>CM021788.1:5649658-5927781 GCA_011076525.1 Nettapus auritus
TTTTTTTTTTTTTTTTTTTTTTTTTTTTTTTTTTTTTTTCCCAAGAGTTAGGAGTAAATTGCATGCTCACCTTTTTATGTTGGAAATTGGTGTTTGTACCTGGCAAGAAATAGCACTTTTCCTGGCACATGCCAGCAGGCCAGGTGCACAGATTTTTGTCCTGTCTATAGGTTTCAAGATGGTGCTCCCTGTGAAAAAATCCACCAAAAATGTAGTTGTTCCCAGCAGGTATGTCCTGGTCTTCCCATTTCCAAGTTAAGACCGGATAGTGGCTGAAGCAGAAATGATGCTTGGTAAAAGAAGTATCACAGATTCTGCACCTGTAATTCCCATTCTCATTTCTGTGCACAAAATCCCTGAGCACTGGGCCCAGGAGCCAAGGCAATTGGGCACGTCTGGCTCTGGGGGGAGCAGGCAGGGTGCCAGGCTGTGCATGTGGGGCAAGACTGTCTGGCAAGTCCTGCAGTCCCCTTTTCTTTCAGGCACAGATCGTGTGCCAAGGGTCAGGGGTCTCACTAGACAAACTGTATTTCATCAAAAGATATTTTTAATCTGTTCCTGTAAAACCTTCCCAAATCCCAGGGAGAGCAGCAAAAGAACTGTGTAAGTTTCAAAGACTTTGGACAATCTCATTAAAGAAAAGAGATAAAATACAAAGATGAAAGTAAAGCTACTTAGAAGGGACAAAGATCCCAGACATCAAAGGGTTTTCCCCCTCTTGCTTTACCCTAAAGCTCAGAAGAGACATCCGATTTTGCACCACTTTATCTCTCTTTGTATACCATCCATCAGCACTAAAAATCTCTCAAAGATGTCTTCAACTTGTAGGCAAAGTGGTCATCCAATTGTTGTACTAAGGAATAACCTGAAGTAGTGTCTCCTAAGCTGTGGGGACCAAAAGCTACTACCGACCTTTACCAGGTCACACAGACCACCTCAGAGTCTTAGTGCTAAAATGTTACAGGACAATGCAGTAGAAGTGATCTGAACTTGAGCACTTGGTGTACCTTCTGGGGACCACAGCCTGGGAGCCATTCAGCTGTACAAATCAGGTTCCCTGCCATGCTGGGATCAGTGCCTTTAATACGGTTCCCTGGTAAATGGTGCCTCTAAGGAGAGCAGTGGTATTTCTTCACAAATGGCCCATAGTCATGTACCCTTCCTGCGCTACAGGGAGCAATGTCCAGAGCTGACGCAGAAATTCCCCTGAGCACAGAGAGAGGGGAAAGAAGAAAACCTCTTGGGAGGAAGGGAGGATGTTTTGGTGGGTTGCAGTCAAACTTAGAAGCCAGGAGAAAAAAATGGTTTGGAGCCCTTGCTCTTTATGTCAGTTTGTATGAGGCTGAGTGAGTGAGGACCAGTGATGCTGAGGCTCTAGGGCAGTAATAGGGCCGTGTTGCAAACATTAGCTGTTCTCAGTTTATGTTACAGCCAGTTGATGATGACCTGGGTTAAGTGGCAACAAATGGAAGGGCAATGAATGTAAAAACAAAAGCATTACCCGGGGTGGGAAACTGGTGTCAAAGAGCAGGAGCAGAGCACTTGGAGAGGAAACCACTGGTCCCAAGGATGACCTGGATGAGTAAGAGGGCCACTTTCATAGGAAGAAGAGTCCTTCAACACTTGAGATGAGTTATATTTCCTTCCCAGAGGGATTAATTTTATCTTGAAGAGTCCTGTTTCCTTTCATGTTTAGTAATGGAAACTTGAAAGCCTTTCAGAGTAGCATTATTTGGTGGCACCATCAGAAATCCTTAAATATAGCCCATACTACTAAAATAAATTATTAGCAAACTCTCTTTTGCTCCTCCCACTTGAAGTGCCCTATTAAGCAAATGAAATAGAGGCATTCAGCTCCTCTCCCTTTTTATTCTTCCTTGTGATTAACTGCATAATAAAAATGATATTAAGTGGGTATAAATTTTAAACAGGCCCATCTAAATGACAAGCCATTATAACTACAACAATAAACAAGTGCCATATTTTTTGTGGAGCATTTAAAAGTAGCATGCATATGCACCAAGGCTGCTCCAGCTCTGCTGCTCACAGCCAAGGCGAGGAGCTGCCAGGACAAGCGGCCACCCAGCGCCCAGCCTGCATGTGCACCAGCTCCTGGTGCCTCTTGTTCCTCGTTTGCAGGCTTCAGCATTGTCAGGGATCAAAATTAAAAGCAGCACCGTAAAGAAAGCTTTGGCCAGGGAGTTTGGTTCCTAGATCTTGCTGCAGAATGGGGTGGTTTTTTATTACGGGTATCAATTCTGCTCCTATGATCTGGTTCCGTTTTTCAGGAAACCAGGCCAATTCAGGAAACTGAGCAACATTGCCAAGGCGTAATGTTCTTGCAGTTCAGGCAGTGCAGAACACTACTGAAAAATAACTGATGAATGCAGAAACAGAGGGTTCCCTGTGTCCAAAGAACAAAGGTTGAAGCAGGCATCTGTCCCAGTGTGTCTGCCAGCAAACACGTTTGCATTAAAAAAAAAAAAAAAAAAAAAAAGAGCATCCTATAGCCATGTATTTATGAGGGCACATCACAGTTCATTTCATGTTATTCACTTACCATCTCTATCTTGCTGGGTGACTGGGAACCCTTAACACGATCGGATGGACTCTGTTCACAACATTTACAGCTCCAACAGAATTATTATCAGACTCCAGCTAGGTAAGACTGACTTCTTTGTAAATACAGGCCTCACAAGGATTTTACGTAAAAGATTGAGTCCAGGAATAAATTTTGGAGGGAGAAGTTGGTGACCTTTTGAATAAAACCCAACTCCTCTACAGCTCAGGAACCCCACTCCTGCAGCAGGTAGGTCAGGCTGCTCTCTGAGTGCTGCTGAACTTGGAAGCTTTTGCTCTCAAGCCCACTCATATAAACACTCATGGTTGTGTCTCACAGCCAAGACAACAAAGCTGGAGAACTACTCTAGCCAGTACCTCAAATGCTGGATTCGTCCTCTCCTTTTCACTAAGAGTATGTCTTTTACACTGTTGCAGATACAAATCAATTGCAGAGATAATGCCTCTGCCTATGTTATGGGCTTATGGAAAGTTAGCAGAATGGAAAAGTTTTATTGAGCTGATGAGCAACATACATCTGTCCCTACTTGCATACAGAGATTAGCATGCAGGAGACAACAGTGGAAATACGGGCATATCCATCCAGACATTCTCCTTCAAAACAAAAGTAACTCTTCCTATCACTCCTGTTGTTATTATAGTCTGCATGTGTGCTGCTGACCCCTGCTAACTATCTCATAAAAATAAACTTGTGGTCTGCAAATATGCAAAGTCACCTTCTCACCCTGCTTTGGAGAAGACCTCGGCTGTTATGCTTGGAGACACATGTATAGATCACTTGTAATTTCATTAAGGCTGCAGAGTCTCATTATCAGTTCCTCATTTAGCGCGATTTACAGAAAAACAGCAGTTATGCTAAACTCAGAAGAATATTTTTCTCTGTTCTTTTTATTGGTCACTTTCCAATTGGAGTCACAGTTCGGCTCAAGCTGTTTGACGGAGTGCTTGTTCATCTGTAACCGATCAGCCTGGCGAGGAGCGCATCCCCACTGGGGACAGAACTTCCCAGAAAGGCACTGCAGGAGACAAGTCATTCATAGAAATGACTCTAAAAGGTCATTTTGGCTAAATACCATGCCATAAACTAAATTGTAATTGTCCCACACTACTCCTATATATGGTCTTAGGGACCCAGCCTCCCCTAAACAAGGAGGTATCTTTCCTATTCTTTCATGAGTTCTGCCCGAGGCACTTAATACAGAGTTTAGTAGCTAATAGCTTTTCAGGGAATGGTGTAATAGTTCAGATCCTCTTGGAAAGGGCCTTCCTGTGACTATGAGCAAAGGTTAATTGTATCCTTGAGGTGTAAGGTAGAGGAAAAGAAGAAAATCAAACAAACAAATTAGGCTGATTAACAGTCTCACTTCTCCCAGCGTTTGCAGGAGATAGTGTGCAGCCTGCTAAGACAAACATTTATAGTCTAAGGAATAAGGCATGGCAGCTCTTTAGTATGCTGCTGCTGTTGGCTCCTGATACTTCTTACGTGGCTCACAGGAACCTCCGCTTGCCTTCATATACCTCCCGCTGTCTGCAGATTGCTCGTCCTGCTGATTTGACCTAGGTGGAAGCTCAGGCATTTAAAAAGTGAATTTCTCCCAAGGCTAGGATCAAAAATGGGCTTGGAACATAGGATCCCATGGATCTGAAGGGCACAGGGAAGTTTATTCTTATGAAAAGACAGAGACAGAGCACTTGAAGCTCCCATTACCGTCCCTTGAAGAACTGTGGACAGTTTCTATGTTTAGCAGCAGAGGAAATGAGGCTTCGAGCTGTGGATTAGGTCTAGAAATCTCTGGCTTGCAGCCAGCAGCACAGGGAGCCAAGGAGTGTACTTGAAAGAGAGTCTTGACGAGAAGCCAGAAGGACTGGCCTAGATTCCCCAGATAAGGCATTTCTTTCTTTCTGGATGGCTTCTGGATGAAGGTGCTGACAGACAGGCTAAGAGGGACTCCAGTTCCTCCGGATCATAATACAAGCTCACATCACATTTTTTTTTTTGTTTTGTCCTTTTTATTCTCTTGGCTGTATTGATTCCTCTGAGGGAGGAAGGGCGTGCTGAGTTCAGCAGTGGGCTGTTCAGCTGCGTATTTCCAGAGAGGAGCCAGCATCACAGAAATCTGTAGGGAGGGCAGCCCTATAAATTCTGGGTGCGCTTGACATTGGTCCCTGCATTACCTGCATGCAGCATGTTTTCACCTTTTTTTCCCCACTGCTACTGAAAGGTGTGTTAAGACAAAGACAAAGAATGGAGACTGTGAGTCTGGGGCAGGATTCTCCTGCTTTTATTGCTCTAAGTGCAAGTCCACACAATATTTCTGTCAAGCACACAAATACCTTTAAATACCTGCACCTTCATCCTGCAGGGTGAGCTCACCATCTCCCTGCGGTTCCTGTGGCCAGGTTTTCTTGAGGACAAGGAGCTGAAGGTCATGTCCAGTGTGAACCTGCTCCACAAACCTTGGATGAGTGTCAGAGAGGGTGCAAGAAGCAGGGGCATTAACATTGCTCCTCGTGCTCTGTATATTTTTGCAGTACCTTCGCAAAGGACCTAGGAACTGAAATACAACTACCAGATCGTTCCTGCGTTAGGAGTCAGGTGTTATATTTTAGCAGTGAATCCTCCTTTTCGTATAACCTAGATTTTGTCTATTTCTAGCAAAATCACTGAAGAGCTACTCCAGAAAAAGAGCCTGACGAAGCAAATCTTCTCCCTGGTGTGATGGCAGCATCCACAACAAATTTGACCAAAAAATCACAAGCAATGCAAACTCCAGAGTCTCTACAAAAGCTGTTTTCTAATAAAACATTATCCACTCAGGAAATTAATTCATACGCCTAATTGGTTCAGAGAAATAATCTTCAGTATGATCCCTTAAGGACTTTGCTGTAATCTTTTTTTATTATCCCATCCTTGCTGTTAAGGCCTGCAGAATTTTGCCATTTGGGGGATCAATAGGTAGTTTTTTGTTTCTTTTGGATAAAATTGCCACAGTGTCAAAGGTGATGCATTGGTCAGCAATGATTGCTTCAGCTAAGTCAGCAGAAACATGGCCAGGAGGAATGTGTGGTGGGATGAGGGAGGCTGGGGGGTTCCTGGCTCCACTTTTGCCCCTTACTTACTGCTAGAGATGTCCCAGACAAGGCACCCTCTCCCTGTTCACATCTGCTAAGAAAGGGTCACAGTTCTGGGTGCAGCTCACTTCTGGCAAGCAGCTATCACAAACCTGGGCACCCGTTTAAGCTCTCCCATACATCCATGTGCTGCCTCCCTGTCCCAAAGAGAGTTTCATCCCCCTTAATCCACCTCCTAGGATTCTGTGAGATGCAGGAATTTGCCATCATGGGGCAGCCATTGTTTTAATTAAATAGAAAATATTAAGTGAGCTCAACTTGTGGACAGCACTGACATTGGCTTAAACTTGGCTTATGTTGTTTTGCAAAACAAGGCAACAGTCCAACCCCTTCAGAGAGACTCTGCAAGCACTTTGCTTCTGCATGTGCCCAGCACCAGCTGTGTCAGAGGCTAAGCACCTCGTATCTGCAGGCAAAGCAGTACTTGCCAGCCCCCCAACCCAATTCAGAAGAAATTAGCAATTGAGCTCAGATGACCTCAGTTTAATCAGCTTAAGCCACACCAACTGAAGTTACCTGTAGCAGCACAGGCAAGGCTACATAAACCCCCACCCACCGCAGCCCCCAGGCTGCTGCTGCTCACAGGACGCTGCTGGGAAGTGTGGAGCAAGGAAGTTTTCCAAGGGGCACCAGGGTTTGTAGAGTATCTGTCTGACAGCATTTGATGTTGTTTGAAATTGCGTTTGATGCTAATTTACCTTGAGTTTGTTTGAATAAGCTGAGATGATATCAAATGGGTTTAAGTCTCTGCAGAGTTTTCATAGGCACAGAGTTGTTTCCACCTGACTAAACGGCAGAGATATCCGGATAACAGAGCCCCATTGGTGCGTGTAATCCAGATCTTGCTTTTGATTTCTAAGGGGCTTTGAGGTATGATTTAAGAAGCACTAGACGTGTGAAAAAACTTATCAGAGGTACAAGCTATTTTTATTTTATTGAGGGGCATAATTGAATTTATTTACTTTGCAGTATCTTGTTACTTAGCGGTTCAAAGCAGTAAAAGAATTAATTCTCTGGAGAGGGTTAAAATTCAGAAAGCCAGTTACATGAGTGGACCTGCATTGTCAAGCACAACTTTAAATATATTTCTTTCTCTGGATGATGATATGGAAATTAAAACATTACTCATGCTCTGTTCTAACCAAACCAATAATCTACGCACCAGATGCATAGCCCACTGGTTACTTTGTTCATTGCCAAAAAGGCTTCTCTAGTAATTTGTTTAAAAACTGGTTTTTGGCATTTGCATGCATAAATGGGGTTTGGTTTACCTTCCCGTGTTTAATAAAAAACAGCTGCAGAGAACATTAAGTGTAATTTCAAGGAAAATCATCTCAGAACAGATTGGAGTCTATAGCTTTGTATTTACTGAGTAACACTTATTTTCTGAAATAAGCTCAACAAATTCATTTCCTGTTGTTTTTATTATTGCACCGGTACCTGGGGGCATGAGCTGGGGATTAAGGCTTCATTGTGCAAGGTGCTGTACAAACACACATAACGAGGAGGTAATAAACAGAGGGCAATTCTGTTATCAACCAGCCAAAGACATTTAAGAACATTAGCGGGGCCATGCATCTCCTGTTGTCTAGAGCTGATGAAAACCTGGAACTTATATTCACAAAAAAAGGGAAAAAATATATCTCCATTTTTTAAAAACCAAGAAAACTTTACGCCAAAATGGAAATAAGCTTATTCTGCAAGCATTTTGGAGCAGCTATATTTGTGATTTTGCAGCTGCCAGTAGTGCAGTAGGTGCTTGCACCTTCCCACTTCAGAGAGTTTTGCTCTTAATTTTTCATGCAGCAAAGACAAAGATAAAATAAAGAAAAATTCTGTAGATGAATCTGCAAGGCTCTTCAAGGATTAAAGCTTTCAGCAATGAACAGAAAAGGGATCGATGATGTGTTTGAGCCTAGGAGGAGTACTAGTCTTTGAGAGGCATGAGCGAGGGCAGAAGAACACACAGAAAACGAGCTCCTCTGACCAAGCCATGGCTCCTGGAGCAGAGCTTGCCAGCACGTGTGCAAACGCTGCTTCTAGCTGGGGTCTGAGGGAGCACTGCTGCAGCTAGTGATCGACATGAGGGCAGGGGAAGCAGAAAGGAACCAATTTTGCTATGAAGCTCAAAAGCATTTTGCCAGACAAACCCCAGCAGCAGGTCTGTATGCTGCCAAGCATTCTCCCATTTGATGAAGGCACTGGAAACCAGCTGACTATAATTTGTGAAAATTAGGATGTTGATCCAAGAGGATTTATGCATATATATATATATATTTTTCTTTTTTCCCCCTTCTGGAAGAGAGAAATTGTGTGTGTGTGATGTCCTGAAAGCCTTGTGGAATCACTGTACTGCTTGTGGTTGCCCTTTTGAGGGGAGACAGAAATACTCCCTGGACATCAGAGCAGCCCTGTTCCCCTAGGGATTGCTATGGGGTTGGTGCTTCCTGCAGAGCCTGAGCTGGTTTGCGGCAGCACACATCTCTGGTTGCAGCTGGGAGCAGAAGTAGCCAAGCTGTTGTGCTCTCTCTTCCGCTTGCCAGGGGAATGTCAGGCTGCTGATGGGACCATCTATAGAAACAGCTCAGGATCAGTCTCTGCCTTCCTTTACATCTGGAACAATGGGGATGCTTCACTGTATTTATCTTGAGCTCTCCGGTTAGATATCAGAAAACTTCCAAAAGCTGCTGTAGATCCTGCAGCTGGACATATTCTCTGGATAAATCTCATCCCAGTCCCAGCACACAAATCCTCAAATTACACAGCTCCAGCTTGGCTCTGAGGAGCTCTCCCAGGGGAGGCAGCAGGGCATGGGTTAAGCACCAAGTATCAGATGATTTGTGAGGGGTAATACTTCTCCATTCCTTTGGGGTTCTTGAGGCTTAGATCACATTATATGAGCCTTTATGCCGAAGTCCTTTATTTTCCAGCTTCTGTCTGTATTCTCAACTTTATTTCCCAGCTCAGAACAACAAGATGCACAAAACAAGTTTTGTTGCAAAGCCCCCATGCAAGTTTATTCTGAATCCCTTCATGTTATCACCAAAACAATTCACTTCTTACTAACTTTAGATCAGATTCAAGTGGTCCTACTTAGGCTCACTGTTTTCCTACTCTGTTCTGATGAAACTATGGGATACAGCTCCGCTGCACATGAATCAGAAAAGCAAGTCTTGCTTTTATATGTTACATCAAAACAAGAAACTTTAGAGGATTTTACTAGCTCAGGACTGGTTTCTAAAGGCACCTTGGTGTTAAGAGACTCAGATTTCATTAATATTCTGTTTGCTTCTTTGCAGCTCCTTTGAAAATCTGGGCTAAATACCCTGAAATCAAGTTTGTATTAAAATAAAATTTGTAGAAAAATGTAAATAGGTGGTTTGAAGATAGGTATTTTAAGATTTTTTTTTTTTATCTTCTAGTAAGTGGTTCAATATATCATGGCGTGGAAAGGAAATGGTCTGGAGGACTCTTCTCATGGGTGAAATGTGATTTGAGGAAATCATGGCATTTGGGGAGGATGGCTTGGTGTTGTAAATGATAACAGCAAGTGCTGGAAATACTTGATTAAGGCCGTGGCAGAAGAGATAAGGAGAGGAGTGCTCAGCCAGAGATGATGAGATGTGGTGTACAACATTGTTCTTCCCCAGATGACACAGAAGGCTATTGAACAGCCTATTCCCAGTGTTACCTGTTGGAGGAAAGGAGTCTCCTGTGAAAGATGTGCTTGAAGGCTCACCAGCTGAGCCCTGCTTCCCCTCTCCCCCCCCCCCATCCCAAGGATCTGTGCTTTCCAGCACTGTTGCTGCAGATTGCTCAGCACTCCATGGCTCTGTTTGTTATCTTGCCAAAGCTAATTAAAATCAAGGTTAGCAGGTCGGCTGCAGGCAACCTGCTTGCTCCTTCCCTCTGCCACCGTAAGTCATTAACGAGTAGTGCAGCGAGCAAATGAGCAAACACACTCCTGCCTTTGAAAGCTGAAGGACTAGCCTGGCTTTTACACAGGCACACTGTAAGTCACAAGGATGCCAAGCAAAAGCTTTAAAAGGTCTCTTTTTCTGCTTTGCTCTGAGGGTTTGTTTGCTGTTCTCTACCACCACCACGAATCCCTCGATAACAGATCCTTCCCCTGACAGTGAGAAAATCCCCAGGGGAGAACGGCCTTCTGCCTTTGCTGCCCCTGCCTCACCTTTGTTATAATACTTCTTGTTTCTAATTGTAGCTAATTATATTTGCATAAAGGTTAATTGTTCCCAGGAGTTGAAGGGGAGTCATCAAAAGCCCATGGGAAGTAAGCGCTGAACGAAGGGACGTTGGGAGGCAGCTGGGACAGAGCTGTGATTGCACCGAGATCTGGTGGAACTGCAGAGAGACCTTGTGCTGCTCCCTCTGTGCTGCCCTGGGCTCCTGCTTGTCTCTTTGCTCAAGTTTCCCTCTTCTTTTAATTCTTAATTTTGCAGTCCCAAGGCCCTATCCCACCCTTGATTGCAGCAGCCAATTTTCCCTGGGTTTCCTTCCTTGCCCTGTGGACCCGATGCCCATCCATTTTCTAAAATTAGCCAAACTAAAATCTCTGTCCTTTGAAATGGCCTTCTATCAAAGGCAGAGGGGGATGAAGAAAGGGCTGAGAGAAGTGGGATTCATAGCCTAACTTTAGTAATTAAAAAGAGCAATGGAGAAATGAAGTGACTGCTCCCAAGTCGTGCAGAAATCTTGTGGCCAGCAACTGAACCCAGGTCCCCGAGTCTCCTCCCGGTGACTTTCCCACAAAACTGCCTTTTATTTTGAGGCAGATGTGTTTCCATCTGAGAAGCAGGTTTCCTCAAACAGTGGCAAGATAATTACCCCTTTACATGGATGTTTTTCTGATCTCCATGGCAAGTACAGCGACTGCTGGAGCAGAAATCACAGCTTTCCAGACCTTTCGGCAGCAGTATCTATGCGGAGGGAAAGGCATCCTTCAGGCATCTGAAGGAGTGGGATTATGATTTAGATGCACATACAGCAGGGTTTTATTTTTGAACCATTTATGCCAAACTTTAAAAAACTGTTGTAAAATGGCTTTGAGTGATGGGAGTTGCACAGTTAAAGGCAGCCATGAGGGAGTGGTAAAGGGCGGGGAACAACAAAAAAGGCATGAGAGGAAAAATAGCCCCAAATGTCCAACTTCTATTAACGTTTAGAGCCATATGTAAATGAATGATTACGTTAAACTATTCTGAGAAATGTCTAACAAGCTTTCAATTTCCTACTGTCTCCATGGCAAATGCTGTGTGCCTGACAGAAAGCAGCGCAGCCGCTTGTTTTCTGTGTACAAAAGGGAGATAGAGCAAGTCCATTAGTGAAATGAGCAGAGACTGGGGGCTCTCATCTCACCTTGGCTGTTTACTCCTTGTCTGGGTTGTCCTTGGGGAATTCAGCTGACTCTGACCAAGGGTCCCCTCCTTGAAGCTATGGCTCATTCTCCTTCTGAGCAGCTATGCTAGGAGGTGCATTGAGCCCATCAGGACACTTCTTACCAAGGCTTGTTCCATCAGAACTTCCCCTATCTAAATATTTTTAGGGATTGCTTCACTTTGATTAAATGATAAAATGAAGCAGGCCTGGAAAGAAAGATAATCTTGTTTCCTGTTGGTAATCCACAGTTTAGGCAGGGATAGGAGCCTGGAAACTCCAGGAATTCAAGCCCCAAGTAAAGCCAGTTCTCTGAGTTTCTCCACGTCCAAGAAGGTTTTTTAGTAGCTCTGAAACCAAACCTGTGCCTCATCAGTGCAATTTATTATTATTTTTTTAAAAAGTAAAAACAAAAGAATAAAGCAAAGCCAAGATGTCACATTGATTTCTGTGAGTGAAAAGCTGAAGTTCAACAGGAAATTCCTCAAATAGCAAGTTTTCATTTCCAGATGGAACGAGTATTTTAACATTTCAGAATTGTCTTGGAATGGGGAACTCTGGCTTCCATCCACCTGTATCCGTATGCATGTACTCGTATGTCTCAACAGCTTCATGGCTGTTGCATCAAAGCAGTTACAAAAATTGTAAATCATGACTGCATTTTTTTATCGATGTGTTGAATACCAGTGTCACAGTAAATGCAGCACTCAACGCTTGGGCTGGGTTAATACCACAAAGGTAGCGTACACTTGTGTGTATTTAGATTTGCTGTGAGGTGAAGAAGTATAGGCTTTAAGGAAAATGCAGCACGTTCAGGCTTTCAGCTTCCATGCAGCTCCATGAAAGTCCACAGCAATGGGCTGGTGGGTAATTATTGTTGTGATTCCTATCATGTGCACAGACAAGTGCCAGTACTGTTCAGCTTGGGATGCCCCAGCATCAGGGCACAGTGGGTGAATTCTCAAGGAGTCTGAGGGAGGGCAGAGAAGAAAGGAAGTCTCATATGCAGGGTGCAAAGATGGGCTCAGGTTCTTGGTTTCAGGATGAGAGGCAAGGGATATGAACAGAAATGCAGTGAATTCTGACAGAATAGTAAAAAATTAAAAATAATGATTGTGCATTACCCATCCTTGGAGTTATTTAGAAACTGCCTGGGCAGGGTTCTGGCCAACCCACTCTAACTGTCTTTGCTGAGCAGGGTTTGGACGAGATGATCCCCAGAGGCCCCTCCTGTGCCCACACAAGCCACTTGAACGACGCTGAGAAGAGGCAGAGGGTGGGTGTTCACCCGGCACTGTCTCTGTCCTGTGCAGCAATGGTGCTTCTCCCTAGTTGGCAACAAGAGCAGAAGTGTAGGGCAGGAGTCTGAGTCTATTCAGTTGCAGGAAAAAAAAATAAAATAAATGAGCGAGACACCAAAAATATGTGCAGCACTCTAGAGCAATCCCAAATATTTATATTGTCTACTGAAGTCTTTTGCTCTTCTTTATATTATACAGTATAATGAAGCAAACTTAGGATATAATATCCTTGCTGCATGTTAGGTTGTCAAAGAATGACAGTACTATTATGGGTCATGAAACCCCAGGATGTTTAGTGAATTTACACAGCTTAGTGTTTTAAAGAGTGAGTCATCAGGCTCCTGTCACTGTAATTCTGCTCAAGGGCTGAGTTTTATCAGCCACAAAGAGGCTTCCTAGTGAATCCTGTCCAGGATGCAGCAAGTTACTCCCTTTGTTCATCCTGATGCTTGAATCCCAGCTTGCCCTCATCGTTCAGGCTGTTGGACCGACAGTTTCTTGGGGATTTACACTCAAGGAGGAGGTAATGCTCCTGCTCTAACCTGAGAGCTCCTGTTTGTCCTTGGGAGTCAATTGCCTATTACAAAATGTTCTCAGGAGTTTCTCTTCAGCTGCTTTATTTCCAAGGGCACAAGGAAACAAGTTAATAATGGTTGAAAGCCATGGTTCAGAAGCAGTAACTTTAAACTAGCCCATCATTTTAGAAAGTAGCTGGCAGTTTAGGCTAACAGATCTTGTATAAATTAGAGGTGTTTCAGTTCACTGGCTTCTATCCTTGTGTCTTAGGCCATGTTATAACCATTTTGATGGTAGCCCTGTTTAGTTGTACGTGGTCGCTGCCTTTCCCACTCAGGCAGGGCCGTGTCTCTGTATGTGAGCGTTAGCATTGCTTGAATGTGAGATGTTCCTCATGTAGTGTTTGAGTAGGATTTCTTAGGGGCTGCAGCCCAGGAGCTCTGCCTGCTGGTCAGGGCATCGTCCTGAAAGGGACTGCAGCTGCAGTAATGCTCAGATGAGAATGAATTACCTGTGTGCCAATAATCCTGTTCTTCTCTCTGCACTATACAGTCTACGTCTGTTGTTTTCAGTTCCTGTTGAAATAAGATAATTGATGGCTTTGCATGCTCCCTGCTAGCCCCCAAGGCAGCCAGGTTACAGCCAAAACTGAGAGCAAGAAGGTGGCTGAAAGACCCCAGACGTAGGTTTCTGCTCTGCTGGAATGACAGCAAGTGCTGTGTAGTCTGAATGGAGCGGTGACAGCTGACATCAAGTGTTAGGTATGACAGGCCTGGGAGAGTCCTGATTCCAGGAGTCCCTCGTTATTATGCTAGATTTCATCTTCTTCTATGGAAGAAAAAAAAAAAAAAGCTAAAGAGAAGAGCATTTGTTTCTAGCTTCCAGGATTTGGAAGAGAAGCCCAGATCATGTAGGACACATTTCATCTGCATTACAGCTGCTCCCTTTTCCCTATTTAGAGGTCAAGAAAATACATTTTTGAATGTAGGATCAGAGATATTTGCCAAGAGAAACTCAGTATTCTAGAGGGAAAATTGTTATTTCATTTGCAAAACCTGAAATTTGTGTAACAAGTAAATGTAAAACAAATGTGACATAAGGAGTAGGAAAGAGTGGGTGGGAGAAAGCAAGGAATTGAAGTAGAACGTCACATCAGGGTTTAGCCCAAAGTCCCAGTGTCAGCTCTGCCCCTTTACAGCACAGGATTTACAGCACCGAGCTCCCCAGAAGACACACAGGGAGCTCTGTGTGGGAGGGCTGCAGGGCACGGCCCATGCCTTGGTCCAGCTTTGGGCACCAACATGAGCTTGGCTCCTCTGTTGCATTTTTGCAGCAATAATGAGAAGCCACAATAAAAATGTATTGGGAGTCAGCATCGGATGAGGAGCTATTTCAGGTCAAAGTTCTCAAACTACGCTGAGTTTCTAAATATACCAAGGACATTCACACGCTGTTTAGCAAGCAGACATGAGCTCACGCTGCTCATGTTCCAGATTGAGCCTGCCCCAATCCACAAATTAAGCAGCTACATTCAAAGGTGCTGAGCTCACACTAATATTCCTCATATGTGATTCCTGTTCTACAAGCCATCTCAGGAAATGCTGTCATGGATATTTATAGAATTATCGTTCCTTTTCCATTTTCTTCTGTTTGGAAATCAAATGTTTTATGAACAGCTGAAAGGATTGTCTTGCATGATGCCAAACAGGTAATGCTCCTTGTGCACCCATACATACTGTCCACACGCATAGGGTGCAGGTATTGAGCTCCTCTGGACAGCTATCTGAGAGAAGAAAAATAAAAAGCAGGCATTTCTCTGCAGAAAGGCAGGCTCTGCATTGTTCCTTATCTGAGGAATTTGCTAGTAGCACCACTGGACAGAGCAAGCATGCAGCAAGAGAAGGGTGCTGGTGGAGCAGCTGCTCGTGCAGCACGGCAGCACCACAGGGCTTGGGCTGGGCTCTGTGCATGGTGCTGTCCCAGCTGTACCCCTTATCCTGGTGGTGCCTGCGTACCTGTGCTTGGTTAGGATTTGGACATCCAGGTGAGATCCTGCAGGATGGAAACAGGAGCAGAGACATGCTTCTCTCTGTTCCCCAGGACCCCGATCTGAGAGCTGGGGCAGTCCTCTCCCAGAGGCAATGCACAGAGTGCACTACAGCATTTTCCATTTTGTCACGTATCCCTCAATTGATTTTTCAGTGTTGTGCTTTGGGGTTGTCATTAGCTGCAGATTGATTGGGTTTGAACAGCAGCAGGGGGCTGCTTAATGGCGTGGGGCTGCTCCAGCTCACCAGCAGGCGCACGTGCTGTTCGGAGATGTTCAGGAATTTGCCTTCCCTGGCCTCTCTTGAGCTGGTTGTCACAACCTTCCTGGCAAAGATGACCGTGTTGGAGGTCTGTTGCTGAAGACAGCTGGTAGAAGTGCTTCAGGCAGGGCTGATGTGTGCATTCGTGCTGCAGAGTGGGCTGGGGGCACCCTCCTGCAGCCTTTTGGATGGTGCAGCACCTGCTGCTGTGGCCTTGGATGTTCTCTCAGACAGGAGCTGAGCTAAGGGGCTGGGGTGTATATGTATATAGTTCTTACTGTGTATGGTAAGGAAAGCTTCTGTCTGTGAAATTGACGTGTTTTAGGAATATGTGTCAATTCTGACAACGTTTACCTTTCACATGTACATAATTGAGGTGAAGTGTCTTAATGTCAAAACATCCTGTTGTGATGTTTTCACAGCAGTTGGGGAGAGTGTTTAAAAATGAAATTCACTTTTTTTCAATACCAAAATCATTTGAAAAAAAAAAATAGTCTAGACTTTCATGCTGTATTTAAAAAAAATATCTTTTATGGAATGCATTAAAATGTGAAACTTCAAATTTCTGCCATTTTAAGGAAATGGAAAAATCTGTGTGCATTACCTGTCAGAGACCAGGGGTCTCTGACTTGTACCTAAGCCCATGGTAAGGCTGGACCCAGATCTAGGAGTGTAGTTTTAACCAGCCAAGCACTCATCTTCCTTGGCTCACATGCATCAATAACTTTCAAGGCTGCAGATTAACGGAAGATGACACTTCTGTCTAATGACACACTGAGGGAATCACACCAGCTCCCATCCTACTGGGAGCAATCTGCCTCACAGAAGTGCCACTGTGCTCTCACCCAGACATCCCTGCCTCCTGGTTCATTACTGCAGGAGCAGCAGGTGGTAGGAGAGGTGCCTTTCATCCCTACCAGGGGCAGCTGTGAAGCCTGCAGCGAGGATCAAGAGGCTGCATCCACCCTGTGGCTTTGCTGCTGCTCAGGGAGGTGCAGGAACTCAGCACCCGCAGGAGGTGGTCCTAGGGCACGCAGTGGGTTTATGTCCATGTGCAGGCAGCTTGCTGCCTTCTGTCTACAGCTCTTCTTCTTCTCTCCCCACAGCCTGGCCACACTCATGTGGATTTGTCTTTTAAATGAGATATTTAAAAAAAAAAAAAATCCTCAGAGGTGAAATAGTGCCTGCTCATTGCCGCTGCATAAAACGCTTCGCCCAGGCAATTGCACAGGTTGGTTAACTTTAAGTACGCCAAGCAGCACTAGAGCAGGGAGACCCCAGAACAAAACACATGACATCTGGCTGCTTTTACAAGGCTTCCAATACCCGGTTACTTGGCACACTTTGTCAAAGGCATTTTACGACAAGCAAATATTTGCAATATAAAATCACAGCTTGAGTCCTTAACTTGTTTTATCACCACGGCTGAGGGAATTAGTAAGATCCACTCGAGCTGAGTCACGTTTATGAGCCCAGCGCCCCATATTCTTTGGATGGCCCACATTGTCATGCTAAAGTGACAGCTCTGCAGCATGGAGCAGCTAGATCATCTGGCTAGATCTTGCTGGTTTATTACCCTTGGAAAGTCTGGGCAGGCTGCAGGCTCAAAGAATGGCAATTGAAGACATGCACACACAAGGGAGAAGTCTGTCATCTTTTGGCTATTACTAATTTTCCTTGTTGTTTTTTTTTTTTTTTTTTTTTTTTTTTGTGTGTGTGTTTTGAAGAAGTGCGATAGCCTTAGAGGTGCTATGCCTTTCAGTTTTCAAGGTTTCTCCAGGCCAGGATTAACAAGCATCCTAGAAAGACACTGTCCTTGGAGACAACAGGAGGTGACAGATTTCCTGCATCTATGTGGAGAAATCTGTTGAGACTTTGATCTGGGTACCCCTGAGAGCAGCCTGGAGGTGCTCGGTCCATGCTGCCAGGTAAACACCCTGTTTCCTGAGCAATGGCCAGAGCCAAGTCTTGACCAGCTCATGGGGCATAACATTTTGATGTGAAGGTTTTCTGGAGAAGGCAACTGTAAAACAACAAAAAAATCCCATTAGGTTTCAGTGTTTTTGGTACAATAGCAATTCTTAAGAAACGATTGACCGGGTGTAAGTCCAACGACATTAATGGGTGGTTTTAAGCAAGAAATACAGGATAGGTAATGCTCTGCCCCATAAACACTTCGTTTTGGCACAGAGAGACTATTAATTTTCATGATTCTTCATACCACAAGACAGAAAAGTAATAGTTCAAGTCGTGTATGATGAAATCTAATGTTATGGTATAATTTTTTCCCATTGATCGGGCACTAGCCTATCTGGGGTGATTTATAGGAATAACTAGGGACAGGAACTAACGACAGCATTGCAAGGGCCAGTTAAGTTTATGTGGTGTACTGATGTTCGGAGTTAATAGATTTAAAATTATAGTCTACGTAGTACTCCTACTGATGCAAGTTACCCTTGAGAGTCTGAACAGGAGGAGAACGTGTTGTGGGAAGGGGTGGTGGAGCTGGCAGGCAACTCACCAGCTGCATCAGGATCTGTTGGGTGTCACTGGCTGTCAGCACAGAAGCAGCAGGCAAAGAAGCTTCTGGTCATTGCAAAAAAAAAAAAAAAAAAGGTCCTCATGCTCAAGGGTGTAAATCAGCTCTGTCAACAATCAATGCAGCTACCTTGATCTATGGAAGTGAGGGTCTGGATCAGAAATTTGAAGCCCAAGAGCTTAATGCTGCTTGAACAGAGAGGTGAAACAACCAGTTCTCTGCTGTCCAGGGCAGTTGAGAAGTCTTCAGTTTCCTGGAGCTGGAAGTCCAAGGCCAGAATGTTTTATATATAGTTCTGTGTCACTGAATGAGGGTTTTTACTTTTATTGATTTCTTTTTCTTTTGCATTTGCTGTATAAAACACTGTGAGGCTGTCTGCTCTAGAAATGCTCAAGGGATTGCAGGCATCTTTCTTTTCCCCTTTAATTCAAAAAAGGCTCAAAGGAAGACTTTGAATTTGATTTTTTTATTTTTTTTTATTTTTTTTCTTGCTGAGAATATCTGTGAGGCACTTGCAGCTCTACACAAAAAGGATGAAGCACCCCAGCTTACCCAGTACTCCGTCTCCCAGCCTCACTGGGCAGCCATCGCATTGCTGATTGCTCTGGCACTATGGTCACCTCTCCTGATACCTGCCTGTCTTTTCTCAGAGACGTTAGGTTTCCTCAGCTCCTGAGGCAAAAACAGGGATTAGTGTTTCTTTCTAGCCTAGATGGAGTTGGGAAAGTAGCTTCTCTCTGCAAGTGATGGCCTGGCCTCATTCTCTGAAGACTTTAAAGCTGTGGAGAAGAGGTTACCTGGCTTGTGGCCCTTTTCCTGCTCAGAAAACAACACCTTCAGCTTGCTGTGATACAACATAACCCGTGGTAGCACAAAATTGCCTAGAAGAAACCAAGTTCCCCAGAAGCAGACCTGAAAGATGGCATAGAAATGATTACCAACTGTACCTCAGTGGAGGTAGTCTTAGAGGTAAATGCGGTCTTGCTTCTGTTCTCTGATTTTTGGTTCAGTCATGTTAAGATGTAATTACAGGAGCTCTAGATCACTCCATAACTCATCATGCACTTCCAGGATGGTACAATCAAATTAAATAGTGCATGTTTTGTACTGGAGCTTTGGTTCGGTTTTAGCCAAGTTGAATGCACAAATGTTTCTGAATAGAATAATTTCTTTCAATGCAGTAGAAGCAAGGCAGGGTGTCTGTTCAAATTAAGATTAGGTGTGGAAGTTTTGTTTTTCCAAATGCTTTGTTGAATTTTGAGAAGAAACAAGCAATTAAATCACTTCAAAAGAAAATTAAAGCAATCAAACACATGTGCCCTAAACAGAAAGAAAAAAGCTTCACTTCATGTGCCATAACCAAGAGATGTGTTTATAAAGAAGTTCTGGTGACTCTGCCTGCTATAATTCTTGGATTTCTGTGAAAGACGTTTTTTTCCTCAACTTAGGCATTGAGCTGAGTTTGCTCTAGACTTGCAAATCAATGCAGAGAGATTTTCTCTGGAGGTGTTTTTTTATCTTTCTCTCCATTGACAGGAGAGGGAAACTCAAGCAACTGTGCTCCTAATGAAGGCATTTGGGTCACAGCTCTGGTATGTGAACATTACT
Organism: Nettapus auritus; assembly: GCA_011076525.1. Classification (NCBI taxonomy): domain Eukaryota; kingdom Metazoa; phylum Chordata; class Aves; order Anseriformes; family Anatidae; genus Nettapus; species Nettapus auritus. The sequence goes on from CM021788.1 coordinate 5,669,038, forward strand.
TATTCTAGATCAGTCATGAGGTTGTGTTGCTGTCAAGTTATGAGATCAGTCTAGAGCTTAGGCTAACTTTATTGCTTTTATGTCAGTCAGGACCGACAGACATTGATGTAGTGCAAGTCATTAATAAAAATAACAATAGAAGTGCCAAGGGTGTCACGAGTTGTGCCTTGCACTACAGTAAATGATGGCACAAGATGCAGGGTGCAGGTGAGAGGGGTTATTTGGAGCTAGATGGCTTCTGTACTTTGTGCATTCACCCGTGTGGGAACATAAATTCTGTGTGTCCCTGGGCTTCAGGATGTGCTATGTGCTCTGAGATATGTCGGGCAACTTGGAAACAGCAACTGCGGTGTTGAGGCACTGAAAGACTTAGCTGAGAGCTAGGAAATACTCCTGCTCCCTTCAGCTCCTTCTTGATAGCATCCAGGCAGGGTTTACACCTGCAGAACAAAAGGTCCTGATTTATTTGTTGTGGTAGGAAATATGGAGAATGTCTAAGGTCTGATTTCCACCTAGTGCTGGCGCTTCTCCCAACAAAAAGGCTACAAGTTCAGTAGAGAAAAGGAAGGGTCAGTGTTTTCTTATTCTTCCAATTTTTCTGCCCCATTTTCTGTCTTTGTCCCCATTTTTTGGTATAGCTTTTATCTTGATATTTTTTTTAATGCCAAAGCCAGAATTTCAATTACTTTTCCTTTGCTTTCTCTGTTTTTCTATGTGTTGCCATGGGAACAATACACATCCATTCAGAGACCTGATCCAAATGATTTTTTGAAACAAAATAAATAGTTTTTTCATTAGTTGTCAGCCCCTGCCTGTTCTAGTTTGGGCATCCAAATACATTATTTCCTGAAGAGTAGTGTTGAGGAGCCTGTAAAGAAGTCATTCTTGGTCACATAACAAGGAGGATTTTAGCTTTATGGTTATTACTTTCGAAACAAAATATTTTTCCATCAGGAAGACAGTGTGGAGATGTTATTTGCATACACCCAGATATGAATCTTTTGTGTTACAATCCCATTAAGAACCTTTAAACTCAGCATGGTAAAAAGAAGAGCTCATCTCACCCAGGGGTCTGAATACCCCATCTTTCTTCATCCTCAGTGGCACTTTATTAATTCATTCCTTTAACCAAGCTTACAATTTCTCTCCCCAGCCTTGGTGAGAAAGGAGTGATGCAGCCTGCCTCTAATCCCAGACCTGACCCTCCAGCTCCATGCGTGCAGGGCAGTTTGGATCCCCGCAGTTTGGTGGCTCTATATAATGTTTCCTCAGGATCAATAGCTGCTGCTGAACTGTTTTTACCTTTACTGTCACCATTTTTCAAAAGCTGTTTCCCTCTCTACACACAGCCCCCACATACACAGACACCCCCTTAGAGCCCCCATCTGTCAGACACAGCCAGCTTTGCAGAGGCTGTGTGTTTGCACTGGGGTTTCTTCCGTCTGAGTCACTCTGACATGCTATAGAATGGGCAGCATTTTGCACAGAACAGTGTACAAGGGAGAACAACATATTTCCAGGCAGCAAGTGAGGACTGGGCAAGTTCAACAATAACTCCTGCCCCCTGAAATAGCTCTGCTCTGTGTCCTGGCTGTGCAGCCATGCCTAATCCCTGCTTTGCTCTGATGTACTGCATGCACCACTGGTGCCTAGCAGGGATGGAGAAAGATCCATCTACTTCTTCCTGCTTTTCTTTCTTCCCCAACTTCCATCTCTTTTTCCACCCCTTGGAACTTTCTAGTAGGCTTCCAGGCACGCCTTCTTGGTCCATCTCTTCCCACGTTGCAGCCGCTCCGATTTGCAGGACCAGAACCGTTCCCTCTGTTCAGCAGCGCAGCAGCAGGAGGCAGTAAGATGTCAGGAAGCCAGTTGGAGGGGCAGCAGCAAGCTCCGTGTCCTTGGAGAGGCATCACCCATGGGGTGAAACACCCAGCAGGGGGGCACCTGTCTGCTCTTCCGAAATCTGAAGGCATCAGCCTTGCTGCAGGGCTTATCTGCTGAACTTACACCCAGGAACCGCTCTGATCCTGACTCTCTCTCATCCTTTTGCAGAGATACAAAGGAGTTAACCTTTGCAGGGGGTAATGATTATTGCTTCTTGGTTGCCCTGTCAATGAAGCAATGCAGCAATTACAGCTGCTGGCTTTAGTTAGACCTCTGAAAGTTACAGCTGCTTCTCAAAGATCACAAGTAGCACTCATCCATCACCTGGAGATGCAGTAAAGAGAGACAGGCCAATCTGTAGTAAGCAGGTTTATTTCATTTCTTCTGACAGCACCTATAGATTAGAGGGCTGCCAAGAAGACACAATAAGGTACTTCCCCTGGTGTCACTTTCTCAACTCACCAGGACTCGCTGATGAGAGGAGCAGGTCCTGGAGCTGCTGCTGGCTACAGCCCTGGTGGCCAGGTCCCTGTGTGGCCCCAAGGCGCTGACCTTGCTGTGCTGTCTGTGTAGGGTGTAGAAAGGAAGAAAAGGGGGGGAACAAACCTTCTTCCAGAGGCACTGTGGCAAATAGCACATTAGGGCTTTCCACCCCTAGGGTGTGATCTGCTTTGCTTGTCCCAGCTCTGATCCTAAGCCTCCTTCTACATTAGAGCAGTGTAAAGGGATGACGGCAAGTCCTGTCTGGATAAAATCTTCTTAAGGTGCAATTCTTCATGGGATGCCTTGGCAAAGCATCCCAAGAAAGATGGAAAAGGAGCACATCTTCCTTCACCTTCAGCTCACCACATTGGTGGCTTACATACATGCTAGAAAATGTCTGGAGAGGCACAATTTATTTTTTTCCTCTTAGGAAAGAAAGGAGAATAAGAGGGGAAAAACAAAACAAAACAAAAACACAACACCATCAGTTTTCCACATCGGCATCACTTTACACAAACCAGCCCATCCAGGCACATGGTAACTTCACTCCATTTGGGGCTCAGAGCCTGGTATTTCTCTCCAGGCCATCAGTGAGTTTTGGAGGGGAACCACAATGGATAGTGAAGTCTCCTGGCTATTGTAGGCTTCTTCTTATGTTCTCAGCATCAAGCTGCCTCCCGGCCTCATCCTCTGCCAGAAAAAATAGTTCTATTGCGTGGTGCCCAATTGGTGATAAAATGCTTTTAAGGACAGTTAGGTCTTTAACTCCTAGAGTTGCCTGTGAGAAACACCTATGGGTTCTTTCCATTTCTAGGTATTGAAATAGTTAAATAACCATTCCTAACTCTTGAATCCTGCAGTCAGAATGCCTGAGCTCTCACTTAAAAGTCCTGTCTTTTTCCCACTAATGGGGATTACTGGAGGAATTTTGCAGGACTTCTGAGAAGAGCCAGTCTTTCATATCCGTACTTTTGTCTCTCAAATTAGAAGGATATATCAAAAAGAAAAGAAAAAAAAATCTATGTAATTAAAACAAACAAAGCCTATTTGCTTGAAGAAACAGGATCAATTTCCAATATAATCCTGTACATAAACCAAATATGACAAAGGGCCTCCTACAGTTCAGTCACATTCAAGCGACATTGATTAGTTTGATGCTCTGTGGATTGCAAAGCAATTTTGACTGTGTTTGCTTCCATATGGTTTAATGGTAATTTTAGGTAACCTTTTTCCTTGTGTTGCTGCTTTATGTCTAAAATATTTGTGGTACGTGCTGGCAACATCGTCTGACAGATGCCTAGAAACATTGCTTATTTCTGTTACAACACGCAGTGGCATTAAACAGGAGCAGAGTTCACTGGGGGGAAAAATGTAATTGCACTGCAGTTTGCAAAAGGAGTTGCAGAATGGTTTGGTGGGCGAGGAGCTATTTGCAGGGAGATGTGGCTGGACAAGACTGAGAGTATGGGCACGAGAATCAGCTCTGTTCACTGGCTCCATGAGCTGCTCGGGAAATAGGCTGTGCTTTGCCAGAAAGGTCAGGGAAAAAATAGCAATTAATGCAGGGAGAGCTGTGAGGGTTTCCCCACAGGTGGAAGATGGGTTCCCAAGGAAACTCCACCACGTGGCCACGTGATGGATCTCCTGTGATGTACGTTGTACATGCAGTCTGTCTTCACTGCGAGCCTGGAGCATGAGGCCAGCACTTACTGGAGCAGCCGCAGCCCAGCGGGAACCGAGCTGAGCTTCCCGGAGCTGCTTTTAGACAGGCTGAGCTCCCTGGCCGCGTCTGTGAGAAAGCTTCGAGGCTTGAGGAGGCAGTGTGCCTCCCCCAGCAGTGCCAGAAGGACTCACGTGAGGCAAAAAGAAGCAAACTGTCCTGCCAAAGAGAGAGGAGGGAGCATGGAAATTGTTTGCACTCGGGGTTTTTGCAAGTACGGTGAGAGCTGCTTGCTGCTCAGCCCTGGAGCTGCTGCCAGAGCCGGGCCAGCAGCTGAAGCCCTGCCAATTAGCACACTGAGTTGAGCACAAAATATTTTTAAGCGTCCTGTAAAGCTCTGCTCTGAAAGAAATGTTTTACTCTCATCTGTTGGATTGCCAAAGAGCTTTTTACGGATCTGCTCTATGGTATAGCCAAGATGCCTGTCCAGTGATCTGCCTGGGATTGGTGTTAAAGGCTGCCGCAGACAGTCCTCGTTCAGCTCCAGCTACGTGAGACCCCCCGGCGAACTGCAGCATCTTGCTTTCTGGCTTGGGCACCAACCCCTGCCAGCAGCATGCATGGAACTTGGTGATGCTTGTAGGAAGCTGCTGGGGGCAGAAGAGCGATCTGAAAGCTGGCCTGCCCCTGCTGTCCCTCCCTGTGTGCCAGCCCCATCCCTGAAAGCAGAGATTACTGTCTTTATGTGGATGGGGGGTGGGAGCCTTGCTCAGCATGGGAGCACTTGCACCATGTTCTGGGATGCTCATGGGTGCACGTGGCACACCAATTGTAGGCCAGGGCCTCAGGGAAAGATACATGAAGGCAGTGATCAGAGAAAGCATGCAGAATTCTCCTGCTCTTTTCTTTTTCTGTTTAATTGACGTTCCTGACCTTTTCGCAGGGCAGTTTCCACTGAGAAGCAGCACCAAACATGCCTCTCTTCACCTCCCCGTGACACACCATGGCTGTCTCCAGGGAGGCTGTCCTCTCCTCAGCACCCTGCAGGATCTGGGAAGCAGAAGTGGCAGCAGCTCAAGCTCCAAAAGTAAGGAAAAACCTGCAACATGTGGGCTGGCTAATTACTTTGAGACTTGGATAACAGCTTGGCATTTTCAGACGTTGCTGAAGGTGCAGTGGGTGCCTGATCACCCCTCTGGGAGTCTGAGGTGCAGATCAGGGCATGGTTTTCTAATGTCTTTGGGGTATAAATACAAGTGTGTGCATCCCCCCATGGCTCCTAGGAGTGAATAAGTGATCAGCTTGCAAATGTCATCCAGGACAGGTGTGTTACTGAAGGCACAATGTGAATTCAGAGGAGAAAGGAGACATTTCAGCTACAGACGTGGGAATAAGCCCCTTGCACTGCGTTGCTGTGAGATCTTTCTCCCACAGCAGTCTTGACGAGAAACTAGAAGATGGAGCTAGGATTTCATGTGAGGAAGGTAAGGTGTGATCCTACAGGTCTCCCTGCAGGGCTCAGCAGGTGGAAGCCAGCACACGTTGCTGTCTGTAGCGAGCCGAGCTGTGGTTTATCCCCTTTCCCTGCAGAGGGAGGTGCTGGCCCCCCTCCCTCTCCTTCCAGCCCATCCTCCTCAGTAGCACACTGTAACCCATAACCCCTCGGATAAAAGAAGAGAATACTAATTGCTTGGAAACACTCCACAGAAAGTGGACGTTAAGTGGACTAGTGCCGACCAGCAATGGAAATTACAGCACAGACACCACCAGAATCCATCACGACTAATGCGATTAGAGTGGATAGCACAAGAATTCATAATGATCTGCTCTGTGCCCTGAAGTTTTGTCAGTGTATCCGAGCCGGGCTTTGCTCTTCTCCTGCCCTCTACTTGCACACTTTGAAGAGGACAGACAAGGGAGGCCCCCCAGGAGACTTTCATCCTACCCTGTACCTCTTTCGTAGCACCCTTGTTTCTAATTGTGTGCAGAGACAACAGCAATGGCAATGACTTCATAACAAACCCTCCTAATGAATAAATCATCCTAATTTCAAGGCAAAGTTAGCACAACCATCCACTGTGTCATTTCCATGAATCACAGTGATAAAGGGCCGTGCTTGTTGAGACATTGCTTATGCAAATGCAACAGAGCACTAATGAATGTAAGCAAAGTCCTGCAGTGCCAGGGCAAGGAGAGCTTGTGCCAACACTCCCAGGAAGCGGCTGCTGCTTTGTCCAGGGGAGCAAGTGACGGGTTGGAGAGAGGCTATTATTTAAGGACGTATTTTGGGGATATTTCGGATTTATGGACAGCGTGGTCTCTGAGTTGCTTGAAATTGTGATAGAGGAGGGGGCATTTTGAACCGAGATGATCCAAAGACCAGCTGCTTTGTGCAGAGACAGAAGCACATGGGGAGGGCACTGTAAGGTGCTGGAAAGGACCCCTGATACTTTGGATTTTCTTCATTATTCTCCAAAGCCTAATCTAATTTAACACCTCACAAAGCAGGGCTTCACTGAGGAGGTATCTCTGTTCTCAGGCAGATCTCGTAGCTATTGTGTCTGTGCTGATGTTCAGTACCTTGATGTTATTGTCTCTATTCCCTGGAAGCCCATAAAAGAGGTCTAGAGCCAAACAAGGGTTAGCCCTGCGGAGCTAGATGATTTATGGGTGGCAAGCGAGAGAAGGCCCTGCCACAAACAGCCAAAAGGGTGAAATAGCTGCGTGAGGGCCGGGCTGGCAGAGAAAGGAGGAGTGATTTCCGCAAGGTCACACAAGTCAGAGCACAAAGCTGGGAACAGGCTTGATGACTCACAGCAAAGTGCCGTATATTGTCTTGCTGATGCAGAAGTCTCTGATATTCCTGACTAACACACCACGTCAAGAAATTATTTCGTGCTCTGGAATCCTCTGGCACCAAGTCTCAGCCAAAAAACATCTAAAACAGTGAATGTAACTCAATATCCACCACCAAAGGTATCCTGCTCACAATAGGTGCCAAGAACAATTGATTTTTTTTTTTTTTTTTTTTTTTTTTTTACAATTGCTTTCTTTGTTAGGTGATGTCATGGATTATTTCTCTCTGAAAGCATTAAATGATACAAAGCACTTGATGAGTCACTGGGAAAAACAATCTTCAAGCCTAGCTGGTGCAAGAAGAAAGGACCAGTGGCAGTCCGCTTAATGGACCTGCTTTAGCAAAAGACGTGAGACCCATAAATTCTCCGGTCTCTGTGTTACTAACACTTGAAAGCAATCGCATTTCTCCCATCGTTCCAGAGTCCTGCAGTCAAGCAGCAAGCAGCTCCCTGTCTTTGGCTTTCAAAACATCACTCCTTGGAGAGTTTGACCCAGTGAGCTCAGCGGCGTCACAGCACGTGCTGCTGCCCCCAGCATGACTCTGTCAAAGCATCGCAGGAGAACTGAGCAGTTACCAGGTTTTTATAAGGTCCCTGCAATCCCCCTTTGCAGCTTCAAAACAAAGGAAAAGCCTGCCTCGAGCGCGCTGATAAAGGGCTTTTGAATGGAGGCAGCTGAATCACACGCCATTTCACAATTAGCACTTTAATTTTGAACATTAATTAGGACGCTGGTGTTTGGAGAGTTTAGCTCTCCTCGACCCACTTACATTGTTCAGAGACAGGCTAAAGAGATACTGAAGTTTGCAAATAAATCGATGGGAAAAAAATGAGAAGTCAGGACCAGCTGGATCCCATGAGCTGAATACCGGTGACCTGGGAAATGCTTCACAAAAAGGGACTTGACTACTAGAGCATTGGAAGAAACAGTATTTCACTTACAATGCTGTGACTCTAAAGAAATATAGGCACACAGAAGAAAGAGAATGGCTTCATGTGCAAGGTGCAGAATAGGTTACAGCTGGGAATCCACAGCCCAGCTTTAGTTCGCCAAATAGTTCTCCTAGGAACTCCTACAGTTATCCTATCTAGCTCCGACATCTTCTGAAAACATTATTCTTGTGCAAGACGAAAAGATGTTGCTTATTTGGAGGTGTAAATGCAATAAATTAAAGCCAAAAGTCTGTGAAGAGGCTTAGATATGAATTCATTATGAATACACCCTGATGAAATGAGATTTACTGGCTCTGCTTTGCATAAGGGAGTGGAATGAAACCTGGAAATAAAGACAGACAGAGATGAGCCTATCCCAGCCGTAATGTAAACAGGAGTGCTATTAAGGAGTAGCTACAGGTGAAGCAACAAATATATTTATCCTCAGGAATTAGAGACACTGAAAACACCTGCTGCTTTCCAGAAAGATGAAAGCCAAGAAAAGAGAATTCCTCTCAAGCCAAAAGAGAAAAAATTAAAGAAGTAGTCAGCTGCAAAACACAGCCCTATTACAGCACCAGCAGAGCAGCCTTAGACACGTCCTCAGGCCACCTGGTGTAGCAGACAGCACAGCATCCATCCCTGCAGCAGGGGCATCGAAGCAGAGACAGGAATACAGAAAGCACGTTCAGCTTGGCAGGGTAAGTGGCAGTTTTAGGGTGTGAGGAGGACTTTTCCTCATCACATGGTGCTCCAGCCCTTCAGGCATGTACACGATGCATGCAGGAGGCAGCATCTTACCCCCTCCTCTGTTCCTGTCCCTGGCACAGAAGAGGCAAGAGCTCAGACTCTCGCAATTTGCATCAGGGACCACTGCTGGAAAGCACACAGCAGATTGGTGAGTTGCATGAATGCCATTTATTTTTCTTTATGGTGGAAAAAAAAGCTGCTGTGGAGATCAGGGTCCTATTGCTCAGTGCTCTGCATGGTGTTTTGCTTGATTTAAGTGGCAGAAACTTTAATTAAACAGGCCTCTTAATACTGCAGTTCAAACTACTGGAAAGAAACATTTGTCTGGTCAAAGCAAACAAGCTTTGATGAGTTCCCCTGAGGGACCCAGGGCATGAAACGAGAATGGCACAGAGGAGATGCTAAGTCCAGCAGGATATGGCTGGATTATTCCTCTCATACCCTTTATATCTTTCAAACCATCTGTCCGGACTGCAGTGAGCCTCGTAGCCCGCAGATGCAACTGATAAACTGCAAGTTCAATCTGTGGAAGAAATCAAAATTACAGCCTAGGTTCTCCTTGGGCTCCTGATCTACCCGAGAGCAAATCCATCAGCTCCAAGGGGTAATTTCAGATTCATGAAGCTGAAAGAACTCAGAAGAAGACCCTAAGAGCCAAATTATCCCAGAGGATGGTCATCTATGGAGGCAAATGCTTGCAGAGTTAGACCTGCCCTGTTCCAAGCACTACACAGGAGGGCTTTTTGAGTAAAAAAAAAAAAGGCAACTGGTCCTGAACCAACTCTGTGGAATGGTGGTGAGGCTGATGTGAAAAGGTTCACAGAAATTGTCACCTTTAAGCCATCATTTTTGTCTTTGATTTTCTTCCTTCTTGTTGCTGCATTCCCCAAAGTGGAAAACTTATTGCTACAAGCACTCTTCACATGGAGGTGGCAGCTGAGGAAAGATTTGACTGATTAAATCTATCTCTGGCACAGTCCATGGCAACAGCTTCACGTCCTTCCCAGCCTTGAAATTCAGATCTGTACTTTTTGGTTCAATTTCTATTCTCTTCCCAAAAGTTTTGTATGATCTTGCTCTGGAAGGGGAGAGGAGGCAGAACAATGTATCTGACTCGCTGTCTGCAAGAGCCAGGATACCAGTGCAAACAGGTCTGTTTATTTTACAAGTGCCTGTACACATAATATTAAAATCAAATATTGGTTCTGGAACAGGGACTCATAATGGGATAGTTTTTCACTTGATAAATAGCTGGGTCTGTGTGGGGATTCATATCAGTCTCACACAAACAAACCTAAAGTCAATATTTGCCACCTCGCCTGTGATCTGCCTGCTTCTGCAGCACCCCTCACAGGGAGGCCGGGCGAGCGTCCTGCTGCAGCTTCACCTTGGGGCCAAGCACTTCATTCCTGTGCTACATCAGTGATAAATCGAGGGGAAAAAAAACATAGGAAACAGGGAAGAAATCACCAGCCCAGCTGCCTGCAGTAGGGTTTCCCCAATGCTCCAGGTCTCCTTGGAGGCAGGACCAAGATGCGTTTGCTTTTCTCTTGCTGCTCTGTAGTTTGTGTGTGCGCACCTCGGGGAAATGTCACCCTTCCTGACGTTGCATGGCTTCCACTTCATCTTCATCTGGATTCTCTGTGCAAAAGGGAGCAGCAAAACAGTTTTATAATTGTCCCAACTTACCAACTAGCTGAAAGCTGGAGACCTGCAGGTTAATAAAAAAATACACGTCTGAGAAGCCACTTGGCCTTTCTGTTGGTATCGCTGTGTTACTTGCTCTAAATTCAAAAGCAGTCCCGAGAAGAATCTAAGGTCTGGAAAGCAATGGGCTGGAAATAAATGACAGGAGGCTGCGAAGGGAGCCTGTTGCTGCCCTAAAACTGAATTTCAGCTTCTCCATTCCAGAAGATTGCATCCATTGAGCTCTCTCCTCCCACTCTGCATCTATTTTTCTATACACGGATGTATAAATACAGTTACTATTTTAACTGCCTTTTAAATACAAATGTTGCCAATTAGCCAATGTTTTGCACTATGCCTGGAAAATATAAAATCAAAGTGTTCATCCAAATCCACATATGGCCAGATCCTTAGTTGGTGTCAATGTTTGCAGCTCTGCTAATTTTTTTGGAGCTGGGCCATTTTATGCCTGCTAAGGATATGGCTCAGTAGAATCCAAGCGAAAGACGCTCTTTGGCTTCTCTAAGATACAGATCTGGACCATTGTTATTACAAAAGCTTTTAAAAATCTGGAGCATGTTGGATGTTGGGACTGCAGCTCTGGTAAACAATCGCATGCTGGAAGATTTTCCCGTTACCTCCAAGCCCATAAAGCAGAAAATGCAAAGCCTGTTCTCTCTCCTCCTGTTTATGCTGGGACCAATAATGCTAATTTTTGAATTAAATTTCACATATGTCTGAAAGTTGCTTGGTTGCCCCAGCCAGAAATCACACTTGGCAGCTCCAGGTCCTGGCGTGGCTGAGCTCGGCGCGGGGCAGCACCACTGGAGAGAGCTGCAGCACGGGCTGGTCCCTCACAGGCACCCCGATAGCAGACGAGATCCTAAAGGTGTGAAGGGAGCATATTTTACTCCATATTTACTGGGAAATGATAAATCACCCTCAGGTATGTGTGATTATAGGACTGAATAAAAATAGGAGCTTAACCGAAAACTAAATCTGCAGAGGCCAAGATTTAAATCCATCAAACTTTAAAAATACTTGGTGAATTCAGATGTTGCATGTTTCCTTACCAAGAATACTCTCAAGGCAGAGTAATTTGGAGAGAGCTCATTACCGGCCTGTGATGTGGAAGGAATCCTGCGTGGCGTTAAACACAGGGTTTTCACTTGTAGGAATAAATGAAGTTGAACGCTAGCTGAACTCACCAAAGGGCATTTTAAAATCAAGAAGGGGGGGAAATGAAGTATAAAACAACAAACAGAAGCACAAATAGTAACGATCCCAATGGAGCATGAACAAGTACGTAATGGTAGGTGCTACACGGAAAAAAATAATTAAAAGTTTAAAACTAGAGCGCAGGTAATAGCCTCCACTCCAGAGCTAATATTAGCGGACTGGGGGAGGATTTTACTTATCTACTAAATAAGGAAAGGAAGCCTGCCTAGCATCATCTCTTGACTTTGTGCTTCCCACCTGTAGCTCCTGGAAATCTGTGCTTGAAGGGCTGTACAGGCTTTTTCCCTGGCAATTCTGCCCCCAGCTGTGCTGCAGCCACCCAGGTCAAGGGGCAGTGAGCGTCCTGGATGTCCTGGTGAACTTTGCTCACTCTCCTGAGGTACCTCCGCAATCCTTCAGGTAGGTGAGATTTTCCACACTCTTAAATGGATGTGCCCTAGCTCCCTCCCTGTAAATAGGGCTTGGCTGGGGTTAGCGCTGGCTATAAGCACGGTGTCATTGGGAAAAGGGAGGAGAGAAGCCCGCAAGGGTTTCTCAGATAGGTACAGTGATCTCGAGGGGTTCTGGGCATCCAGCTTACCCAGACCGTACCTGGACAGCAGGACTTGTCCTTCTCACTCCCAGGCCCGAGCAAGAGCTCCATGTGTTTATGTTTTTCTTACAGAGGCACCGGTTCAGCCAGGAGGAGCCTTTCCGAGCCAGGCATCAAACCAAGGAAGTGTAAGTACCTTTGTGAGTCACAAATCCTCCTTTTCAGTGGAGTTAGACATGACGCCTATCAACTTCTTTATCTGTGGGTAGAGTCATCCTTTGGAAGCTGTTCAGGGAAAGGCAGAGCTGCCTGGGAAGAAAGGGTCATCTCTTCAGCGGGGGGAAATCAGCACAGCTCTCTGGAGTCAGGAGCACATGTTGATTTCTGCCCGCTGAGAATCAAGGCATAACTTCCTTCGATGCATGAATGCACTATTTGTAATCAGCAAATAAAACCCCCTTTAAATAAGAGCCTAATTCCTACGAAGAAAGAATGCATGAGGCATTGAAAACTTGGTTTTTATTAACTTCCAGTCTACATTATGTGGAACGCAGAAGAATGAAGTTGCACACAATGTATCGTTTATTAAAACAATTTTACTGATGGTGCAGTTTGGTCTCAGGGACAATGCTGTCGGAGTGAGAGGTAAGGGGCAGATTTTGGAGGAAGAAAATACACGAGGAATAGGAAGAAGGCAGACAAGCAGAGCTTTCCCAGGCCTGTGGGACTACTCCATCCCTCTCAGGGATGGAGTACTGGGGACAGAAGCCTGCCACTGCAGGGAGCTCCCAGAGTAAGTGCTTTGTGAGGCTCTTTAATCAACTAATTTGTAAAGCCAGTTTCTAGTGCCACTATTTAATGATGAAGCTAGTAGAAATCATTTGTTTTTCCTATTGAAATTTGTGATTGCTGCTGCGGACTGGCACTGAGCAGGTTTCAGGATGAAGTATTCCACTGGAGTTTTCATTACAGGAAGACTCTCCTTCTCTGTCCTTTTTTCCAATTTATGAGCTGATTTAATGTCTTACTAAAGCCCCTGAAACCCCAAACAGAGTTGGATTCCTGTTGTTTGACATACTAAGCATGCACAATGTAAAGGTGGCTGCAGCAGCGAGCAGCAGATTTCTAATATATTTCTGCTCCTGCCAGGCCAAGTCACCGCAGTGACCCTGCTTAGATCCAACTGTATCCCGCTTTGTCTGGGACATGAACAAGAGATCGACCATTAGCTGATTAAGTGGTGAAAGAAAACACCTGCACAGAACGTGTGTCAGAGTGGCTCTGTCAGGGACTTCAAGGCACAGGATTCCCAGGAGGATCGCTGCTGCAGATGCCATAGGAGTTACACAACCCGCCAGGCAGCCAACTTGGAGACACTTCAAATAGCTGTAGCTGCAGACCCCGCTTCTACTTCCTTAAGGTTCTGGCTGGGAGCCTGAGCCAGGGACTGCAAATTCAGCCCCTGGTCCTCCGCAAGAGCTTGCAGACCGTGAGCGAAGCAGCAGCAGCACGAGGAGGTCCAGGGATTGGGTCAGCAGCCTAGGAAGTCTCCACCCTGGGGAGAAAAAGAAATAAATGGTCCCTGTGACATGTTGGTGGTGCAGAGAAGAGCAGAGCTGCGTGGTGCACCTTCCCCAGGCACGTCTGGGGGATGCTCCAAAAGCAGCATACAGAGGAGGAGGCTCCAGGAGATTTTCAAGCCCCAGCCCTGTAAGAAAAGGAATTTCCACTGCATTTAGCAAAGTGCTGGCAGTTCCTATTTTGAGACAACTGACACAAACAGGAGATGCCAAGCAGATCTGCAGCCAGAGCAGCTGATTGAACAGCGTGTGCTTGCCCCTCCTTTCCCTGGCGTTACATCAGACCTGCGCCGGTGATGTCAGTGCCTTTACCCCTCACTTACAGCCGCGCTATGGAGAGAAAAACCAAGCAAGCTGGTTTCAGTAAATCAGCCCAGCCTCATTAGCTCTCATCAACTTGTTCTAACATGTCCAGAGAGTATTTCGCTTAGGAAGAAGGTGGCATTCACAATATGCAGGGCAGGGCTTGGCAGCAAGGATTTACAGGAGAAAACCGACGTCAGAGCTCCATTCCCACAGAAAAAAAGCCCGGCACAGCACTGGTGCTGAGTGCTGTGATGGCTGTGGACATTTGCTGTGGCTCCCCGGGCACTGCCCCCTCACAGATTATTGCAATTGTAGCTGGGCAAGAGAAGGAAAGTGGTTTTTGCCTCCGCTGCTTATAAATTAGCTTCTTTTTAGAAGAGGAAAAAAAAAAAAAAAAAAAACTTGCATAATTTTCCTGGCTCTTAGAGTGAAAATGAAAACAAGCCCAAAGCCTGAAGAGAGATTTGCCTATCACTGGAGAAAAAATGACAACAAAAAAAGGAATATTTTAAAAGAGGCAAAAATATGTCAAAACAAAGGTCATCTCCCTTCAGCGAAGCATCCAACCTGCCTCCTTGGAGCAGAGAGGTTTCTGTAGGCACGCTGCCTGCCTGCCAAGGGCAAAGAGAGCTGACAGTGCCTAAAGAAATCCCTCTGGAGGCAGGCATGGGTGCTGATGGATAAAGAAATCCGTCTGATTCTGAAGGTCTGAGGAAAAGAAAGAACAAACAGCTTTATGGGGTATCAGCCTTAAATCCAGTGGCTGTCTATAGGCAATTTCTCAGCTCTCAGTTTCGGGAGGCATGTAAAGCTGGAGGAGCCACTGCAGGAGGTTCAGGAGCAGCCTGGGGGCAGAGGAACGATGTTTTGGGGGGCTTTGCCCCATGGTGGGAGGTTGGGAGGAGAAGGGCTGACTGCCAGGGAGCCCATCTCTCCGTCATGGAAGGCAGCAGCTGGAGAACGGCTGAGAGACAATGACAGAGATCTGCCTTTCTTTTCTTAGAAAGCCTCAGCCTGTCATGCTGATTTAGACGGGAGGAAAGCCCCGGTGGGATGCAGGATGCGGCTCTGTCTCTCAGGTCCCATGACTGAAGCTGTCCTAGGAATAGAAAGCAGCACATGGCTCCCTCAGATCCCACAGTTGTCAGACGCCTGCCTCAGAAATGAATACCAAGGTATTTTTTTCAGCAGTGACACAAGGGCTGCAATTCCCAGAGAGGTCCAACCTGGGAGGCCTGAATCCGGCCCAGGCCCAGGAGCCACAGACTTCCCCCAGAGCCCTGAGAAGGGCAGCAGGTGAGCAGCATTACAGGCCCAATGTCTGAAGACACACAGAAATACCCAGACCCACTGGGAGGACGTTGCATTGCTCCCATCCTGGTGCTGGGGAGGGCTGCAGAGAGCAGCTCGCTCTTGGGATCAGTCCCTTTTTCTCCCCCTGAGCAGCCAGTGCTGAGATCCAGCTGGCAGCACAGCGGCTGGCTGCAGAGGCGAGTTGTAATGGGGCCACAGGAAAGCTAATTGTGTCTCCTCCACAAAACACAGGAGGCTCCAGTAGAAAGGTCAGGCTGTGAATGGCTCCAGCACGCCGGGAAGGTAGGAGCTATTTTTGGTCAGCTGCTGAGATTCCTGCGCATCTCCTCCCTTCTCCTTGTTTCTATAGCAATGCTGGGCCGGGCTGCAGGGACTCAGACAGCAAATGGAGCCCTGGCCCCACGCAGATACAGCATCAGCATCCAGCATCCCTGCCCCGGGGTGCGCTGAACACTGTGTGCAGAGGGCTGTGCTGAGGGAAAACAGATGCTCCATTCACCTGCCTCTGTGCAGGAAAAATGCCATAGTGTGAATAGGAGAAGGCAGGAAGGGAAAGCAGGAAAGGTCCTGGAATGGACCCAGTGCTGTTTTTCCAGCAAGAACTGCAGCCTCTGTTCTCACACAGCTTTTCCACACCCTCACCACTGCTCATTTTGAGGAGCTCCTGCAGCTCCCAGTATTTCAGCAGGTGAAGGAAACCCTGCAGTGGCCCCATTGTTCATTCCAACAACAGCCTGAGCTGAAGACAACCTGTTATCTCCCCTCCTAGCCCTGCTGGCACATGGCAGTTGCTACAGGAAGCTGTCTATTTGGGGGACTCTAAGTAGAAGCTAATCGAAGCCACACAAACTACTTTATAACACCTGCAGAGAGGGCAGCAAAGCCAGCCAGGCGTCTCCCTGTGGTTCTGCCTGCTCCCAGTGCCCCCAGTCCAAGGGCCGGTTGGCTACGAGGCCTGCAGGTGTGCTGTGTTCCTCCTGCGCCCTGAACTGGTAAATCATGTGAAAATAAAAAAGTGAAAATAGAGATCGCAGACAACTAGCTCCAGTGGAGACTTCTGCACCACAAGTATCTGTGTCAGTCCCATCCTAATACTACTGCCCTGGCTTTGCTGCCCTTTGTGTGAAAATTCCATCTTTGTAGCAACTCCAAGTGGTTTCAGCTTATTCCTAAGCTGTAGTGACTTTACTGCCTTTCTCAGTTTTTTATTGAATATTGCTATCCTCTACCCAAAAGCTGTCATTGACTTTTAGTTCAGTAAAATGAGAAAGGAAAAGAAGAAATAGAGAAGACATGCATGAAGCAGCCTTTTGAAAAACATCTTTCTTTCCAGCACTGTGCTAAATACAAACATTCTTAAACATCAGACAAGATAAAGAAGAAAGCAAGAACGTGAGGATGGCCTGGTGGGGCACCTTTCTGCTTCTGAGCGCCAAACAGGAAAAGAGGAACCAAACCCTTCAGGACCTGCTTTCTGCAGCAGAGAACATGCTAGAGAATGAACCACAGAGCTTTGGAGAAATTAAACACAGCACAGCCTTCTGGGCTTTGTTTCTGCCTCAGATATTGCTCTTTTCAGTCTGGGTTTGATATCCCTCCATTTCAGATCTGCAGGCAGCCTGCCTGGGAGCATCACCTGCCAGAACGCTGCTCCATGGGGCTGCTCCTTGCCGAGCATGGCACAGCATGCCTCTGGCCAGGCACCTCCCTGCTGCCCACTCTGGGGCTTTGTGCTTCTTTGTGTCCGTTTCTATTACTGTGGCCATTTCTCAATCAGTCCCTTTTATATATATATATATATATATATATTTCCCATCCACTTGAGAAAACAGCTCAATTCTCAGTCCACAAGCTGTAATATTGGTTCTTGAGTCCTGGCCTGAGCTGCCATTAATCCTATCTCCATGCCATTAACCTCCAACCCAGGCCCTCAAATTCCCTAACAACGCCTTGCCAAAGTTAACAGCAACAGAGCAAGCTTTTATTTTCTTCTGGGAGGAGAAAAGCCCCTTGCTGCTGGGTTTCTACTCACTCCTTTCCTAATACATCCACAAAGCACAGTCATCATTAGGAGATAATTCAATTAGATAAGATCAGCTATCAGAGCTAATAAACTGATACAAAAATGAGCTTGCGCCAGCCATCAGCAGAGGCAGATGAGGAGGCAGCTTCTGTCGTGTTAATTAGTTTAAGCAAACGTGAATCTGCTTGTCCCTGGTGTGGCATCAACACCGGGCAGCCCGTCCCCGAGCCAGGTGTCCCCTGCCAAGCCTTGGGGCCATGCCCATAGCCGCTCGCCAGCTGCAGCCACCCCACAGCCCAGCTTCACCAGGATCCTCCATGCCTTTGTTCTCCTCCAAGCAGGTTATTTATGGCTGCTAAAGCAATATCGAGTCCCCCAGGGGATCAGCTCTGCCTCACAGAGAAGACTTGTAGGGATGCAGACAGGAAAGGTAAAAATGAGGGATGTTTGAAGCATGCGCAGAGCCCTGCCTTTATTTCGGCTTGGCAAAATAAACCCCAGGGCGGGGTCAGTCCCGTGGCACCCGAGGGCAGCCGAGAAATGAAAGGATGTTAAAGCAGCATTTACTCTCCTGACCTACATTTACACTTTGACATCTCTGTCCAGCTGCATATAAATACATCTGGCTGGGCTGCAGAAGGGTCTGGAAGAGGAAGCGTTCCCAGAAATATGAAACACTCAGAATTGAGAAACAGCACAGCACAAAATGCCTTTTTTCATTGCTGTGGTCGCCTGTGGTGTATCTGGAGTGCTGTGCCAGATCTGGCACAGATATGGGCTTACTGGGGAGAGTCCAGGGAAGGGACTGGAACGTCTTTTGTGGGAGGAGAGACTGAGATGGCTGGGCCATTAAAATGGGGGGAAAGGCCTCGGGTACTATCTTAATCAATGTGTATTCATATGGGATCTTAATCAATGTGTGTACATACCTGGTGGGAGGAGGGGAAGAGGGAAGGCAGGCTTTTCTCGGTGGTTGCTGGTGGCAGGACAAGAAGCACGAGTCTTCCACGTATGCCTCACAGTTCCCTCACCTCCTGGATCGTTCTCAATTTTTTTTTTTTTTTTTTTTTTTTTTTTTTTCCCACTACCCCTTGTAAATACAGATTCATTTGTCACAGACAGAGAAAAGATGAAAGGAAAACTGTGAGCTAGCACCGAGATCAGGAGGTCCATTCTGACAATGTTTGACTTTAGAGAACAGGAGATGAGGAGCAAAGCCTTTAAAAGTTCCACAGAATTTCCCCAGCTATTTTTAAAGGGTTTTCTGTGATTCAAAGCAACCTTGCAACACAGTCTCTGTGTGCACCATGTGGGAAAGCGATTTTCTCTGGTATTATGGGATCCTGAACAGTGCCTCTAGGCACTCATGTAATTACTTATTCACCATAACAACAGCTACCAAGCTGACAAGGGATGGGCACGTGGCAAGTTATAATTAACGTTCCTACTTGCCTGGGAACTGTGCAGATCCTTTTCTTGGTCTTGTGGCTGTTGGCTTGCTCTGGTCACATGCCTTGGCTCCAAGGTCTTCGGGCAGTGACCGTCACTGCCTCTCTTTTTGCCCTCTGTTTTTTCGGTAGTTTAGTTGGTTGGTTTTCCTTAATACTAAACCTAAAAGAAGCAACAGTAAACAGAATTATTCTGTCCACATTCCTGCCATTGCTTACCTGCCTTGAAACAAAGAAGAGGCGTTTTCTGCCAAAATGTGGAATATAGGACATGATGATTCCTGGGGCCAGCTCCTATTTGGGCCTTCATCAGTTTCCTGTATATCTAGCCTCAGGGACTGCCTGAAACCTGTGTGAGCACAGCAGGCAGGACGCTGGTCCCACATAAACACCAGTCCCTGTGGTTAGTAGCCGGAGAAAAGGATTCTCCGTTTAATGAAACTTGGTGCTGAAGAAGTACAGAGGAGACAACAGGGATGGAGCCAGGCTTGATCTCAAGCTGTCGTTTAGGAATCAATAGAGCTGCACCTGCCCTCCTGGTGAGCAGCCTCTGGGACTGGCACCCGGGAGCTGGGAGAAGGCAAGTCTGGACGAAACCTTGCACAACTCACCGCTGACTTCCCAGACCTTAGAGATACCAAATGTCCCGGGGCTACCCTTACCAGCTGATGCCAGACCACCCTCACACACACCCAACCTGCTGTTCATTGCATCTAGAGATGGGTGCTGCCTCTGGAAACCCGTCTGGCAGGGATAGCAGCACCACAAAGCCACCTCTAGGCTCCTTCCAGCGCAGAGGGCACTGGCTACAGTAAGCATCCATGTCCCTGTGCTAGGCTGAAGAGTTAAGCACCATAGGAGGAGCATGTTATTTCCCCTCTCACATCGCTTCTGCCAAAGGACCGTTATCTCAGCAGCTTCCCCTCCGTATGGAGTTTTCCTGAGCACAAGCCAAACATGGGAGCACAGGTTTCCTGAGGGCAATGTGAGGCACTTCTCTGTGGGCTGAGCAGCTGCTGAGCGGGGATGGAGCAGCTCTGGCAGGGATGAAAGTTGCCAGTGTTGGTCCACCTGAGTTTCTCTTTTGTCTTGGAATAAACTGCCTTAGAACAGGTGAAAGCTGAATCCAAAGGAAATGTGAGGCTCCTAACTTTGTTCTATGCTCTTGCCACCATTTCAGCATGCTGTTGATACAAAGCAGCTGGCTCCTCTGCTGGAAACCAGGACCACTGCTCTAACATCCAACTGAAAGAAGAATGCCCTTATCAGCTGGGCTGTTCCTCAGTCACGGGCAGGGGAAATTGGCAATGTTGATTCATTTAGCTCAGGTACATCCAGGTCAAAATCAATCATGTCAAAAACACATCACCTGAATTCAATAACTTTTTTAAAAAGAAAGGAATATAGACTACGGGAATAAAACACAGCAGAATAGGGCTTGGTTTGAAACAAACTTATCATTTGCCTCAAAAGGATAAATATATTTTTCACTCAGAACATTTCCCCCAATATTTAACAGCACACTTAGCAAGGTCAAAGAAATGGGTTTGAGAAAAATCAGGCAGAGGAAGGGGCAAGGATCAGAGCACCCCATTTTTGACACACAGTTCCCTCCTACTGCTTCTCGAAGAGGTTTGCATGTCACCTTCCCCAGGGGCAAGGCTTGAAGCCAGCGAGAAGGTGATTCTACTTCCCCTAATGCTGCATGGGAAGGTTTGTTGGTGTGAGGACAGGGAGAGACCCCGTAGTTCTCCCGGGAATGCTGAGCCCCAGACCGCCTGCCCTGGTGATAACTCCCCTGGTGTCAGTGAGCGTCTCGCCACACGGATCACTTTTCAGGACTGCAGCCAAAATAACTGCGATGTGATTCACCTCTGCATGTCTCCATTACACAGCAGGCATGCTATCAGAAACTGAACCAAAATGTAACTAGCTGACAGCACTTTTTTTTTTTTTTTTCCTTTTCTTTTTTTTCTTTTTATTCTTCTCCTTACAGTAGCAATGGCTGCAAAACAATGGGTGCAAAACACTCCAGCAAACATGAAAAAATAAGCTAGTGTAGATACTCGTGTTTGGTCAGAACTGAGATTATCATTAGATAAACACAACATTATGAAACCTCAAGAGGGAGAAAAGCAACTGAGCCAGGACTATGATAAAAACAACTATTCTGAGGCAGAAGTATTTAGGTTAAAAATAAAAGGTGGAAGCTGAGATAGGGATTGTCAGAGTACTCACTGAAGAATGAAGTCAGCTGTGAAATAAGAGATAAGGAAATGAGGACTGGGACCAGCTCTTCCCAAGACCAGTTCCTGCATTTTCAGTCATTTGTGGCTGATGGTTGTACATTCAGGGCTGGGACTGAGGCAAGGCAAAGGTTTGGAAGAACTGGGCCTGGAAAAGTAGTTTTCTTGTTGAGGACAGGTACCTTTCTTCCAAGGTCTAATCCTAAATTTTCAGCCAGCTACTGGTTCCTGTCTTATTGTGTTCCACAAATCCACAGCCTTTATTTTTTGGACACTAAAAACCTTTTTGCAGAAGGCTCAAGGGTAGACAGGGTTCTCTCAAAATGAAGAGCAGAGATGTTTGTTTACTCGTAGAGGTGGTACACAAATTCCCATTATTCAAAACCTGATTTGAGGAGAGAGATCAGTGAAAAAAACATGAACCATAGCTTCTGGGTTTAGATTTGGCAATGCATTCCTCAAAATATGTGCACTGCTGAGAAAACATTGGCACACACAGAGGCTCACAATGGCTCATTACTCCTCACCAAGTGCTCCTCTAACCGAGAAAGGACTCAGCATTCCTGCTCAGTGCGAGGCTGTCCCTCCAGAGGAGCAGCTCTTAGGCAGTGCTGTGACAGTCAGGGAGACCCTTGTTTGTGCTTTGGAAACTGTAGATCTTCACCTCTGCAAGTGCCCTACACCTAGAACCTGCCCTGATGCATGGACAGGGTGGTATCCAAAGCAGAGGATCCCAACCAAGCCCCTTAGCAGATCTGTTCCAAACTATCTTTGCATTTTCTTGGAAGGTGTGGCTCTGGGTATTGTTCCCACCTTCTGAACAGATTTAGACTTTGTATACTGGGGTTGAAGCCATAGCCCAAAGCTGGCAAACGACAGCGAGAGAAAAACACCTGCCTAGCTGTTATGAAGAGCTTTCTGCCTGCGAGCAAAGGAAGCTGCTTTGGCCTCGGGAGCTGTGAACTATAGCTGTGTGTGACATGGAGGCTTTCTTTCCCCTCTGCATGAAGAGAAGAGGCTGCAATCTCTCTGTGACTGCTGACATTTATCTCCTGCCCAATCTTTTGGGGTGTTTCTTTGCTGAAGCAAAACCTCTTTTCTCAGCCACAGAATATTGTCACAGAATACTGTCACATTTCCTAGTTCTGTAGATTCATCTCACTAAAACATTTTAGTGGCAAATCCTATTGTTGCCTCAAAGAGACATTTACTCATTTCTGTATTATTTGGATACTTGGATGGGCTCAGCCTGCATTCAGGGCCATCAAAGTGGCCTCTTGCAGCTCAAGTGCGCCCATCCAGTTCTTACCTGGCACCAACGAGATTACTCACAGTCATCTCTTACCGTGTGGCTCTGGAGGCATAACACAGCCTGTATAACCCATAGCAAAAGTGACCTTTTACCTCTGGTCTTCTTCTGGGGCATGCCTTCCCATCAGCAACTGAAATGCAGATGCTGTTTTACCCAGAATATTTAGAAGTAGGATGCCTCTACGAGATGACCAAACACTTCTTGCAAGGGTTAAATTTCCAGAGCAGCAGCTTGATGGAGGACTGTGCTCCAGTTCAGGCATATGAGCCTAATTGTCAGGTAGAGATTTCCACATGGATTCAATCAACAGGCTCTGGGAAGGAACATTTCCCACCTCAGCATTCCTCCAAGCTTAGGAAGCGTCAGGGAGCTCCAGTGAGAATACCTCTAATGTTCTTAATTTCACAGATGGTGGAGCAAGTATTGCACCAGAAGAGACAGTTTCTGCCACACAAGTGCTCTGTAAGAACTTGTTCTCCTTCCATCTAGTTCAATTGCAGGGAAGACTTTGGAATAAACAGTATGTGCAATTGCAGCAGAGATACAGTCTTTATAACCCACGTTCCACTTAGATTCCAGTTCTCATCTTTTCTGTTTAAGGGATATTTCTTTTGCTCAGATGCTGCCAGGTTTCTGTTTTTAACCAGTTTTCTCACTTCATAAATGAAAAATGAATCACGCAGGCTGAGCTAGTCTGGACTTCAGGTAGCTGACTTCAGCAGCAGTCCAGAAGCCAAGCGCTTGCAGGACCTAAGCCCCCACTTTATGGTGTCCCGTGTGAGCAGCCGGCATTCAGCCCTTTGCAGATCTCACTGGTCCTTAGCGCAGGGGATGCTGGAGGCCTTTTTGGAATGGCACCTTGTAAAGCAGACACCATCCCGGGGGCATGCATAAAATAACACAGTGCTTCCATCTGCAGATGGATAGCCCTTGCAAAGAGTTGTAGCATTCGTGGGAAGTGTCCCAGTTTCTAACGTGCAGTCAAGAATTGGTTCATTGCTTTGTTTTGCAGTAATTGCTTGTGAATCAGACGATGTTTCTGGCAATATGTGGATGAGCTGGCACAGATGATCCCTTTCAGGATAAAGAGGAGTTTTGTTGTGTGTGAGCAGTTCCTGGGTTTCGTGGAGCTAGCAAGTCACACCAGTAGAAGCAAATGGCCAAGTGATTCAAAATACATTCCTTCCAAAGCCCTTCTATAAAGCTGAGCTTGGGAAAGGGAAGAACAGGTGGTCATGACAGATGCTCGGTGGTTTAAAAACACTGAGATGTACAGAGCACCACCACAATCCCACATTTGGTGTATTCTCGAGGCCACATTCAGATAACCTAAATTCTACCTCGGCCCCTGTGTTTACTGTAGTAAGTGCATTAACTTCTCACTTCTGAACAGGAAACCAGAAGCACCGAGCAGGGTGCTATTTAAGCACAAGTCACACATGCTGTTAAAAATTCTCCTTCCCAGTTTAACATCTATGAAGGGGAAAGATAAATGGAAGAGGGCATTTTACAAGTTTCCAGCCAATTTTGAAAATAGTAGAAAAACCAGTTACTAGCCTGGAGACGAAGATGCCCATGTGCTTTCTTCTTTTAGACTAATGGAGAGCCCACTGGTGTCTGTACTACAGCTCTCCTATATTTGTGGAAAACATTATCCACTGCTTAAGAGTTATACAGAAACTAATGAAAGTTGTTCCAGACCTACCAAAGTTGTTCCAGACATAGACAATCTCCAAAGAAGCTAAAACTGAAAATCTACATGGCTATCCCAAGATGCAAACAATGACATGGGAGTCGCAGGGCCCAAAGCGTCCTGCAGCCTTTGTCTAGCACTGATCGACAGCCTCCCTCCATCCCCAGAGCTGTCACTCATGATGAAGTGACCAATATCAGGCAGGAACTTGGCAGCACAAGCACTGAGGCATAGGTGTAAATACTTGGGTGTCATTTCCAGAAAGAGCAAAAAGTGAAACTGATGAACCAGAAAACATTATGATTGGGGATGGTCAACCTGAGAGGAGTACACCCTAGATATTAAAAAGGTATATATTGGTTGCTTTGGACCATGAAAAAAGATATCAAGAAGATACTCTCAAAATGGAAATTGGCCTGGCACACCATTTATCAAAGGGACAAATGCGTAGGTTACCTTGTCAGAGAGATCTGTACTGTGTCCAGAGAATATGAACTGAATTAACACGCTTCTGGTGGCGAAGGCATCACCTCTGCAAAGAGTGCAAAGAAGCACCAGCGGTCACGGGAAGCTAAGCCATCCTTCTGCCCCTGCTGGCTGTAGGCTCCCTCTCCATGCAGAGCAGGGTGGGTTTGGTTTGCATGTCCTGGTGGCAATCCAGAATGACAGCCATGCAGGTGTTAGCAGGAAGCAACAAAACAGGGAAAAGAGCAACATTCCTGAAGGAAGCTAAAAGTGGTGGCATTTGGAGGTGGTAGCAGAAGGGTACCTCTGTGACCAGGCTCATTCATCTACAGCTTTGCATGTCTCAGAAACATAAACATTTGCCTGGAGAATCTTAAACATTCTGGAGCTGCTAGGAGAATGTCTATATTTTCTGGTACCATGGTTCAATAAATGCAGATAATTAATTCAGTACATTTAATAAATGTTTAATAATGCATGTCATTATCTGAGGCTAGTCATATCTTCAGATTAATAAAAGGATTTAGAAAGCAAGAGACATGCTGGTAAAGATGGGAGGGGAACGTCTCTGTAGCTTTTCTCATGTCTTGGATTAGGGGTGGGGGATTTGGGAGCAGTGAGAGCTGAAAACCCTTCTGTCAACGGGTGGCGTTTTTGTGCCTGGTGTTGTTCACATCACACTGGGGAGGACAGCAGCCCTGAAGGTGTCCAATTACTTCCAATGGTGACTTTAACTGGCTTTCAGCTGCCATGCAGAGTGTAATTCACTTTTGTAGAGGATGGGAATTAACCAGCTTGGTGCTCTGTATTGCAAAAAACAATCATAGAGAATTTGTTTCCCAAAAACAGTGCAGGCAGCCAAGATTATCTGAGTTATTTACACCAACAGTTACCCTGAAAAATTATTGAACTGTGTTGATCCACAACAGAGACACAAAGCTCTACCTCATGCAGAGCTGTAAAGGAAGGGGGGACCCCAAAATCCTACTAAGTCATCCCATGGAGGGCAAGGGAGAGAGCACCAGTGCTTAGCACCAAAGTCCTGCAATTAGTTCAGAGCTCAGCTCCTGGACTCTTGGGGAATAGTAAAAATTATCACCCGGTGCTGTTAAACTGCTAAGATCATCCAGCAGAAAATAAACTTGGTGGTTTGCAAGAATCAGCATAACCCATTCATTTCATGGGAGCAGCCCTCTGAGAGCACGGTGTGTGATTCACTGGGGATGAATGCTTTTAAGTGGCAGGCCTACTAAATACATGCAGATAGTCCCTGGCACAGAGACTAAGCCAAAAACTGTATTTCAAGGTAAGGCTGGAAAAAGCAGGGAGTGTTTTTTTCACCCTATCCATTAGGAAAAGTGAATGTGAGTGCAGTACAAGATGTAAGGCACCTGTGTCATGAGTAAGAGGGCTGGAAGCAGAGCTGAGTGCGAGGGGAAAACCAGGCAGGAGGTGGGAAGCATCTGAACAAGACCCACTTGAGATCTATGCAGCACGTCTCCAGACTCCAAATATTTCCAAATCATAAGAGCACTTGCATTGCAGATGGCAGTTGGGGCTCGTTTTTGCTTTGACTGTGTGAAAAGTGAATTGCATCCCTCCCCATCAAACAGCGGAACAGAGCTCTTGTAATGATGGCACAGGCGACTAACCAGAAAGGAGGAGGTCTTCATCTCACCACAAGAGAACAAGGGTGCCCCTGCACTTCTTCAGTGGGATTCAGATGCCCTGCACAGGGAAGGATTGCAGAAAGGGGTCACAGACAAGCCTGCTGCCAGGCAAGGAAGGAGCAGGCGTGAGGAGCCGCATCTTACTCAGCATCTGCGGGACCGCAACAGGTGCGTAAACGAGAACAGCACCCATCTGCCAAAGCAGCCTGGCCTCTTGCTTCAGGAAAGGGGACATAGAGCTGTGTCCTGTATTTATTTATTTATTTTGCAAAACCATGAAAAAAAAAAAAAAAAAAAAAGGTGGGGTGTTGGGAGCTGAGGAAGAGTGTAGGCTGTGCTGTACTTCTATGCACAGATCACCAAGGAGTTATTGTGTTAGCTAATGTAGCACACATCAAATATGTCTTGTTGGGGTTTCAGATTTACTGGTTATTTGTTGGGGGTGAGGAGCAGGCTTAGGACCTTGGGCAGAAAAAAATAAAATAAAATAAAAAGAGAGAACTCTGAGAAGTGTCTGAAATTTTTTGTGTGTTCATCCCTAATTCAAACTAAATTTTGGGTAGGGAATTTTTAGGAAGGGGTCCATGTTTTTCCTTTAAGCACCTCTGAATGTCATCTGGCTGATTTGTTTGGCAGCCCGGCTGCAGTGCTCTGCCACCTCCACAGTATTGTGGTTATAAATGCTCACACACCTCCGTAACTTTGTCCATAATTTACACAGTATGAAGGAGAACGCTGCAGCTGAATGATGGGTTCCATGCTCTGCTCCACAAATCTATGAAACTGTGCAGGAATGTGGGTACACCTCCTCACAAAGAGTAGCGAGGGTGTTTTGGAAAACCTAGTATTTCCCTAATGCCACCAAAAAAAGCAACACTTCCAGTTTTCCTCCATGAAATTAATTACCTTTTACAGTCAAGTGAAGAAACATGATCTTTTTAGCAATAAGACTTTGGGATGAAAAAGAAAAAAGGAATAATCCAAATATTTGTTTCTTGTCAGGGAAGCATATGGCCTTCTCATAAGAGAGTCCATTAAAAAATCAGTGGAAAGACCGCATGCGGGGCTTCTGTGCATGCAGAGAGGATATTTGCTAGCACGGGGTAAGGCGGTTACTGCTCCTCACTGAAATAAAACCACCTGTGACCCAACTTCAGACACCGTAACCTTTTCTTAGGACTCACCTGAAAAGACATCATGCTTAGCTTAGGGAGTGACTCTGCAAGCAAGCTGATCTCACTTACTTGCTATTGGTAAAATTTTGTTTATATATCAAGTGGCTGAGGGAAATAACAGAAACTATGTGGCATAATTTGGGCATAAATTAACTGCGATTTCCACAGCACGCATAAAAGTAATTAGCAGCACAGTAGTGGCTGTGAGGAATGTTGATCATCTGCTTTCTGTCCTAGGGGCTGCGATGCTTGCGTCCCTGTGTGCAGATCCTGTGCAGAGGCAGGACCAGGCAGTTCGCAGGGGACCCCAGAGCCTTTTGAAGAGCTGCTGCCTAGCTCCTGGGCTGACTTTAGCCTCATCATGTACATCAAGACTGTCACAGCCATGCCCCTTTCTCCCCAGGACAAAGGGGAGGTAGTTATCCCCATTTTACTGATCAGAAACTGGGGTTCAGACACACAAAACAGCTTGCCTTGACTCATATGGAATAGTTGTGACAGATACACAAAAAGAAGAGTGCTTTCCTAAAGCCCTGCCCAAAACCTAGCCAGACACCAGCCCTGTGATAACCCAGGGAAAACAAAGTAAAGGTAGGCTGCTACATGACTAAATTAATCTAACCTGTGGAACCTAATCTCAGCCACAGCCATCTGAGAGCAGACACCACAGGCAGCACGGGCAGGGTATTGGCTTTAACGCTGCCCTTCTAGTGGGTAAGGAACCTTTTTGGCAGCTTTTCAATTTTTAAGTGTTTTCACTGATGCAAACCCAGTCCTCCTTCACCTGCACTCTTCACTTGGGCTGCGGAGTATTTAATACCATTTTGCCCTGACACGATTAGGAATGGCAGAGGTTTGGGATCACAAAACACTTGCAGAAAGGCCCCGGCAGCTTTAACGCTGCAGCTTTCAGGTGTATCATGGCCCTGGTTCCCAGGGGGTCCCTTCATTCTCAGTTTCCTTTCACAAAAGCCCGTGCTGTGGGAAGTGAAGTGGCCTGGCTGCCTCTGTGATGCTTTTTAGATGATGCAACAAGCATTGCCACACATCCCTCTCTTCCCTAGGGACCAATTTGTCTCCTTCCAGCTTCAAAGCACTGCTTCATTTCCACAAGCAGGGGCATTAATTAGCAGCAGGGCTCACCTGAAGCCACCTGTATCTGCAGTTAAAGCAGCTAATGGCAAGACCACTGCAAGGCTCCTCAGCTGCTGGCAAGCTGCAGCTGGCTTCTACTTACATCCTAACATGACTTTCTGAAATGTTACAAGCAAAAAATAAAATTTAAAAAAAAATCCCTAAATGGCTCTGCTAATCTAGAAAAGCTGTGCTTACGCTCTTCCCTTTGGTATAGCCTTCCTTGGAAATACTTCCCTCTCCCTCTTTATATATATATACATACATACATCAGGTGAATCTTTTTCATGTTCTTGTCAGTGTCAAGCAATGCTCCTGAGAGAAAAGAGAGGCAAAAAAACTGTGGAAAAGTTGCATCAATAATGAGCAAAAATAATATAGGTTCTTTGCGTCCAGGTTTTGTTTTTGATTTATTTTTATTAGCATTTCAGCCAGTCTCTTTTCTAGAAATATTCATTATTTTAATTTATCAGTGCCTATAAAAGTTCCTAACGTCCTTTTGGAGCACATTTTGTTCTTGTATGTAATGATGCTGCTGTACTCAGGGGTCCTCAAGTTTGCAGAAATATTGTGCCAGAAATACAGTGCTGTGGTTTTGATTCCTAGTCTTTTGTTTCAGCTATGAGCTTCTTCCTTTATTCCTAGGAGGGCTCTTCTTTGCTGTTATCAATTAGGAAGTATCCAGAAGTGTTTGTGAAGTCCTGCCTCCTGTTTCAGACTGAATCACTTTGGTTATATCATTCGTATGATCTATTTCTCATTAGTATTGTAAGTCTGTTAGCTGCAAGTCAGAGACAGGCTCCCCAGGGTACTAGGCACACATAACAAGTATCCCTAAAGAAATGGATAGACTGAGCCTTATTTCTCCTTTCAAATCTCTAACAAAAATGGGAAATAAGAAGAATTTTTTTATTATTATTATTATTTTATTTTTATTTTTTTTTATTTTTTCCATGAACATATAGAGTATGTGGTTCAGAGATACAGGCGGCTGCCATGTATTCATGCTTCCTTGAAGATTCAATGGGCTATGAAACCTTCGTGATTTGTTCTCCATTTGGAGCTGGGTTGTTGTCTTTTTCCATATTTAAAGCTCATCTTCTGTATATGAGCTACAGTAGTTCACTGTGGCCAAAAATACCTTAAAATCTCCCTGAAGCAGCCCTCTAATTTAGCCCATTCTGCAGGCAGGCTCTGTAAGTGGAGCATGTCTGGAGGTCTCCAACAAGCCGGAACACAATAAAGAATAGAAAGCAGACATTTACCAGCTCAGCTCATTCCCAATAAAGTATCCAGCCAAGTACAGCACGTACCTCCCTCTGCAAGGCAAGCTTTTCCCCTTCCTTTGTCATGATGGAAGTGCACTTCCACCCAAACATAACCCACTGCTACCCTGCAGGGAGCGACCTCTCTGCCTGCTTGGGCTGGATCTGCACGATGGGGAGCGCAGCATCAGGGTAGGACAGAGCAGCTCTTGGCCACCCAGGCTTGTGTTTCTGGACAAGAGGGCTCTCATCGTGTGCCCAGTGGAAGACATGAAGCTGGTGGGGCTCTGCCTGGGTCTGCAGCAGCTGCTGTGCAGGATGGGGCTGGCCTGCTGCTTGTGTGCACCTTCCAACCCTGGTTTTCCTGTGAGAGGCTGCATGGTGAAATCCAGGGCTGGATCCTGCTTTAAACAACAACAACAACAACAACAAAAACAGGATGCTACTGAAAGGCCTGGCATGGAGATGGGTGCTAAGCCAAGTGTCCAAACCAGCCTGGGAATGGCGGTGATGTCTGCGGGACAGGCGAGGCAGGTTGGACCTCTATTTGCTTGTTCATCCATTACACGAACCCTTCAGGATGAAAGGAAGACCAAAGGTGATAGCAGAGCTAATGTGAACTGCATCTGCCAGAATAGCTGTCTTTCTGTTCACTCGGAGAAAAGAACAAATGTTCTTGAACCTTAAAAATCAAGCCTGACCATTTCTAAAGAGAGGATGTGACTCAGGTACCAGCACACGGCCCTGCTCAGCCACCAACCAGCAGGCTGTCAAGCTGATTAGAGTTTCAAGAAAAAGCAGCTGTGTAAAAGATCCCAAAGCATAGGAAAGAAGATGCTTGAGCAATAAATCTTTCCTTACAGCTACATGCTGATAATGGCCTTTCCTACCATCCATCCGAGTTTGCCTCTCTCCATAGCAGCCAACGCCAGAGCCCCCAGCCTTGATGGAGCAGCCGCTGAGCTTAATGTTGCAGCAGAATCAGTGCAGGGGAGGTGCTGAGCTCCTGGCAGGGTGGGTAACACGCTGCAGGGTAGGAAGGAACATTCCCCAGCCCTCTCATCTCTCCAGGGTAGGAAGCAAAATAGCTGGCTTGCTGGCACCTGCTCTGCTGCTGGCCTGGCAAATGTTTTGTGGATTTTATTGCTCCTGCGTCAGGGAACTGACCAGAGAGCTACAGGGAATGTAGGGCTGCTTTCACCTCTTGGGGGAGGGGGTTCATGTTGTCTGTCCTCCTTTAGATGATGTGGGTACAAAGCAAAATCCTTCCTCCACATAGCAGCAAGTAGGGATCCTTCTGGCCTGGGCTGAGTGGAAAATGCTGCCCTTTCTACATGGAGCCCAGCTAAGGCAGCCTGAGCTAGTGGGGCTTCATTGCTCTCTGTGTTCAGCTCCTGTTCTCAGCTTGGACCCATTACCAACTGGGAAAGCTGGTTCAGATTGGTGGGAGGAAGGAAGGAAATGCAAGCTGTAGCTGCGGAGCTGGGCTGTGCCCAGAGCTGCACTATGCAGCGTGCACGCAGAAGTCCCTTCTGTCTGTTGATGTATCCACACTGTGTGCATGCGGCCCCCCCGCGCACATATGTTTTGATCTTAGCTTCCTAACTATCAGCTCCAGGAGTTGGTCCAACAAGCTCTGGCTGTGTTTCCATTCAAATGCCGTGTAAGAAGCATGCTGGTACAAAGGTTGTGTTTGCAACAGGAGGATGAAAAGCCAGGGGTAGTCTTTGTTTCCTTTCTGCCTGTCAGTAATATGGCTTATATGGGCTCTCATTTTAAATAATCTCCCTAATCTATCAGATTGGATTGCGAAACATGAAACTGATGAGCCTGAAGTTGCTCGGAAGGAAACCAATGCCTGGGCTGAAGAGAACTCTTCAGTTCAAGACAAGGAAAAGCTGGGGATGATGGGGTTAGGCTGTGGGCTGACCACCTTGTCAGAGGGCTGGAAGTGAGGGCAAGCAGGCAGTTTGTGCCATCTTTTTTCCCCCTTATAGAAGGGAGTGTCCCTGTAGTCACACAGCAGCCATCAGACGATATATTATCAGAGCTTAATGAGTCCGTGATACAGGGGAACTTCTGCAGGGCACCAAAGGTGTGGGAACAGTTTGGAGGAGATGGGTGCTCTGCAGCACCCAAGCTGCCACCCTGTTCCCCCTGGCATGCTGCAGCTCGCTGCTCTCTAGTGAGACACAGAAGGAAATATCTTTGTTTTTCCGTTAGCAGAAGGATTAGCAAAGAGGCTTCTCTCCGCACAGCTGCTGAGGCAGATCAGGTGTAATCCGCAGCAGGTGCAATGCCACGGCCCCGCTGGTGCTCGGGGAGCGGAGCTGAGCCCTGCCTGCAGAGGACCCAGCCAGTGCCATTCCCTGGGCTTGCTGGTGACTCCCAGAGGTTCTCTATCAGGAGAGGCTTCCCAAAGCTCTGGCTCATTTTCTATCCCGCTTTCGTCTCTGTGTTTAGCACTCTGTGCTGCATGTGATTATGAGCTTGGGTTTTGATGAACAAGTTTGCTTAAGGGAAATGGAAGCCAGCTAGGCTGATGTCTGCATCCTAGGGACAAAGACGGAGCTAGGTGGAAACTCCTCTTTATATCCGTGACTGCTCCAGTGAAAACAAATTCTTTCTTTGCTCATCCAGAGACTTTCAAGGAGTGACAGGCATATATTTTGGTTACTGTCAAAATACCATAAATTCAAGTGCTTGGGTTGTCCTGGAGAGACAGACCTGATTTGGTTTTCTCCCTTGGAAAGAAGCTGTTGAAACATTCTGGGCTTTCTTCTGTCTTGAGGGATCTTCTGGGATGTCACATGCAAACAATGCTGCTCTGCTTTCAGGATGCAGTGAAAGGTTTTCTACGTACCTGAGCTAAGTGTTCAGCTCGTCTTATTTTCCTTTCCAGGGCTGCCTGCTGGGTGCTTGCTTCTCTGGGTGATGCACCCATCCTGCCTGACATCCCCAGGGCAGCAGGGTCCTGCCTGGCCTTGGCTTTGAGCAGGCGGTGGCCCTGTGGCTGTCGGCCACTTCACCTGCCCTGAACCTGGTGCTGCTGCACTTCCAAGGCCTTTCAAGCTGCCTTTAGTCCTGATAAAGCTTGGAGGGCAAAGAGGCAACAAAAGCACCTAATCCACTTAACTGCCAGTGGGAACCTCGGCAGTGAAGAGAGCAAAACATTTAGGGGAAGGCTCCTCTGCAGTTTTATACTGGGGATTTCCTACAGCTGCAGCCCTCCCTGCCTGTGTGTTCTGGTAATGAATACTAACGATCCTTCACTTCTGTTTTAATTGCCTGCCTATCAAGCTTTGTTAATCTTCCCCATTTTCCTTAATCTTTCATCGAGTGTCACTTTTTTGTGTGTTTCTTCTGTGGTGACAAGGCATTTAAACATTTCACTAAATAGCAAAAAAGTTTTGTTGTTTTTTTTTTTTTTTTTTTTTTTTTAGTTTTTTTTTAAGGGAATAAAGAAAACCTCCCCTTTGCATCTGGAATGTTCATTTTCCAGATTAGAAAATAAGTGGCTGTGGTATCTAATTATAATGAATAGGTTAATTAAAAAATATTTAGATCCCCATCCTTCCAAACCAGCTCCGGTAGACTGCTTCCAAGTCAGACCGTTCATAACCTAAGCAGTACTTTCAGCTTAAAACAGGGTTTCTTCCCAAACTCCAGAGATGCTAACAGCATTTTAGCCAGCAAGTCACCAAGTGTTTGATCTCTATTTTGCTGAATGAGGAAGGTTCTGACCAGCAGGAAGCCAGAAACATTGCTGTAGTAAATGTTGCCTACTCATCTTTATTTCCTGAATTCGTACTGACCCTGTGGCTGCAAGGAGCATACATCTCCAGGTATAACCATGAGTGAAGAAATGCCAGTCCAGGAGCTCGGACCACATGGATCCAAGCACCTGAGGCCCCCACCAGTGCTGGCCAGGGCTACAAACTTTTGTCGCCCCCCCGACCGGCCCCTTTCCAGTCCTCTGGGGACAATGGCTGGGGTGTCCAGCTCTGGGTAGTGCATGCAGTCACAGCCCTTACTTGTTTTGCAGCCAGCCCACCTTTCTGATGTGAAGTACAATTTTTTATTTGTTTACTTACAACTCTAGTGCCAAAAGGTAATGTTCCTTATGGAGAAAGCAGCTTTCCCTTGTTGATTTACTATTCTAATGGGTGCATCCTTAGGTAGCACATGTGAAGGTCAATTCAATTTGTTTAAACCCAATAAAGAACAAATTACTGCAGAAATAAATAAATAAATAAATAAAGCCCATTAAACTGAGCATACCTGGCTGCTTTCATATGATGATTGCTGCATCTCTTCCATCTGTGAATGCAGGAGCTGGAAACTATTTATGTAAGGTGGGAGCCTTCTGGATCCAGCCCATGTGTGGATTTGTCATTGCATTTGTCTTTGGCTTCAAGTCTCTTTCTTTTGCCCTTGAGTGTTTCTTCCTATAAGCAGTTTTACCAATGATGTTCTGTCCTGCCCTGCTTAAGAGATGGCTCATTGTTTACCAGGACATATTTAGACACCAAAAATATACTTTTCTTTCAAGAGAGCTTCTGATGCGTGTTGATTTGAGATCTGCATCAGCAAATGAGATTGGGAGGGAGAAAAAACAAACAGGGCTAAGGGGAAAAAATAGCTTCATGTGCAACATCTACTAATGAAGGCTGTCCAATTATGGAAATCTGCTTTCAAAATCATAAGTTTGTTGGGAACAATGGGGTCTTTGCTCTTCTCAGATCTTTCATGGCAGTCTCAGTGGCTGAGCTTTGACAACTTTGACATCTGTGTGCTGTCACCGTGGAAGAAAATCAACTTCAGTAGAAACTCGTGAAGTTTGGGGTGACCTCTCATCATGCTGCAGGAGCTTTCCAACACATCCTCACCTTGCTCTATCCAGAACTGCTGTCCATCAGATGATGGTTTTTAAAGCTTGGGGAATACTGCTAGAACTGCTTCCTCGGCCTCATTGGGAATTTCCCAGCCACAGGCTGTCCTGAGAAAACCATAAAGAGACACAAACAGCACAGCCCCTGCACAGCATGGAAATTTGAGAGTGAAGAATGGCATCACCCCACATTTATTTCTGTGATTGAAATCATAGTAATGTGCTTACACGAGTGACGAATGCAGCTGGTCTTTGTGGTCCTGGAGTCTGGTTCTTTGCTCTTCTTTCATAGCACTGGGGTTGTGTCAGCTTCCCACCACCAGGAAATGGGATTCTTTGCTCACAGTGGGATAAATCAGGCATGACTGCATTGAAAATTATGGTGCTGCTGGTGTGACAGGTTAATTGATCCCTAAAAGTCAGCTTTCGGCAGGGCTGTGCAGAGCGTTCATCACTGCTCTTGCGAGCCATGCCACCAGTGCATTTTTTTTTTTTCCTATGAAAACATAACATTATTGGAAGAAGTAGTAGATTTTTGTTTGAGGGGGAAGGTGGGGGAGTTTCAAACAAAAGAGCCACTGAAGCAGCCCAGCCCACACCCTCTGCGTGCTCCAGAGAGAAGCACAAGAATACCCAGTGTAGAAGGGTGTGCGATAGCAGATGCTGCGCACGCGGTCTGTGCAGAGCTACTATATGGAGTTAGATGACGTTTTTAAATAGGACACCAAATGCCCCTCCTGATATGCGGGGTTATTTCTGACAGTCCTATTCTGCTCCTTTGCCAAATATTGCCATGCTCTGGACCTGCTGTGAGGGTTTCCACAGCTTATCTCTGCATTCCACCAAAACAGCGTTTCCCTCTATGGCTTCATCTTGAATTTCTCCACGGGGCTCTTCCAAAAACCAAGGAACAAAAATTCCTGGGACTGTCAGGCCGAGGTGCTGCCTCACCAGCCAAGAAACTTTGATTTTGAGCCATGTAGAACTGGAGGGTTACTTTGGAGACAGACGTTCAATAGCAATAACTATGTAGATGCTGGCAAGAATTAGGTACAAACCCTGGCTGCAACTGACCCCTTCCTTCCAACGGGGACTTGCTGAAATGACCTTGCAGGGAAAAGAGCAAGCAAGGAATGAGCTGAAGGACACCCACCATGCACACCCTTGCCAGGGCTTGCTGCAAAAACTAAAAGGGGCTGTCCCTTCCCTCCTCCTACCCCCTGCCTCTTGCTGCATTTGAACTTGCTACAGCAACCCTTGCAGCTAATGAACCGCATTTTGGTTAGAGCTGAGTTCTCCCAGCACCAAATCATCTGCTGCCTTGGTGTTTACATTGCACTTAGATATGTTGCATCAACAGTCAGCCTTGGCTCCTGCTGTGCACT
Organism: Nettapus auritus; assembly: GCA_011076525.1. Lineage (NCBI taxonomy): Eukaryota > Metazoa > Chordata > Aves > Anseriformes > Anatidae > Nettapus > Nettapus auritus. Next base: position 5,704,970 of record CM021788.1, read on the forward strand.
CACATGGATGTGCTCCCTCCTCTGCGAAGCGCTGCAGAGAGCTCGCTTTGCCACTTCTTGAGGCTTTGGGAACGCTTCCCTGTGAATTAGCCCAAGGAGGGAGGCTCGCAGAGGAAGTGGGTCAGCAGGCTCCGCGTTGGCAGCAGCCAGGAGAGGAGCGAACGAGCACAAAGAGGAGTTGTGGGCGACTGCTATTAAGGACTCTCCACGGAGGAATTTGTTGAATGCTGCTAGCGAGGCTGCTGGGGAAGTTCGCACAGTCCCTCCCTGCGCTGGCAGCGGAGGCAAGGAAGCAGCCGTGAGAAGGAGGCACTCAGTGCACAAGTGAGAAAGAGGAGACGTGAAAATCCCTCGGCTGAATACTTGGGCGGTGATTCTGCACCCCCACCCTCCAAGATGTGAAGGAGTGTTTGTAGGCAAACCCCTCAGCTGCGGGAGCCGAGCACAGCCAGGCAGGCTCCCTGCGCGCTGATGCAGCCTGCGCTGGGTGCGATGCTGGAGAGCTGCTGGCTTCTGCTCACAAAGAGCTCCTGGTGGGAGTGAAGTGTGCAGAAAAATCACTCTGGATCCTGCAAGAAGTCAGCCTGTAGGGAGCAGTGGCTTGTTTATGCACATCCAGGCTGCCCTGAAAGGCCCTAGGGCCCCGCAGGTACCAGGGATGTGCTCCTGTAAACTCCCGCTGCTTGCTGCCAGCTCTGGGAGCACTTCTGTAGACAGGCAGCTGCTGCTGTTTTAATTAAACCTGCTTTGACCAGCAATGTAGCGAGAAGTTTAAAGCAACGGCAATTATAAGCTCTTAATCCATTGCAACATGGGAGCGGAAGACGGTTTGCTAACAAAAATAGTTCTGCAAACTGGGCCACAAAGCAGTAAAAGGCGAGTCCTGGGAAGACCGAAAAGGACGGGCAGCTGATAAGGATGGGGACAGGGTGAGGAGACTTTGTGGAAAGGCAGAGCAGAACCTTCATCTTGTGGCGCAGAGGCAGTGGTAACAGCTGGCTTGTTTCTTCAGCTGGTGTAGATCAGCCTCAGCCAGTCCAGAAACCGAGCTGTAATCATCTATCAATGAAAGCCTCTGTTTGCAGCAAGCTGGTAAACAGTCACAATTTGGGATCCCCCTGAAGAAAGGACTGAATATTTACATGAAGGGAGGGGCCGTTGAATTAACTCTTTATGCCCGTTTCCTCCCTTGTTTTTTGGCAGTCCGGTTTATCTTGTCTTCTTCCACCTTCCTATCATGCGGGCATGAATACAGCAGCCTGATGCCAAGCACTGACGGAATCCTTGCCGTGTCTGGGGCACACAATGTGTGATAGCAACTAGAAGCTTTTGTGAGGCTGTGAAGGCAGAACAAATTTTCTGCTCTCCAGTTTGTACAACTTGTCCTTAGGAGTGAAAAATGCAGAGACGAATTCATCTGTCAAATGCCAAACACACACAATGCTGTAGCAGGGACTGGGGCTGAGCTGTCAGCAGCAGGGACAGTATTTGGGAGCCACTTGTTGGATCTAAAGGGGGGAGAGGAAAAGTTTACCCTGTTCTGACAATTTTCTGGAGCTGTAGCAAGGAGTTAAGGGTACAGGACAGCAAAAAGAGGACACAGTAAGTCTGAAAAATTGCCCACAGTGCAAGGAAAGCACCTGAAAGCTAGTCGTCCTGACTAGGCCCTTTGTCCACCCTTCATCCAGTGCCTGGACCAGAGGGAGACAATACCCTCACCACAGACCCCCTTTCAAAATGTAGGGAAAAGTCCCGTCTCCAGGAAGTAACAGAAAAGAGAAACCCAAAACCCAGCCAGGGTTTGCATCTTCCCTATTCTCAGGTGTTTGCATCATCCAGGAGTTCTTACTCTCGGGCCACCAAGCAAAAGGAAACAAAAAACACGAAGGAGGCAAAAACACAAAGGAGGCAGGATGAGGATTATGCCATCAGGATCTTCCTTCTGTCTGGGACGAGCAAACCCAGACCTGCACTTCAACCCGTTGTGTGTCGCCCACACGAGCTCTCCTGGCAGGGGAGCGAGGAGCACAAACCCACCTCCTCCTTTTGGTTGCTTCCTTCTGCCACTCCCTGGCTGCTGTTCCAGCAGAACGCGAGTGGTCGTGGCTCTGGTTTTCGGGTCTCTCCTGCCTTTAGGGATGGCTTTGGTGGCACCTGCACAGCCCACCCTCTTTGTTGCAAGAGGGAATTGTAATATCTCATCTCCTGTAACACAGGGACATAAATCCTTTTTTTTTTTTTTTTTTTTTTTTTTTTTTTTTTTCTTCTGTATATCCCTGGGATGTGGGCCACCAAGCAGCAAAGCAATAACGCATATGCTTAATTTGACAGAGAAGTTTTAAGTCCCGGTGACTTTGCCTCATTCTCATTGTCTCCCTGAGAATGGAATGAGGGATCTGACAATTTCTCTGGCTTATTAAATCACTCTCTCTATTCTCTTAAGGTTGCTTTGCTCAAACATACACACCATGGATTTCTCTGCCGGCTTGTCAGCTGGATGATAGCTCTGGCTTTATTTCTTTAAGATAGATATCACCTGCAGCGGCGAGAAGCATTTCCCTAACTAGAGCTGCTCGGTGACTATGAATCTCTGACTGAGCCCTTGTGTCAAGCACCTCCTTCACAAAACCGAGTCAACGTAACGTTCATCGGGTAAAGTGGGTTAGTTCCTGGGGGAGGCTGGAAATTCTGAGCAGTGAGTGATTTGTTTGTTTGGTAGGTATCTGGAAAACATCTAGGATGCGTTTGAAAAAATATTTACAGTTTCTACCAACCTCTCCAAAGAGGGAGGGGGAGAAAAGAGGATTTGGCTGCATGTTTACATTTCCTTGCTATAAAAAAGTAAACATTTGGGGAGCAGTAATTGATATTTCTTTTTATCTCACTGATACATTGCATTTTAATAGGGAAATGCACTCAAATAAGCAATGTAAAGCCAGTTCTTATAAGAACTTAATTGATGGGTCTCTGCTGCACCCATCTCGAGAAATAAGAAAAAGTCAATGGCCTTAAATCAGAGGCCCTGTCATTTGCCTCCATCTAATTATCTAAAAGGAATGGCACATGAAATACTGGCCATACATATTGCCTTGCTATTTCCAGCTCGGTATATAAGCCAAAACCTAAGCTTAATTTGAGAGAGGGACCAAGCAGTGACTGTGACTACACCTTCAGTATTAGTCGTGTCTCCTTGGTTTTATTGTTTCAAAGGGTGATTCTGCTGCTTCTGCTCAGTAGTAAAATACAAAACAAACCTTACAAAAAATAACCAGGAATCTCTGCTATTTGGCATGTTTCATTTAACTCCACTAACTACCAGGCATTTTTCTGCCCTGTCCAGCAGGGACGTTGTTTTATAGGACAGAATTTAGGGGAATTGGTGTGACCGTCACTGCCTGACTGATGCTGAATGTGTCAGATCTCTGCAGTGAAGCTGTTCATGGTTCATTCCCTGGGAATCAGGGAGAATCCAGCAATATGGAGATCTTCTGAAGTGCTGCCACCCCTTCTGATTCATTAACTCCCTGCAAACCGAGCTCAACCTATGTCACCAGGACAAGCCAAAAGCTTTGTGCTTTTAATGCGATAGGTACCTTAAGGTTAAAACTCTCCCGCAAAATCCAGAGCTCAGAACGGTGAAGGTTAGACCTGAAAGCCAAAAAGTCACCTTCCTATTTTACAATTATCCTCACAACAGCTGAATGTCACCAAAGGTCTTGCAACAATGCAGTAGTCCCGCTGCTAACCTGCTCCACTTCAGTTCCCGATGTTCTACATCAGATAAATTACTTAGTGCCACAATTAAATCCTTATCGGCCCCACTGGGGCCTGTGTCACAGCCACTTTACGAAGAAGGAAGGTTACTTTGAGCTCTTCTTTAAAAACTAAGTTATGCTAGGAAGTAATTGCAACTGATTATTATTATTTATTCCTTGCATAACAGCTGAGATGTGCATTGTTTGAGTGCTTTCAAATCTTCCTTGCCTCAAATGATGCATTCAGGCCAGTGTATTGCCACAAGTCACAAGAAGCCCCCAAGAGGAAGAAAATGTTTTAAAGTGCCAACTTCATTGCTAGGCCTTTGTCGTTGGTAGTGGTGTTTTTTTGTCTGTTTGTCTGGTTGGTTTTTGTTTGTTTGTTTGTTTGTTTTGTTTGGTTTTGTTTTTCCCAAGGAGGGGTTCTCTGAGCTTTGCTGACCTAAGCAGCTCCTTTCTCTGTGATGCTTCTGATGTACAAGTACTCACAAGGTCCATGACTGGGGGACTTAGTTCTGATTTGCACTAATATCTGAGCCTCTTAACCCAAAAAGAACGAGGCCTGGTTGTCACTGCCAGCCAGGAGATGAATGACTGGGTTTACAGCAAGGATTTGGATCCAGACCAAGAATTTCCAGTTAAAGACTCCAAGATGAAATCTACTGTCTCATCCCTGCCTCTGAGGAAGGGCCTGATTATTCGTAATAAATTCAGCATTCAGGAGTATTGCTACATGAGCCCACAGAGATCCCAGCTGAGCTTAATGTCCATTGTGCTTGCTACTGGGGCATCACAGAAGATGCATTCTCCACCCTAAATACTGAAAAAGATGAAAGACAAACCAGGACTCAGGGTTTTGAGTCAGGACATGCAGAAATAGAGCTCTGCGTTCACATGCCAGTGCAGCCAGGTAGCGCTGGGTAATTTCCAGCTATTTGTCCATGTGGAAAAACAGGAATGTGAGTGCTACACACCGATGGTACCAGAATGTATTCTTCCCAATGAAAAACTATACAAGAGTCTCACACTCTCATATATCACAGCCCAAATATGAAATTAACATATTAAGATGAGATTATCTGATAAAATAAAATATCCCTTCTCAATGGAAAAGATGCTTATTTTTAGCTCAGAATGAAAAAACATGGAAATTACTCCCACCCTTCTGTTTGTTTTGGGGAAGAAACTTCCTACCCCCAGCCCCTGCTCGATGAGGTTTTAACTGGTTTCGATTACAAACATGTGCCAGGGAGGCGTTTCCACAGCCACCGAGTCTCGCTGCGGCAGGGAATCGCCTCCTCTGATCCCCACTTGTGAATATGTGAGCTCTGCACTAGGGCACACCACAAAATAACTCAAGAAGCAACACTGAAGTATCGTTGCTGTGTCCCTTCTGACTTTACTTGTATCATGGAGATAAATTAAAGCACGGTAAGGAACAGCTTCCTGGCTGCCCCATGGCATGCACAAAGCATATTTTAAGAGAGATGCAGGGCTCTGAATCATTTGTGCAACTGCATTTGCTTCATAAATCCATGCCAGAGGATTGACTAAGGAGAATTTCTAATTGTGCAAACCACCTGGAGACACTGGCACTTCACTCAATAAGTGCCCTTTCATTAAAGTTGCAGTGCCCTGTATTTATCACAACCATAATTCCCAGATACAACTTGGGAAAGGATCGGCTGTGGCCAGTAGGAGCTCTATTCCATCACTTACCTTGGTTGAAATTGCTCTCACCTGTGTTTTTAACTCCAAAGCCACTTTCTGGGAAAGACAGAAGCAGAATTGCTTAGTGATAGGAAAATTTCCACCCAGCTGGGCTAACGTGACTCTTGCCTCATCCTGCAAGATGGAGAATGAGAGCAGTGAGCATCACAGCAGGGGTGCTGCTGATAGCTGGGTGCACAGAGAACTGCCAAATGCTGTCATGGGCTAGAAACGCTTGTACCCATCTCAACTTGCAAAAGACAGCCTTACTATTTTCCCTTTATAACCGTTCTCCAGACAAAAGAAAACAAAGCTTTATCTCATCAGCATCTCTGTGCAGATGTAAAAACCCCAAGCAGGAAAGTTGTGTGGAGTCACACATCAAATATTTGAAATGTTTAGGGTGTGGAGGGTTAATGGGGTCATCAACACAAGGCTGAGCATTCCCACCCTTCTGCCTTCCCCACTGATCTTTTGCCCTTTTTCACAGCTATTTCTCACGAAGGCTGGCAGTAGTAAGCATCTTCCAGGTCCCTCGTGTCCATTCCAGCATCTACAGCTTTTGAGACAGCATCCAAGAAGCTGTTCTCTGACAGGGCACAAGTGGGACATATATTCCTCTATGTCCTACACAGCTCTGCAAGTTATTTCTATTTATTTGCTTGTAAACAGAGTTGCATTCCTCTGATTCTTTAAAGCCGTAGTCATTTCCAACCTCCCGGTTTGCCAGCAGCACTGTTCTCACCGCTCTGAAACTCCCCGAACCCTTCCTGCCTCCCCTATTGCTCCTGCAGCTGTTGCAGAGCTTGAGCTGGCATTTCAGCTGTGACTCAGGCAGGTTTTCGATGCGCCAGCAAATTCTGGCATGTGGGCTCCTCATTGCAATACGTACAGCGAGGAGATCATTGTCTGAGACTGCACAGAAAGTTAAAACCCCAGCCTGACAGCAAGGGCTCTGAGAGCCAGGGTGAGAGCGGAGGTGAGACTTTTCAACACCTCTCATCCCCTCACAGGTGTCTGCCAACAGTGTCCCTGTGGAGCTCTATCTCCATGTCTGTACGCTGTAGCTTCTTACATGAGCCCTGCCATTTTTCTTGCTCCAAAACAGCAAATGTTTTTCATTTCCTCCGCGTTTCATTTTAAAATGTGCTCGGCCCATTCTCATTGCAGTGGCTGCATCATTTTGGAGGGCACCTGGCTCTTCTTGGCCCCATCAGAGGGGAAGCCCCTTCCCCAGAGCAGCACCAGGAGCTGCTCCGCAGGGACCCAGTGTCCCCAGCACACCACAAAAGCACCCTGAGGCTGGCAGGAGTGAGCAACAATTGGTCATAGCCTTGTGTGGTTGTGTCAACACACTGCTGGTGCTCTCAGACTTGTTTTTAAAGGCCCTGCATAAGGACGTCAGCACCTTTCACGTGCCATGATGTTGTAGGAGTTTCTGCTGCTTTTGTGATCAGGTTTTGGATAAAGGACACGGTTCCTCTGAGTCTCGGTCCCCTTTGCAGCGTGGCAGTGCTCTGTCCCCTGCCTCCTGGTGCTTGGGACAGGGCCCTCACTGTGGGGATGTCCCCGCAAAAGGGGCCCAACGTCTGCTGAGGCTGCCGAGGGTGATATGGGAAATAGTAATGAGGCTGCCTTTCTCCCCCGCCTGGGAACTAGGTAAGGGACATCATCCCACTTGACATATCAAAAGGGAAAAGCAGGCACAGAGAGGAGATGGGATTCGCTCCAGGTCACACAGCCGGTCAGTGGCCAGGAACAGGAGCCAGCTCCCACTTCCCTTCTCAGACCCCTCTTCCCCCCGCTCCCTGCGGATCTCCTCGATGCGCTTTAATCGCCAGACCGTGTTTATTTTCATGGTCACACATTCCTCCTGCACAGCACACCCACACGACATTGGATCCTCGGCCGGGCAGGTGGGTGGATAACAAGGAGAAAACGTTCAGATCCCCGAGCCCCTTCCAAGTCAGGAATTGTGCTCGCCTCCGGCACCGAGAATCTCCTGGGGCGCTTTGAGACTTTCTGACTCCGTGTCCCACCAGTGCTGCCTTGCCCCTGGGGGAAGCAAGCAGGCATCCAGCTTTAAACTCGAACTGGCAGGCAGGAAACTCAGCACCTTGCCTGAAGAAGACTCAAAGTGAAAAGGGGCTGAAATGTGCAGAGTCCTGAAGGGAGGGAGGAGAGCAAAAACCTCTTCGCGGTGTGAGGACGCGACTGTATGTCACTGTGATTCAGCAGGATGCCGGCTGGAAAGGCCCAGGCACTTGTTTGTTAGCCCGTGTTTGAACTCTGGTGAAAAACGAGTTGACAGCCTCCCCGCACCTCTCACTGGGCTCCAAGCATAACTTTCTGCGGAAAATATAGTGCCCTGTGCAAACAGGCACCCTTTACCTCCAGCGTGGGGGAGTGCACGGGAATGTATTTTATTTTGACACAGCAGCTTGCGGTGCCAAAAGGCTCAGGAGAACAGACTACCAGAAACAGCTGGCTTCAGCCAAAAAAAGGGAATTATATTGCAGAAGCAGCAGGCCTGAGGACAGCTACACTCCGTGGTGGAGGTAACGGAGGAGGGCAATAAAGTTTAGCTGGTGACAGAAGCTCTGCTGCTCCCACTTGAAGGGGAGAAGCGGTGGGACCCCCATGAAGCTGCTGCAAGGCTGCAGGACAAGGGGTGCGGGGATGGACCCCAGCTCCAGCTGTCCCACCACCACCTTCCCTGGGCAGGCACTGTGGGAAGGAGCAGGGCTGCTTCCAGGCACCATGGCTGCATCTGTTTGGCAGCTCTGCCCATGGGAATTGGGAGTTTGGTGATCCAAAGGGCAATGTGATGCAGTGTCGTCCATTTGTCAGAAGAAAAGTCTCATAAAATAGTTCTGTTTCCTGGAGGGGGATCTTGGATCCTGGCTTCATCTCCACACCGACTTGTCTCCATTCTTGGGATGTCTCAGCTTGGTCTCCGCGTTGCAGCAGATCCTTCTGCTCTACACAATGAGCTCCAAGAGGGTGAGAGAGCCTGCAGGGAAGCATCTGATCAAAATCATTCCCTGAAGACCTCAAGACGAGGCAGGAAATGCCCTTAGCATTGCTGACAGTTTCCCAAAAGGTGCTGTCAGGCAGTGCTTACTAAACCATCCCTAGTACTGCACACATTAGAACCACCACCCAGCACCAAAACTGCGGCAAGATGCGATGCTGCTGGCAGCTTTCTGCCTTGCCTAAAGCCACCCGTAAAATGTCCTACATAACCCAAGCGAAGCTAATAGAAGAGTGACATTTCACATAGCACACTCTTGCACTGTGTCACTTGGTGATCAGAAGCTGTGGTCAATATGAAATTTGGCGCAGAGCTGCTCTTTAGTAATATAGAGGCTACAAATTTTCTTGAGAGGCACATTAGAAAAACCCCTCCAGTCACCATGACATCAGACCCTGTAAATTTTGATCTGTCTCTTGGATGCTAATGCCAGCAACCCGTTGCGGTTAATTGCAAGTGTTACTTGCAGACTGTAAATGGTGAAATCGCTCTATTTTTAAAAGAGGCTTCTGATGTAGGGTATCATGTAAATATTTATATTATCTCTGTGAAGGAATGCCTTGCAATCAGACAACCCACACAAAGGCAAATGAACTCATCAAAAGAAACCACAACTGAAATGTGAACAGTAAAAAAAATGTCAAAGCCTTCCTTCTGAGGAAACCTAGGCCCAGGTGGCAGCAGGGTGTTTGCCTCACGAGAGGAGGCATTTTCTAGTTTCTGTCCCAGTCCATCTTGGCACTCAGGAACTTGATTCTCATTTAGTAAACTTGTCTTCTAGCCCTTGGTACTTCACCTAGGCAAAGAAAGCCAAATTATTTTATAACAGAGACTTTGTTTTGCTTTTTGTTTGTGTTTGTCTGAGAGCTCCTAAAGTAACAGAGCCAGCCCTGCCTTCCCAAAACAACACGCTTGCTAGATCACAACCAAGGATCCTGCTTTCAGTTTAAACTACCTGGCACGTGAAGAAAGTTGCTACTGACATCTGGACTTGCTAGCAGATGTTCTAAGGAATGGCAAAGGAGAAAATAAATGTCTTCAGTATCTCCAGCAGGAGCCTAAAGTAGAAGAGATGACAGGCAGCACGCAGAACCAGACCTCTGAGCAGCACTGAGACCCAGAGAGATGCTGACGAACAGCCCATGCCATCTGCTTTCTTGTGCAAAGAAATGCTCCCAGAACGTTAGCCCATGATAGTCATTAATTATAGACTCATTAGGGTAGGACAGGACCTCCAAGATCACCTGGTGCAACCATGCCCTACCACCAATGTCACCCAGTGAACCACGTCCCTAAGCACCACCTCCAACCTTTCCTTGGACACCCCCAGGGACGGTGACTCCACCACCTCCCTGGGCAACACATCCCAATGCCTGACTGCTCTTTCTGAGAAAAAACGTCTCCTAATTCCCAACCTGAAATTCTGTGATTCTCATTAGGGTTAGGGTTTGGAAAGAGAGAAAGCGCAGGGTACTGCTGTGTGAGTAAAGGCTGACAAAGGACGTTCAGGTGTCCCAACAGGTGTCGGCTGTGAGCACTATTTCCCAGGAAACTTAGGTGGGGTCAGTGTAGCTAACACGTAGTCTTAATGTTTGACTCCAGTCTGTGCACTGAGTATGGATGTGGGCTGCCTGCCAGGCACAGAATTCCCCAGGGCATTTGCTTATCCCAGTAACAGACTCATCAGCGCCAGCAATCGATATCCAGCAGGTCACGGGCTGACCTGACAGCCTGCAGTGTCCTCTCAGCCTGGGGTCTCTGGTTTGGCAAAACTCCACAGCAGCCAAACATGGCAAAAAAAAACAAAAACAAAACAAAAACAAACAAACAAACAAAAACCAGAGCTCTTCACTGCCAGAGAAGTTTCCTTCACCTAAATCGTTGATCTATTCTCAAACCAGAGAATCACCCAGAACAGCTTCCATCCAAACATTTTTCCTAACGTACTCTTTAACTAAACATGCCCCCCCTACTTTTTTTTTTTTTTTCCCCTTTTTTTTTTTTTTTTTTCCCAAGAAATCTCCTTAAGTTAGTGATCTTCCTTTGACCAATCCTCTTTTCCTCTGCCTAGGCCATCCCCCTGTGCAAGGCTGTGACACATCTCAGAATCCCCGCACTGACGGATGAGCCTATGCTTGCGTTAAGGTGAAATTGAGTGTGTCAGACCAGGCAGAAATGTGCCATAATGGCTCCATTAATTCCCAGGGAAATGGCAAGAAATGCCCTCAGGTTTGTGTGGAAAGGTTGGGAGCGTAGAAGGTGGGGGACCAAAAAGGAGCAGCAGGCAAAAGATGGTGCTGTGGCTCTCCAGGGAGCCAAAAGCAGGGAACAATCAACCCTCAGAAACACTACCAAAGAACAGAGCAGCACCAGTGTGTTTGGCAATACTGAAAAGAAAATGTCACCACCTTGCTAAGCTGGCAGAGAGAGGAACAGTGTGTGAGCAACAAAATGAACCCAGCTGCCAGCAGTGTGTCCTGGGCACAGGCTGGGAGGGGAGCAAGTCACTGCCCTGCTAAGCCCCCACTCAACCTGCAGCTCTTTCTCCCCCATTGCAGTTTCCAATCCTGGGCTCTCAGAGGCTCACTGGGGCCAAAATAAAGGACAGACAGGTGATAGAGGGGCTTCCAAGAAAAGTGCCTGGCTGTATTCACCTGCCAGTGGAATTGATGAGTGCAAACAAGCAGCCCCCAGTGTCTCCAGGTCATTACAAGGTGTCACCGTCACAGGAACGCTGCCTCTCACAGATGGGGTCAGTGGGAGGCTAAAACAAGAATGGGGAAGAAAAGCAGAACAAAGTCGTGGGCAGAGCTTCGGACTCCAGAAGCAATTTGTGCTCTTACTGTGGCCATCAGCGTGCTTCAGCCACAGAAAACTGCTGAGGGTGAGCACACGGCTGGCCGCAAAGCAGCAGCTCCTGGCGATGTTTCAGTACGCTCGGCAGTGACCTCCTTTCACAGCAACTGTGGGCACGGCTAGCTAATGCCGCAGTCAGGAGGGTCCCTTAGCCCGTGCAGCATCTGTGAGCCAGCAAGCACCTTTTCTTCAGTGTCCCATCTGTTGCTGAAGCAGTTTTCTCATTGCCTTTCATGAGAGTCACGGTTTCCCATCCTGTACGCAGAGGAAGCCCGAGTCCCCAACCCCCGTGCCAGAGCGCCCTTGGCTATGCTGTTTCATGTGCAGGGGCACCGACAGAGGATGAATCTCATTTCTAGCTTTAAGATGTTATAGCTAGTGGCAGAGAGATATCAGTGAGATGCTTCTGAAAGCAAAGGTACAAACACCGGGCAGTTTTTCTCACCAGTTGAGAACCAAATTGGAAAATCACAGCCACAGGAGAGGCTCTGAGCTTTCCAGCAGTACTCGTTCAGCCTCAAAGCAAATCTGACTCAAGAACAGACGCAAAATTTACACCGCATTAACAATTCTGCCTTTCGCCATTTCTCAGCTGTTGCATTTAAAACGAGCTCGGTATCTTATAAGCTCCAGGCTCAGACCTTCAGAGCCCGCAGACGACTCGAGGTTGAGACGCTTCCTTGCCCTCATGGCATGCGAGGCTCAGGGAGCTGCTGGCAGGCAGCCCCACCTGGCATTGTGCTCAGGATCTCAAGTAGAAGAGCCCAATGTCATGCTCTGGTTAGTCCTCCCCCAAGAATGACATAAGCTAATGTGTACAGAGATGCCTATGCCAAAAGGCTTCAAGCTATTTCCCAGGAGAAAGCACCTGTTCAGGGATGCACAGAAATGCCAAAGAAAAACAAATATATATATAAATATTTATTTAAAAAAAAAAAAAAAAAAAGAAGGAAAAAACAACAACAACAACAACAAAAACTCCACAGATAGCGATATAGACAAGGCAAAAAATGACTCCTAAAAATGGCTCTTTAGCAAATAGGAAAAATGGGCACTTATATCAGTACTTGTATGGGAGGTTTTCATAAGCAGTGTCAGATAACTTAGGGTATATCCTAATGAAGTTTAGAGTGTTATGGAAAATCTTGCAAAATTGCAAGAAGCGGAAGTAATGAAAACTGGAAACCATTATCTTTCCAAAAACAGAAGATGTGTCATCTGAATTAAAGGTTGATTTCAGTGATACATGCATTAATGCAATACATCATTAAAGATACGCTAAATTACTAGCAATATTCCTGTTTCTTATTAAACACTTTGGATAATTAGAATGGGAACATTTCACAGGCAGAAGCACTGTGAGGTACTGAAGAGGGTCAGAGCAGAAGATGAACAAACACTAGAGCTCAGCGGGGCTCTTCAGCTCAGCCACAAGATCATGGAGCTTCCAGAATCCAGAAACTTGAGCTTTCTGAGCTCTAGTGCCTTTTTTCTACCTGTAAGTACAGAAAATAAATGTGAAATCTCTGATTTTATGATGGTGATGAAAACCATGACAATTGTTACTGTTGCTAGTCGTGCCTGGGAGCCACCTGCATTAGATGCTGTGAAGCTGCAAAGTAAAACAGGCTCCATAAATACCCCGGGGCAAATGAACAACGTGATTGGAAAATAGTTATGAAATACAGGTCTTCTTCTTCCATGTCTCATCTGCAATAATCATACAGTGCTTGTACAAGTCAAGACATGGCCTGAAGGTGGTGGCTGGGCAGGGACAAGATGCCGTTTCCCCAGGCAGCACATCCCTGCACGGGGCTGGGGGCTTGGAGCTGCTCAGTGCTGCGGCACAGCCAGTTCCTGCAACCACCATTGCTATTCACACTGCATCCTGCTTTATTTTCCTTTCTGTTACGGACTTAATGCAGGAAACGAATGCCACAGCTAGACCACTTGAAGGGCTCTGCTTTATACGGATCTGAATGTCACAAGTTTACTGTGAAGAATTCATACTAGCCGGCTGCCGAGGCAGTGAATGCTACTGGCAGCATCCTAGATGTGCAGTGAGACAGAGAGAGAGACAGGCAGCCCACACAGCAACCTCCTTCCTTCATAAAGCTGGTGGGAATAATATGTTAATCAGTGCACAGAGTGAGCTGGCTTTCTCCAGCAGCACAGGCTCAGAGCACTGCCGTCCGCAGGCAGTGGCATGCTTGGAGCTGTGGCCCTGCTCACTGCCATCAGGAGGACACCACACAGGACAAGGGGATCTCTCTAGGGCTGGTGGAAATATCCTGGTAGTGACATGATGGGCACATCCTGCTGCCCCACGCTGAGCCACCGTCACACTGATGGGCAACAGGTACAAGCCTGCACAAGCCCTTCATCCTTATCTGAATAACCAACTGCAATGAATTAATCCCATTAAAGACCCTATAATGTTATACATGACAAGTAGAGTGTTGATACAATTCTCCTGGCTGAGGTCCAAGCCAGGTAATTTTCTTCTGCCTCGCTCAGTTCGCTCTCCATCAGCAGTGGCTCAAACATTTCCTCTGTGGCAACGCTTTCAGGTTCTCGCAAGCGACCCGAACGGCGACCAAGCTGCCATTAAGGTTTATTCTCTTTCCCTGTTTATAAAGACGTGTTCTATTTCAAACGGCATCTTTGCTTGAAGATCAGCATTCAAGGGAGACAGGCGCCGAGGCACTCATCTGTGATTGTTTACATCGAGCCCTGACCAGCAGCTGACAAGTGCGCTTTGTGCCGCCCGCCGTGGGGGACGGCAGCTGGAAAGTGATGTCTCCATTCCTGCGTAAGCGCCCTACGAAACCAGGAGAGGACTAAAATAACTGCAAAGACATCCCAAAATAAAATGTGCTTTCTTTTCTGAGGTTAATTAAGAAGGTTAAACTCAGCCTAGGTATAAAAGAGATCATAAACCATGCAAAAAAAAAAAAAAAAAAAGCTATCAGTAAAGCTCCTATCAGTAAACCATGTTATTAAATGCTCCAAATACCAGCCAAAATTTAGTTCCTGCTCTGAAAATCTGTGGTGTAAATATACTGCAAGACCAAATCACGTAAGCACAAGATAACACTGATAATCACAAGCAGAGTGAAAAAGAAGTCCCAGAGGCTGGCATCACCTCTGAATTTCCCTCCATGAGCTCTTCTGTACCAGTCCATTAATACTGCTTTACACATTCAGCTGTAGTCTCATGCTCTGAGTATAAAAGAGACCAGGGACAAAGCAGCACATCAACAAGAGGACCCGGTACTTTGAGCAACATCCCTTCAAAAATAACTTTTGGAGGGCATGCTAGCTCCGAGCTAGAAATTTTTTATCTTCTGTGAATTACTGTTTATTGAAATTTTAATAAATGTTCATCTCGCTGGCTACAAGAGAATCTCACATGGCAAGAAAGTAAAGCTTTTTCTTGAAGGAAAAGACTGCTTATCTTGTGCTGTTCATCCTCAACAGATTTGTTGAAAACACAGGTTAAGAACTTCTGCATGATCAACCTTAATTTCATTTTATGAGTTTAGTTTTTGAAGTTTATGCCGTTTGTGATGAGCACTATGGCACATAAAGTCGTCTGTAAATAAAATCCCACATGGATCAGAAGCACACAAACAGCAAGAATTTGACCACATGCAGGGGATCTATGTGCTAGGCTGCAAGTGTGGCATCAGCCTTGCTTTCAGACTGAAGAGCTGTGAACTGGAACAGACCACTGAAATGAGAAACAGAATCCTCCGCTGTTGTATTTTTCTTTTATTTGCTCCATTTGTTCTGTGATTTATATGGAGAACGCAATTTGAAAGATTATATTGTTATGCTAGCAATAAGACCACACAATGTTCTTTGACTCTTACACCAAGACATACTATTTTGCAACTCTGTCCATGCTGTTAAATCATGAACTGGGGCAGAAAAGGGATCTGTGATGAAACTAGATTTTCTGTTTTGTGTCGGTTTTCAAAATTTGAAACATTTTTTATTACATAATAAAATGTACTTTGGAAAAAAAAAGCAATAATTTACTACAAAAATACAATTTGAAAGTTTTCAGATTTTAGGAGGCATAAAGTCTCAGTTGAAGCACTTCTCTCCTTCCATTCAGAGAGACACAGATAAGTGCTGAACTTTACCGTCTCCGTTACTTACATAAACTTTGATGAGCTGAATCCAAGCTACAGACTATGAAAGATAGTATTCATCTTCTCCAAATACCATTTGCCTTGATAAAGAACAGAAATTAATTGCATAAGGAAGATGAAAATTTATTTCTACTGATGTGAAGTCTCCAGATAGCTTGCTAGAACACAGTCATGGCCTATTTTCTAAAATAACAACTTCTGGATTAACCTACACAAGGCAGCCAAGCTGTACCCAAAAACTCACACTGCAGGGATCCCAAACTTTAAAGCCTACAGTGCAGATATCCACACCTGTGCTGATTCCCCTCAGCTGCTCTGCCAGGTGTCTCTGATCTATTGTTGGAACCTGCTGTAGGATGGGATTAACCCAGATGAAATTAATCTCACCCTTAGCGTGCTCCCTTGAGGATGTCTCTTCCTCTATTTAAACCTCAGCTTTCAGTCATACTCTTTTTTTCTTGCTGCTTGGCAGTGACTGTCTATATGAAGGATTTATGCAGAGCACTAGAACTGCTTCAGCCTTTGCTTTGATGCTCATCTTGGGGGAAATCTGAAGAGTGGCAGTGGAGGAGTGAGTATCTGTGGAGGTGATTTAAGACCAATGCTGATTACAGGGGGTGAGCAAGAACCCAGGGTAAGCCACGTGCTATGGGGGGTTTTAGAGGACCACCAGGGTCCTGAGCTTCCATCCAGCACCTCACATTGGGATCAGGGCATGGTGAACAAGCCCATGTCAAATTTTGGGCTTCTACTCTTCAAATTTCTCCGTAGCAGACTTGTGGCAGTCACGAAACTCTGGTGTCCCCTGTGCCTCAGGGTGCCTCTGCGAGGTGTTTTCCTGCAGCCTTCAGGGAAAGGCTTCCTGCAAGCAGTTGGCTGTGCTGCAGTAGGAAGAGGTTCCTTGGTGAGCTTCGGAGGCTTTAAAATCCACCTTGTTTTTGGAGTCATCAGGACTGCTGTCTACAGCGAAGGCACGAATGTAACACTCCTTGATTTCAGTTGATAAGCTATTTCCTAACAAAACAACTGCAGGCAGACTATTCCTTTCTTGCTGTGACTCAATCATCCTCATGTATATTCCCTAAATGAGGTGTGCTGGTTGGAAGGGGTGCTAGAGAGATGGACAAGCAGACAGACAGGGTAGGAGTCAGCAGCCTTCCCTTCAGGCCAGCCACGCAAGCACAAAAACAAGGCTCAGGCAGCTTTGACAGCTTCTTAGCCACAGCATGCTGCTGAAGCTGTGCTGAGAAGGGCGGCTGTGCTGCAGAACAGAGCACAACGCATCGCAGGATTTGTATGGCAGGTAAAACAGGCAAGAGCCTGGACAGGTTGAAGTCCTCTTGATGAGAAAGGCTTGTCAGCCCGGACAGCCTGGCAAGCTGCTGACACCAAACAAAGAGTCTAATGTATGCTACAACGGGTGAGAGGCAGTGGTAATCACTTTTTGACTTCAAAGATGTTTTTGAGCCTCAACGCCTCTTTCTGGATTTTTATCTTGAGGCTCTGGTAGTGATGCAAATAACCTGGTAGATGTCATGGTGAGTTCCAGAGTAGAAGACATTAATTACAGGTTAAATGTGCAACATATTCCCAAGGAATAAGAACATTGTGTAAGTCACATTAAAGGTGCTATAAATAATCAATTAGAAACATTTCTGCTCCCTCTGAATATTCTGACCTTTACTTTGCAGCAAAAATAGGAGCTGGGGCTTGGACCAGGCTGGGTGTGTTGCTTAGCGATTGGGAAGGGTCAGCTCCTGCTCTGTCCAGAATAACAGGGCAGAGGTCTCCCGTAATTCCTGAGACAAGGCACAGGAGTATGAGAAGAGATTTGAGAACCTTTAGGTTTCTATCTGAAAGACACTGATAACAGCAGAAATAGAGCAACACACAAGCAGGAAAGAATGAGGGTGAAGTCACCATGCCACTAACACTGCTGGGATTTTTTGTTGACCAAAATGGCACACGGATATGACCCTGGAAGTAGTGTTGTGAAATACCTGGCATTTACTTTGGCCATCCCTTTTATGGGGCTATCACTCAGCCATTTGTGAATCACTGCCCTGAAATCTGCAGAGGCAGTTGGGATAAGCGACTTTGCAAAGATTGTGTGAACCTATTATTCCTGTAACATATCCTGTATATGTGTATAGTGTAACACTATGGATGCAACTGCAATGTTTTGAAAACCAGGTAAAATTCAGTTAAAATGCAACAATGGCTTTTATTTTACATAGGTCCCCAGTTACACTTAAAGAGCTTCTGTGTCAAGTGCTAAGTGCCCCAGAGAATGCTGGCTTAGCTGGAATTGTGGTTGTGTAAATGTGGCCCTTTGGTATTTCTTTTTAAGAAGAGGCTGCTTTCTTAATCCTTGAAGCATGCACACGTACATATAAGTTCTATCCCACTAAGGAAATACCAACCAGACCCCAAGCAGATAGTCCTTTGGCTGTTGTCAGAGCTGGAAGACCGTTTTGGGGTAGGATTATTTCAGAAATCGTGCTTGGTCAGTGACAGAAGATAGAAGCTTACAAAATTAGCCGTGTGATTTCTTCTCATGACAATTTTCATAACCGTTTTAGCATCTGTAAAGTAAATGCTGACAACAAAGTTAAGCTCATTACAAATGGCTATATTTAATGGCCTGATTATATGGACATATCTGACTGTTAGTAATACCGTGAAAGAAATGCATTGTAGATATTGATTGCTGGAGTAATTATGAGTCATTTCCTCTGATGGAGTGCTTGTGCCAATGGAGGTTAGGATGCCCAAGGGGCTGTTTTAGGTTAAAAAATGGAAACAGAAAGGGAGGGTGCCTGTAGTGTGGCAATGATTTCCATTCAGAAAACATCTTTACAAGATATCTTGTCTTTAGTAGAAAAGGAGTCGCATCCCTTTTACTAGAGAACTTGGAGAACAAGAAATCAAGGTTAAAAATGTCTGAAGAGGGCAAGATAGTATAGTTCTGAAGGCTTTGTAACATCATATATACTGGAAAGAACAAATCGTGGATTAGATTTAACTGCTGCAAGAAATATGAAATGTAATAGCCTTGAATATGATTTCATTTGGGACCATGAAGATGGTGTGCAAGTTCTGTGCTACTCTCCTCTTAAGAAGTGGTTTTCACAGGTAAATAACATATTTGGGCCCTGCCTTCTCATACGGAGTTTCACACATCTGTTCTAATTGTTGTGTCAATGAGAGCCAAACTTCTCATTTGGTGCATAAGAAAATAAAGCAGGCTGGAAAACTGTCCTGCAGATGCTGTGAGGGAAATCAGCTCAATTCTGGGTCTTTGAAGGATGCTGAAAACAAGTTGTTGAGCTTCAAGTGGTGATCCAATAAGCACTTCAGAACAAACTGGCTCCTTGATCTAGACCAGAGGACGGATTTTGTGAACCAAGCCCTGCTGCCGAAGTCACAGAGCGGTGCGGTGGGTGGCAGGAGGTCAGTGATGCCACGTGCCCTTAGAAGACGGCTAAGCTGCACGAGCCCCCGGTTGTTCTGCTGTCAGCCTCTTAATTACCAACATTACAGCAACAGGCCTTTCTGTGGAGTGGGCAAGGGGGAGGGGAAGTCATCTTTTGTTGTTCCTGAAAGCAGGAGGATGGAATTAAATGCAAGACTGGCCTTTTGGTTAATGGTTTCAACTGAGGCCCAGGAGATCTGTTTTCATTTCCTATTGGCCACGGATCTCCCAGGTGGAAGCACAAGGTACATTGCTAAAGCTAATTTCTCAATGTGTTTGGCCAAGTTCCCTTCCTTTGCCTCACCTATTTAGGCAGGAGACTGTCCCAAGCAAGGGCTGCCTTTCACTGCGCTTTTATCAAGCACTTGGTTTGGTTTCTCCTGAGTGCTCCACTAAAACAACAGCTTCGGGAAACTCAAATTTTATATTGGCAATCCTCAGCAAGAGTAAAAATAGATAGAAATACGTAGTAAGAGAGAAAGATGTTGAATCACAGTATTTCGCCAATACTGCTAATGGAATGCAGTGACATCCCCACAAAGTAACTCGCGTTTAGGTGTTGGGGATGTTTATCCTCTTTGTGAGAATTAACAATATATCTTATCCCCAGGGGACAACCTGACTGCTAAAAAATATTATATGCAGAATTGATGTTAATTTCCATTCTGGGTGGAGATGTGTGCTTTTTGTCTTTAAGCACAGTGATTGTAATATTGCAAACACAGTAACAATGATTTCTCAGTGAGGAAAGGAACAAACACTTTATGCCACAGATCTGAACACCCTGTCATCCAGCCCAAGGCAATCATCTCTTAGCAGGATGAACTATTTTACAGAGGCACAGAGACTCCAAGGTTTGATGTGAAGGAGTGAAGAAAGGAAATAACTTGGAGGTAAAATTTTCAGTGCATGCAAAGTTTCGGCACTGTAATTATGCTCCTGCTTTCTCTAAGTTAGGGAGAATGTAAAAACATCACAACTGCAGGGAAGTTTTCTTTTCCATTTGGCTTCTTATTTTTTAATTAAGTTGGTGAGGAAACTTCCAAAGCTCTAAATAGTAGCTCTCAGGTATTTGTCAGGTTTTCTGAGGGCAGGAGATGACTAGAGAGGTACCAGGTCTCTCTCAGGTCATGTAGTGTGTTGACATGGCTTACATACATCTTACAGCCTTGGGCTTGCATGAAATTCTTCTCTTTCTACCTAGAAATCCATTTATATAGGGGAAAAAAAGCCACCCCTGCAGAGGCTAGCATAACTGTGAAATGCAGGCTCTTCCTACATTTATCCTACCTGATCTCCAAGTCATCAGAGAGGATCCTGACTGCTAGCAAGTATCCTGTTTTTTTTCCCCTCTGATAATAAGCACGGCCCTTCTCCAAAAAGAGCTGGTGCTGCTGTGCAGATGGTAGACATCTGCAGAAGAGATGCATCATCTTCCATCATCTGGTATTACTCATGTTACTACTATCGGCACAGAGCCATTTATGTGTTACCTAACAACCACCTCATTAGGGATGAAACTTCCTTCTGCAAAAAGAACTAACGCCGCACATCCAAGGCAGTGCTCTAATCCTATTTTGGGGCCTTGATTAGCATTTATGCTAGCCTAAGCCCTTTCACTTCGAGGTATAGAGATATCAACTGCCACAGCTATTAATGTGAAATGCTTCATAAAACAGACAATGCCCTCCAAAGGAATGAAGTGCCTGTCGACATCCCTCCAACCAGGTGATTATTTAGTATTATGTTAACTTGGATCCAAGATTTACATTACAAGAAGAGCAGTGATAAAAACTGGCTTTGAAAAGCAAGGAAAGGTTTATCAGACCAACCTTTGAAAGTCATAATCTGGGTTGAATATGCAACAGCTGCAGTGACACCACTGGTGATTCTCTAAGATATTTTGGCCCCTGCACATCCCACCAGGCTGATTATGGCAAGGACTGAAATATTAATGGGGTACTGAAGGGTTTCATTGCCAGACTTTGTCATCCTGGATGGAGCAATTACCTAAATGTGCCTATCAAAAACCACCGGATCTGATTCCAGGGTGTCTTGATCCAGTCTTTAGTAATAAAGCGGAGGATAAATTCAGTTCAAGAACAATGATCCTGCCTCACCAGCAAGGATTTCTTAGGATGTTTTCTTTCTCACTGCATTTCAGCACCATCTTAAGACCATTATGCAAAAATAGAAACATCACTATTGTCATTTTTATCCTCTACAATATTTTTAGAGCAATGTAGGGCTGAGATAATACAAAATCAGAGACTGAGATTCTATTACTAGTGCTATTCTTCTGTGCCTTAAATCCAGATGTAACTGAAGATGTTGTGGAAACAAGACGTAACCCTGAAAGACGGGGGAGATGCTGCATGGCTGCATGTTGCCTTGAGCTGTGCTCCGGGCTGATTTCTAAATGGAATTTTTGCTTCTTCTGTTGGAGTAACTGCCTACCCGTGTGTTTTGATGCAGTCAGCACAACCCTGCTCACTTGCCTTGCAGGTAGAGGAAAGCTTTGAGCATGGGGCTGCACAAACTGATTGGGAGGTGGGCGCAGGTCTTAGCTGCTGATGCAACTTGTACATTGTCAGGTCACTTGTATCTCAAGCAAAGGAGAAAGCCTCCTGAATACTGTTTAAGAGCAGGGTGTAAGTAACAGATCCTTTGGGGAACAGTGAAGACTCCCCGTAGGAAGCAGAAGACCTCTTTTTGGGCAGGACATGGATTATGAGAACAAAACAGCTTAGCACTCGATTTTCAAAGCAGAAAAATCCCCAATAACTGTCAGTCTTAACAGGCTACAGTGCAGATGGGTCTTCTCCAAAGGCATAAGTATGCACTGTGTTCCAGTTATGCAGCAGCATGAAAACTGTATGCAGGGCTGGTACCACTTCTTTAGAGTCTTTTTCTTTACAGAATCATACCTGGAAGTTTCTTTTATCTGTAGTTTTCCTTTCTCTATCTCACGAAGGCTTATGTTTGCATTTTATTTGTAACTTGCATCGGAGCAAGTCCAATGCAGCAAAGGAAGACAAGAAACTCTTCTCTTGGACATAGCAGCAATTACAGAGAGAACTTACTCGGTGGACCTCATGACCTGTGATTGTTCAGACCATCATAAATTCCAGTGCTTTCTTCAAGGACTTTATTTACTCAGAGAACAACCCAGTCACCAAGCCTCATTTTAACAGTAAGTCCAAGTGTAATTTCTTTACCTTCTGTCAGCTCACAAAATTATTTGCTCTCATAAAAGCCTGAGCCTTATGTCTGAGCAACACATGACCATAGAGTAATATCCCAACAGAAGGATCTGAAAGCACATGAAAGAAAAATAAAAGCTGCTTGTGATATATCAGCAACATTGCCCAAGAACAAATGAATGGATTTCTTTAGCCATAGGGTCACCTGGAGCCATCTCAGAACAACTTAGTTTTAGGGGGATTTAGAAAAATCTTTTGATAATTATAATCATAAACATTCTGTATCTCTATTTCCATAACAATAGCTGAAAGTAACAGTAATTTGCTACATAGCTGCAGAAAAATTGACCTTGTTTCATGTTGCAGCTACAGAAGAGAAAAATCTCTTGAATTTCCCTTGTGTGACAAGGGACTGGTTATATCAAGGGCCAAGCTACCATTGTCAGTGTTACAGAAAGGAAACGAAAAAGCTCTTGAGCAAATTCTTAGATTTATCCACACTGTGACTGTGGATAAGACTGTGTTTTTTGGTGGTGTTTGTTTTATGTGTTTTTTTTTGTTGTTTGTTTGTTTGTTTGAATGAAAGCTAATGGCTTTAAGTAGATTGGTAGAGGAGAACAAGCTCTGAAGGGTAAGCCACCATTAGCTGCCTATCCCTTCTCCATGGCTTATTGAGCACAGAATGCCTCGCAGGCATGAAATCTCTGTCTCAAAAGATTTTTGAACTCCTCAGGCACTGCTGGGAGGTAGCAATCAAGGAACAAGGGTTGATGAATGGGATCTTGGACTCCTGGGTTCTAGTCCTACCTCTGCTGAGGATTCTGGAAGTAATGTGAATCAGAACATGGGCTGGGTACCCTAGGATTCTATGTCCCCGAGTGTCAGCACACTCAGCACCTCTGCCCTCTTCCAAGAGGAGCAGGAACAACTCTTGCAGTAGGGGAGAAGAAGGGTGAAGGGTCATAAAGGGCCCTTTTATGCTGCTTCTTGCAAAACCTTTTTATTATTATTACCATAAGGGGGCGGGAGTTCTGTTATTAAGTTGCTAAGTAGAGCCCACCAGTCATTTATGTGTTTCAGATCCACTTGTATGAAAAAAAAAAACTGTTCTGGGTCTAAATGTGAAACGGAGCTCCATGTTGCTAGAACGCGGTTTCTCATAACTTTCATATGTGCCTGAAAATTCCTGTCAGGTGTATTTATACTTTTTAAATAAAAGCAGGTTGAGGGATGGATTTTTCCAATTAAGATAACCATTTCTTACTTGCTACCAAACGTTTAGCTAGGGACACCCTAATGCTTTAGTCTCTTCTGTTCTAATTTTGCATGTACTGGTTTTACACATGTATTACTCCACGTAATATGATGATGGTGAGTCTTCTAATTAAAGTTAGTATAAATAACAGCAGAACTAGGACAGCTGTTCTTCTAAAACAGGTAAGTATTGGTGCTGGTTATACTGCTATTGTTTAGAGGCACTGGGTGATGCCCTGGTTAATTGCAATGCTCCGATTAAAACAGATTCTAGCGAAGGCATCGGAAGACTGTGAAAAAACAGGAAGCTCATCCTGATGCACTCTTTACAGCCCTGTTATTTTTGTGTGATTCTGATCAGCTGGGAGTCTTTCTCTTTTCCGAACTGAAACATCTGAGTGACTGTACAGATTAAAACAAATTAGGAATATTATAGTGAGACATGTACTGCACAGTGTAAGTGTAATGGTTTTCTGCACAGAATAGTGCATATTTCATTTCAATTTTTAACTCTAAGAATGGAAGAGTTTTGGAAATAAGAACTGTGAGAAGTAACTACCAGTTATTTTCTAAGAATGCTGTTAGTTTGTCAATGACATTTCCATTGTGAGTCAGACTGACAGGTGATTTTCATGAGGTTTCTTCCCCATGATATTTTCACAAGTAGGTTAACAGCAGGCATGCACATATTTCTTCATTCTGTGCATGGAGCTATTACCTGCTCATACAGCTGTGGCAAGCGAAATCCCAGAGCAGGACAGATGTTGAGATCAATGTCAGAATTTGTGCCAGGTATCTACATAAGACACATTTTTAATGCTAAGATTGTGAATTTCTGAATTGTAACTTTCTCTACCAGTTCTGATGACTTCACCTTCATTCTTGTGGTTAGTGACATCACCAGAAGAGCCTTAATAGTTAGGTTTGTATGTCATATTGCTTAAAGGAGGAAGGGAAGATGTTATTTTCTTTACTTTTATTAAAAATTTCTTAAAGAAAAATCAGATACAAACAGAAGGGTGTTTGAAGGGACTATCTCTGCTTGCATTTGTTATCTGTGAAGAGGAGCATTGATCTGAGGTGCGTTTTACACAGTGTTACATGTCACGATAAATATCTGCACAGAATAGAATAATGCTTTGACCAGAGAGACTATTGAAGTGCGCTTCCTTGGTGTGCCTTGGTATACCTACAAATAAGTCTGTTTTTGTGGTTTATATACCCGGGTCTAACGGTTCTCACAGAAACATGGAAGTATTTTTTCTGTAGATTGTCTTTGCTTAATGATGCTACCATAAGGGATGGGTTGATGAAAAGCATCAGCAACATACCCACCTGCCCGTAGAGCAATGCTTATTACTGTCCTGTTGCATCAGGTCTGAATCTCGGGATTTGACCTCAGCAGCGATTTTAGATAGTACACTTTTCTTCACAAAGACCAACTATGAAGTATAACTGTCTGTTCTGTTATTTTTTTTCAGCTTGACAGCTGAAGTCCCCTCTCCACCCCACACAATGCTTTGATGGCAGAGAAAATTTCCAGTGCCTCCTGTAACAACCCTGCCTCAAACAGCAAACGGTGAGCAGTCATGTCAAGAAAAGGGAAATGCTGGCTTGTGAGTCCTTTTGCAGTCTCATGACGCTGTGAAATGCCTCCATAGCTACAGCTCTGCTTCACTTCTCCCACTTGCAGAGCAGAGGTAGCATTAGTTTCATAGACACCATTGCTGCTGGTTTTAACCCAGGCAGAAAACTCAGTCCAAAATTTCCATTCACTTTTGTTTATGCCAAGATGCCAATGAAGTCAACAATCAAAACCTGCCTGTGTGATTTGATTTGCCCCTTTTATTTTATAGATTAAGGAAAAAATGCATGGACATGGCCCATAGACTCTTCCTAACTGATTTAACATTCTCTACAAGACCATAGTTTGACACATGCAAGTAATGCTTTTTTTTTGTAGGTATACTCTGACTTTTGTGGAGATGACTCAAATTCCATGACGAAGATTGACATGAACAGTTGCAGCTTCTAAAGTAGCCTTATAGCCTCATCATTCAATATATAATGACCCGTGCACTCCCACAATCTCTTATTATGAATGCTATAAATGTAATTTTTATGAGGTTGCTACCTACATAGATGCTCTTTGTAGTGAATGGAAAGAAACAGACACTTGTGTAGGGCCTCTGGGAACTAGAACTAACTCTGCAAACTGGTTCTGACAGTGCTAATAAAAGTACGACAGCTCTGTCTCTTCTCTTTAGGAAATGATTGGGCTCTCATCCTGCAGAATAGCGAGGAGTTTACCTAAGGGCTCAGGGCAGAACAGACATCCCACAGTGCCAGGAATCCAGTTGGTGTCTGAAGACCACCACATCTCACGAAACCAGGTTTTGTAGCCTTCTGGGGGGACTTTTACAGGACAAGCTCATTACGAGAGTTGATGGCAGAGTTGAGGGAGCAGCAGATGGTTTGCCACTATGTTTTCCCACATTCGTCAACCAGCAGTTGAAAGGCTGGAGAAACAAGGTGGGAGTCTTGCAAGATGTTTTGGCATGATGGATGGCAGAGATCCTGCCTCTCTGCTCTACAGCCACCAGTCCATTTAATCTGCTACAGGTGCGTAATAATGGATGTACACTCAGTATGTTCTTCATTACGAGAGAAGTACCTCGCATGTACCAAAATTGGCTTACTTATGTCAGAATGGAAGGCACTGTTTCTTTGGAGGGTTTTTTAAACCCAAATGCTGAGATGTTGGCTCTCTGTTGCCAACATATATGACCGGAAAAATGTTCAGTGACCGCTGAAACCCATCAGAATGAGTGACCTCGTGTTATGAGCAGGGTCGTGGAGCCCAGGCCTGTGAGGTGCTGGGGGCTGAGGGGGTTGGAGGAGCCAGGGGCGGCGAGGCACCGCACGTGGCACGGCGCAGCAAGGTTGCTCTGCAGATAATCATTGCAATATGAGGCCATGGGCTAGGCGGGCTGAGGCAGCAGAGCAGGCATGTTTTTAATCAGATCGCAATAAGTAATTTTGTTGTTTCTTCTAGGGAAGCTTTTTTACAAAATGGAAAGGGGGAAGGGATCTGTTGAGCAGAAAAGAGTTAACCTGAGAGAACAGGCTCTGGCCTGGAGTGATCCTTCAGGCCTGCAGGAGGGATGTGCTGGAATGGATTGACTGTATTAAAATAGTGCTGAAATACTGATGATGTATAACTGTACTTCAGGATATTGTCTTTATGTAGGGTATCTTCGGCCTGCATGGCTTATAGCTGTCACTTCTGTGTCAAAGCCACTGCCGGTGGGAGTCATTATGTATTCAGAACTGTCCATTTGTGGTGTTTCAAAGTTAATTTTGAGACAGAAATTAGAACCCATTAACCCCCCAATTTATCTTGCTCGTTAGCACCACAGCCCCCTTCCCGGGGAGCTCTGGGGGGGGGCCGCGCTCAGCCCCGCGCCGCCCGCTCCGGCTCCGCGCCGGTCGCTCCGCGCCGGGTTTTGCAGGCGGCCGCCAGCGCCCACCAGTCCCCCCGCGGCGCACTATTTGAGGCGGGCGCGCGTGGAAGGACACGGCGGCGCGGTGCCACCCGCCGAGCGGGGCCGGGCGGCGCAGGGATTCGGGCGGCGGTGCTGCGGCCGCCTGTCAGTCACGGCGGCGGCGGCGCCGGGAGGCGGCCGGGGCGCAGCCGGCAGAAGGCGGTGCGGGGACGACGCGCGGAGCGGAGCCCGTTGAGGAGCGGCTGGGGAAGAGGCGAATCGAAGCGGAGGGCAGAGCCGGGGGGGGGGAGGAAGGAGACGAATTTAAAATAAAAGCCTGATCGAAAAAGCCGGGGGGAAATCCGAGAGGCGAGCCGCGTTTCTCCCGAATTGCAGGAAAAGGTGCCACGGCCGCCGTCCCTCAGCCGGCTGCGATGCTGCCAGCCACCGCGCTGCCCTGGACGTTGTTTCTCCTCAGAGCCGCAGGTACGGCGGGGCGAACAATGGGGCTGCCGGGCGGTGGTCGCGGCCGGGCGGTGATGGAGGTGCTGCTGCCGCTGCCGGCGGTGCTCGTGTGGTGATGGTCGTGAGGCGGGGGGCGCCCCTCAGAGGGCTTTGTTGGGGGGGGGGCTCAGACAATGAGGGGGCTGTGAGGGGCCGGGAGGGGGCTGAGAGGGGCCGGGGGGTGCAGCGCCGCCGGGGAGGGGAAGGGATGCGGCTGCAATTAACGAGCAGCTGCGGGGAATTAATAATTAAAAAAAATAGGGCGGGGGGGGGAGAGGGATGGGGGCGAGGGGAGCGCGCAGCGGCCGCGAAGGGAGCGGCGCCGTGCACGAGCCCCCCCCCACAGCCCCCGCCCCTCCCGCCCGGGGGGGCTGCACCTGCCCCCCAAATGCAGGCTGTGCACCCCCAAATCCGGGCTCTGTGCCCCCCCCCAGACCCGGGCTATGCCCCCCCAAATCCAGGCTCTGTGCCCCCCCCCCGTACCGCCGCCCACCCTGTGCCCCCCACCCCCAGTGTCTCTCGCCAAGCATCAGCGGTCGCAGCCCCCGGAGCTGCCACCTCCTGTGGTTCTTGCAGCCCCTTCCCAGCCCGTCGCTTCTTGGAGCTCCTTCCCCAGCATCGCGGGCGCTCCCAGCACCGTGTCCCCGCTCCCAGCTCGTTCCTATTGCTGCTCTTGCGACCCACGGCTCCTTTCCACCCATGGCTTCAGTGCTGGCCGTAACTCCTCGCTGCCTCGTCCCCGTACGGGTGGCTCCTGATCTCTTCAAGCGATTGCCGGTGCTGTAGCTGGATCCCAACCATCGTACATACCGACCATCGCTATCTTGTGGCTCAATTCCAGCTCCCTTCGTGCCGGACCATTGCCACCAGTGTGCCTGAGGCTGTTGCCAAGTTAACCCACCTGTTTAACATCAGCGCGACGCCCAATCTTAATGACACACGGCTCTCCCCTGACATAAGCACCATT
Organism: Nettapus auritus; assembly: GCA_011076525.1. Lineage (NCBI taxonomy): Eukaryota > Metazoa > Chordata > Aves > Anseriformes > Anatidae > Nettapus > Nettapus auritus. Next base: position 5,733,373 of record CM021788.1, read on the forward strand.
ATATACTTTATTACAGTTTTAAAAATCAGGATTACTGCTGATTAGGGAGCACGTATCAGCAAACAAGGGGGATTGTCTGCCCGTTTCCAGCCCGGCTCCAGCTAGCTCTGCATCTGGCTCGGCCACGCCCTCCGATCACCATCTCTGCATACATTCTTCATCCCGACCCTTCCGAGATGCCAGACTGCTGTCTGTGATTCCTTAGCTGCCACCTCTCTGACACATTCACACAGGCTTTCTCGGCTGTGGGAGGAGAGAATCAAGTAGGTTTTCAGGGAAAATAGATGGGAGTAGGCAAAGAAAAACGATCTCTAGATCATCTAGTGCCCCACTCACATATATGTTCATGCAATAATAGTAATAATTATGAATGCGGAGCGCCTAGAGAGCTGCAGGACTGTTAAAGCAGCACAAAATGGAGAATACAAAACCCAAATAAAATATTAAAAAGCCAGAACAAAGCAGCAGCGCTGCTTATGGTAAGAACAGCGTCCGGCGTACCAGTTGTGTTCTCCAAAGGATGCTTTGGTCTGGGGAAGCTCGTGCCTCCTTCCTTTCTGCTGACCTGGGGCGGAGGGCAGAGCGCGGCTGTCGCTTTGGGCTTTGGCAGCTGGGATGTTGGAGCCAGCGAAGGGGAGGGGCGCAGCTGGGATGATGCTAATAAAGAAACCCTCACGACAGTTTTGCAGTCGCTGACACGTAGGAGGGGGCAAGGGAGATGTTTTAGTGAGGAGTACCTTAACAGAGCGGTGTCTGAGAAGTGGTTACGTGATAGATTGAGAACAAAAGCAAACATTTACATCTTTTAGAATAATTCTGTGTTTGGTATGTATTTTTCTGGCTGGGACGGCGATGATTTAATTTACAGTCAAATGAAAACTGCATTCTCCTGTAACTTAGAACTTGATTTATAGATACGGCAGATGGCTCAGCTCCTTTCATTTACATCCTGAGAACTGTGGTTTCTTAAATAATACCGCGTTCTGTATAAACTTCATCCTCTGGGCATATGCAATTGAGAAGTCCTGACGTGAGTGTTGCTGGGTTTTTTTGGTTGTTGTTGTTTGTTTGTTTTTTTAAAGGACATTTAATATAATGGCAGTTGAATGAATCCCCCATTTTTCGGTGTTAAAGGATTGTGGCTGCTCTCCAGGCTGCAAGTGCCTTCCCTTTTCTCGGCTCATCTCCAGAAACGTTTTAGGGATAGAGCTTCTTGGGGAGAGGCGCTGGGTTTCTGGGGGTGACGGTGGCCTGGCTGTTTGTTTGTAACGTTTGTGGCGGTTGTGGCAGTGCGTTTCGGGTTTTTTGGGGGTTGTTTTGTTGGTAGCCATGGGTTTGCCTCGGCTGGCTGGCAGCAGAGCAGAACCAATCGCTGGGGGCAGGAGGAAGGAGGAGTGCATCTGTTGCCATCAGTCTGCGAGGAGCAGAGAAAAGCATTAGCAGGAGACAAAAGTACGTTTCATTTTGGGCTTTAAAAGGCTGTGCTGCGTCTTGCTCGCTATTTCGCACATCTGCTGAGATCGTTTCTGGAGGGAATGCACGCTTCTGGTGTTGGCTTTTTGTGTGTTGGTGTGTAGCTTTTGAAGTACTGCATTTGTAGGGCAAAGCACTTCCGAATGAATTAGATGTCAGTCACAATTCTGTTGTACTCACAACTGGCAGGTTGTGAGATGGGTGTTACAGCTCGACCAGGGCGGGGAGAAGCTGTAAGTGTACCGCAGCTTGTACCCGGGGAGCTGCCAGGTCCTTTACTGCACTTCTGAGGGGAGGTGAAAAGATGCTGTCTTTGTTTTCCTCATTTTACATCTTCCCAAAGGTCTGAAAAGTGCGATGGATTAAGTAGCAGAACTCAGTTGTAAATATAAAAGGTTGAAAAGGGTTGGGACAAAATTGTGACTTGTGGCTTTCGGCAATGGGGAGCTCCGGGAGGCACCATGGCTGTGTCTGTGGGAGAACCGCCGCTTTCCGAGCCCGTTCCGCGTGTTTCCATGGGTCTGGATGTGTTGGTTTTCAGCCGTGTTCTCCAATTCTCAAGGGGGGAAAAAAAGAGCCGCCGGACAAGTAGACTTTTGTTAGACATGCACATCACAGAAGCAAATTTGAAGGTCAGAGCTACGCTGGCTCTGGCTCCTTTTGTTTAGGAAAACACATCACCGAGGTTTAAAGCCCTTGCTGATGCAAAGGGATGTAAATGAGGTGGGCTGGGGCAGTGCCATTATGCCCTTTCAGCTCACGGGGTTGAAATGCAGCTTCCCAGTGCAGCTGCTCCTTCCGAGCCTGCGCTTTTGAAGTTCCCCCCAGCCACACGGCGCCGCTCGGCCTTCCCCGTGCCCCGGCCTCGCTGCGACTCTGAGCTCCTGTGCAGAGCTGGAACGAGATGTGCCCTGTGGGGTTTCCGTGCAGTACAGGCACCCAAAGGAAGCGGAACAGATACAAAGCAAGGATAAACTACAGGTTAGGATACTTCTTTTTTTCACTTACGGTTCAAATCTGATGGTTTTCATTGTATCTATCTTAAAAACAAAGACGGGCTGGCAGGTAATTGCTGTCCACAGTGAGTCACCTGCGGCCTCGGAACCTTCCAAGGAGAGATGAAAGAAAAGCGTGCGTCAGAGCACGTTGGGGTGCGCAGGGGACATGATGATGTGTTGGAAAATGACCCAAACGAGCCCGCGGGTTTGGCTATAGCACTTTCTGTGTTTTGTTTTGGAATGGGATGTGGGCTTTGTCGTCCCAGATTGCTTTTGTTTTATCACATGATTTATACGTATGAAAGATTCTTCTGAGAAACTATGGTTTGGACAGAGATTCAGTGGCCTTAGTCCTGGTAACTTCAGATCTTCAGGCAGCTGCTGGTGGAAAAGCTGATTTTTTTTTTTGGAATAGCTCTTAATGGAAGGTTTTGCCCAATTAAGCATGTGCAAATTGCTTTAGAATGGCAGAGTTTTAATTTGCTGAGTTTGGTCCGCAGATAGTTCTCTTTCTGCAAAGCAGGGATGTTTTTATTTGCAGTGTGGAGACAAATCGGGATGAGAATGGCTTTGGATCCAGTGATGGAGCTCCTTCCTCTGCATGGCGGTGCTGGGAGATTCCGAGCTTCATTCTTCCAGTCGGTGACCGCCAACACGCTTTGGGGAAATGCTGAGCTCTGACAGACTGCTTTGGAAAGTGGAGGGAGTCAAATTCTAGATTGTAGGAGCGCTTTTTGGAAGCAGATGGAGTGGAACGTCAGTAGGTTGCTGTCAAGCATGCTTTATGTTGTGGGGTTTGAAAATACGTGGTTTTTGTAGACCCTGAGATAGGAGCAAATGAAACGACCACAGAGCAGCCATTGGAATGATCATCTTTGCAGTAACACAGCATTCAGCTTCCTAGGCAATCATCCTACACCAAGGAAGAAGCTGTGAGGAATATTCACGTAGTACTGTACTTAGGAGCTGGGTGAGTTGTCCAAATTGACATGACGCTGAAAAAATGAATCGTTGGTGTGGATATCTGCTAAGCTTGCCATGGAGATCTGCAAGTCAGCTGTGAGTTGCATCAGAAGGAAGGCAGTCCTGCTGCGTTTGAAGACATCAAGTGTGTGCTCCTGAAGATGAATGTGCCTCAACTTTCTACAGGATGTTCAAAATCAGATCTCGGATTTAGAAATGGGAGAGAGGAGTGTTCAGCTCACGTCTGTGATAGTTCAGCTTTTCTGCAGGACAGGTTCTGTGTTTCTTCCCTGTCCAGATTCCTGAGGTACCGAAGGCTGTAAGGATGCATCTGCCCCCACAGATCAGTAGCAAGCGTGGCCTCAGTTGGCCTGAGGTCAGGCCCCCGAGGGACCCAAAACCAGGGGATGACAAACTGACCCTCCGGCTATTTCTGCCAGCAGTTCGTAACGGCCAGGATGGAGTCCTGTGCCGGTAAATCTGATGCAAGAAAATTAAGTTTAGGCTAGAGCCAGTAACGTGATACGTGTTGTGGTTGATCCTCCAGCTATTTCCATCCCATGTCTTCTGGCAAGACAGCTGTAGAGATCCGCAGGATGTGTTGTGAAAACTGGGAGTTGCCTGATTTAGTACGAACGTGGTAGAAGGATGCGAGGGAAAAATTGGAAAAGGCACTCGAGTTCTAAATAGAACATAATTGAGATTTATTTCACAGACCAAGGAATGAAAGATTCAGAAGCTGTATCGGCTCCCTGCTCTGGGAGCCAGGGCTCTGGTGAATATTTTGAGAGGGCAATGGGCCGAGTGCCTTGTGAGGTTTCAGGATAATAAAGCTCTGCAATGAGTGAATGTAGGCCAGATCAATGAATTGGAAATCATCTTTGTAAAGGTTCAAAAAGTTATGAAAGGAATTAAATATATTTTCTGTGGTGGTAATGTTCCTACAGTTGATTGTGCTGAGCTTTGACGTAGTAGGAAAAGGGTTTTCCAAGTATTGTTTGCAGGGCTTAGAAAAAATGAAACTACTGCAAGTGTTACTTCCTTAGAATGGAAGAAACATTTGATATATTCTGAGTTAGATATCCATCACCTTCCATCTTACTGCTTGCTAGGACAGAGCACGCCAAAAGAAACTCTTCAATCTTCCTCCGTCGTAGCACTGAGCACCCAGTCCTGGGCCTCCTGCTGGGGCTGTCCCTGCCTCTGCCCCCCCAGAGCTCGGCGGCTCCGTGGTGTTCGTGCAGGAAATGCTGTAAGGGGCTGCCGGAGGCACTTGGTGGAAGATTTCATCTGCTTGGATTTTGTGTTTTGTATTAATGATACCTATCAACCTGGGAATCTCGAAGGTAAACAGGAACGTTAATTACTGGTTACTGTAATATTGGTTTATGACACTCACTAACTTGAGATCTCTTTCCGAAGAGAGGGAAGGGAGTGATTGGAGCTGTGCAAAATGATTGGGAAGTGTGTGAAGTGAAGGGTTACAATGAGAAATGGGTCGCTTAACGCATTTAGACTGCCTTTTGACCTGATTTTGTACGGTGTTTTGGCACTCGAGGTGCAAGGTTCTTCCATAGGAGATTTCGGGCTGAGCCGTACAGAGGCGATGCGGCTGAGCTGGTGCTAAGTGATGAAAAATTGCGATGAAAATTTTAAGCAATGGGAATAGAAAATTGGGGTGTTCAAATCTGGGCTCCGCAGATGTCTCCTGGAAAAATATTTAGAGAAATTATTGGAATTGTAACGTGTTGGGACAGAAATGAGCGAGTTGTCACCGAAAAGGGTTTCTAATAAAGTAGTAATAGAATTTGAAATATGTTAGGTTTTGTAAATGTTCTTGCTTTATTTTAAAAAATACATGCATGTTTCTTTACAAAAAGTGCAGCTATTTCCACTGGATTTTTAAATGTGATCTTTTTAACAAGAAGCCTGAGACACGTGAAGCACTCCAGTTTAAATCCCACTTTTTTGATGCCTCCCTGGCTGGTGTACCCGAGGCTGCACTTCAGTATGACACAGAGATGAGCAGTCGGTTTGCTATTGTTTACATACTATTGGCAAATTGGTCGTAATGTGTGGCATTATTGCATAATCTGATGTTTAAAATAAACAGAGGAAATAATTGAAGAAACCTCGGAATTTGGAAATGCTTGTTGGTGGTTCTTCACATCCCACTAAAAAGCAGGCTGTCTTTGCATATTAATCGCCCTTTCAAAGGAAGTTTGCCTTATTTGCATTGTGCATGCACTGAGGAGTCCCATAGTGTGCCTGAGAAAAAAAAAGGGGGGGGGGGGGGGAATTGGAATTGTTGTTCTGAAAAGGGTTTTTATTCCATTCAAGTGGCAAGACTGAATGCAGGAGAATTAGTGCAGTGTTTTGTGGAAGAACAGTCCCATTTGGTCATCGCGTTTCATGTGGAGCAGCCCTGGCTTGTCAGGACGCTGAGCGCTGGGGGTAGGGTTCAGAGGGGAGTGACTCACCAGCACGATGTCATCTGCAGGGTGCACGATCCTCTCCGTTAAATCTGGGAGTGCTCCTTGGATTTTCAGACCATTAGGGTTTAAATTAAAATATTAGCAAAACGTTTAGTGCCTGCCTTTTATGAATACGTGACCAAAACACCAGGCCTTTGATGTCTTTGGAAAATGCGTGGGAGATGTGAAGACGGGGGTCATCTTCAGGTAGCGTAAGTTTTGGCATAACAAGATTTCTTAGGGCTCGTCTACGTAATTTGGTTTTACACTACCGCAGCTGTTACATCAGAGGAAGGCGGGGTGACAAGTTAATGAGTCTTGCTCTCCTTGCACTTTTTGTCTTCTGGCTGCAGACTCAGGCCAGGCGAGCTTTTCTTTTGCGTTAGATATCCTCATGTAAGCAGGGAAGATGGCTGACAGTCTCAAAAACCAAAACAGAAAGAACAAGCCAAGCCAAAAGCGCACACATGCACCTTGGTCATTCTGAGATTTTAGAACTTGAACTTAGGGGGATGGTGGAACTGTAGAATGGGAGAACACCCGGAACTGGAAGGGACCCACAAAGATCGAGTCCAACTTCTGGCTCTCCCTCAAATGAAACTGGATGTCTGAAGAGACATGGTGGAGATGTTTGACCGAGTGACAGCCCTCAGGCTGTTTCGCTTGGTATCCTAAATGGGAAGATGATAAAACAGAATGGGAACAGATAAAACGTGTGTGTGTGTAAATATCCATCTTTAATGTTGCAGTGGGAACTCGATTTTGAAGGGAGCTGCGGCACGATGAGTAAGAACATGGGCCTGCCAGCTGAGTGTGTGGTGGGGCGGTTACGAGTAGTCCATCAGCAGCTTCTGCTTGAAGTACAGGCGAACCTAAATCTGTTCCTGTGTTGCCGTTGTGCTGATGGCAGTGAGGAAGTACAGGCAGCTGGTGGAGGAGGAAATTGTAGCTGGGATAACTGATATAATGACTCTACTTCCACATCCAAAGATGTTATCATGTGCTTGTGTTTAATCAATAATATTGAGCTCCACTGCCGCTGAAGCCTTTGGTGTCTCCTTTCTTTTGCTTATCCTTGAATTATGAACTACTTGGGCATATTTTCTGACGCTGAAATTAATTTTGTTTAGCCAGAAAAATATCAGGTAGTTTCCTTTTAATGGAATTGACAGTGTGCTGAATGAAGCAGTGCAAACCAGGGGGAGTGCTAGAAGCAGTTCTGCTCCTCTGAACTAAAGACAGGAGAAAAATCTTGTGTTGGTGCTCTGGCTGGGGTGACGTTGCTTTTTCTCTAACAATCTTTCTGGAAATCAATTGCAAGAATGGAGTTCTGGGTGGTTCTGTTGTCTTCTGTGATACGGAATGATACCTTTTAGCTCAACAGATGGTAATTTTTTGTTGTTGTTTTGCTGCTTAATTGTTTTTGTGACCATGAGGACCTAGGTGTTGATTTGCTAATGCTATTACTGCAAGAAGACAGGAGGAACATGGCTCTGATTTGCTTTCACAGCTTTTGTATTTTAGTGAGGAGGACAGATTCACAGTGTGGATGTACAAGCACAGAGGTGGTAGGATACAGCTGGAAAGGTTTTCTTCAGGTATATAACGAGAAGCTCTGCTTGCATCGTGTTGCCATTACCTCAGCTCTAGTTAGAATTAAACAAAACAACAGGTGAAAGCTTTCCATGACTTTGTTCATTTATTTTCTTTGTGTGTTTAGACAAAGCACCTAGCACTTGCAGCGTTCAGAGGTTAAGTGTAGCAGCAAATAATAAATACGAGCGATGGCGACGCTGCTTCCCTCTGTGGTGTGCTTCAGTGCAGGTGAACTCAGTGGATGGCTGTGCAAGGCGCGGCGTTGTTAGCATGAAACGTCGCGTTCACACGGGGAACCCCTGTGTCCTTTGAAAGCCTTCCAAATAATCCGTGTAAAATCTCTCTCTGTCGCTGGGAGTGAAATAGCACTTACCAGTGTGCTTAAAACATTCATTTTGTGCAGTTCATGATCTAGAATGCAAAATGCATGCTGACAGTATTGGCTAATTATAATTTTTCAAGAACTTGATTTTCTGTTTTTGAGTATGTTAATACTGGGAGAAACAGTCATCAGACACTTGTGTATGCCATTTTAGAAAATATAATCAACAGCTGCTTGTCCAAGTAACTTATTAAATTATTATAAGCCTGCCAAATTCAAAAGAACAGACGACTGTAAACATATTTGAATTGTGGTGTTTTCAAAAGATAATCTCTTAGAAGTATAACATGCTTTCAGGGATTGTGAACAGACACACAGAATTACCGCACAATTCCCTAAATCCTTTTGGAGTTTAATCTGTTTGTGGTCTGTGGGATGTGACTTGAAGGTGTTCAGCATTTATGATGGACTCCCCAGCGCCTTGGTGTTCATTAGAAGAAAGCAGAGGTGGCGTACTGCTAAGGGCGTGTGTGTGTTTCTCATTGACGCTTAGTTCGCAAGATGGAGTGGATACTAAGAAAGTCATTGGAAGGGAAAATATGTAACCGTACTGAACTTTATGGAGAGGTATAAATCATTCAGTTCCTCTTCCAGTTGTCTCTAGCAGGATTTTTCAGCCTTGGTCTGTAAAAGCCGGGTTTTGCTTAAGAAAACTCACGGAGCTGTAAGAAGAGGTTTGGCGTATGGAGTAGAGATGGAAGGCAATATGGATTCGCCCCCTTGCTTTGCCATTGCTTTTGTGGGCTCCCTTTGGCTGGTTAGCTTGGTCGTTTTCCTCTTTTTCCTTGAAAATGAGTATTTAATAGAATAATTAATTTCTACAAGCAAGTTTAGAGTAGTTTATGCTTTATGGAAAAAGCACAGCAAAGAATGCTGCAAACCGCTCTGTTTGCTTGTGTTTGTAGCTGGGAAAAGGCCGACATTCTTCGCCCCACATTAACATGAGGGATACGCACATTAAGGATATGGGGGATATGTTTCTGTTTCATAGACTAAAAGTTATTTTGTTTCAGAGACTAAAAGTTATTTTGTTTCATAGCATAAAAGTTACTGTGTCTAATGCCTGGAAATAGAGGAAGCCAGTTCAGTTGAAAGGGACCGACAAAGATCATTGAGTCCAACAGCCTGACTACTTCCCAGCTCACTTATTAAGGGCATTACCAGATGCTGTTTGAACACCTGAGGGGTGTGGGACATCACCAGCCTCTCTGGGAATCCAGTTCCAGTGGAGGACCACCCTCACGGTAGAGAAATGGGTCCTCCTGTCTGCTGTGAACGTCCCGGTGCAGCTGGGTGCTGGTCCCGCACGGCCTGTCACCGGTTAAGAGGGACGTGAGGGCCTCTGTTGGTCGGATGCCCCTGTTCCTCGCAAAGAAATGCCTTTTTTATGGTCATGGCCTTGTTCAGTTGGCTCTTGCATGGTGTCAGTCGTCACGCTGCAATTCCCTGGGCCTGCTGTTTCCAGTAATGATTTGCTGGGGCTTCTCGGGAAGAAGTCTGGGGAATTGATTTCTATAATGATCTTTTCCTACTCAGAAATATGAGATGGTAGCAGTGGTAGTAATGAAAATACTGAGGCTGCCCACGTTTTGTGGTATTTCACACGTTCTGTTCTGCTCTAAGAATGATAATATCCCCTTCACTTAGCATCAGCAAATCCAAACATCAAGTAATTCATTAACCAAACGAATACCTGCCACGTCTGTCACATCCCATATTCTTTCATTTGGTCTCTCTGCCAGAAGACAATTTGCAGTGTACTGCAGTGTGTTGTTTTGGTTAACTGTTGTAAAAAAATACGCCTTTATTCTCTGAAACTCTTTTGGTGGTGGTTGTCCCTGAACTTCAGCTTCTGTCCTGGGTCTCTGTAGCCAGCTACGGTCACAGCATCAGGTTTAGAGAAGAGCTAGCGCCTTGTTCCTGAGGCTGTGTTCTCCTTAGTGCTTCTCATGAAGCCTGATTAGTACATGCAAATAGGACTTGAGGTACAAGTAGCGAACTCCACACTAAATTCTTTTGTGTTTATGTATCTTTGTAATGCCTTGTGTGTGAACGCACTTGGTTTATTGTTTACTGGGACATGCAGAAGTACCTGCAGGTATTATAAAAAAGGCAAAAAGTAAGGTATTTTCTCATCAGGTGGGTGGTTTTATCTTATCTCCTCCTTCTTAGAGGCTGCAGTGAATTCAGTTGAAGTGGTGAGGGAAAGCGATGCTGCTTATTCCTGTGGAATTTAGCACTTTAAATGGATTAGACCTAAAAATATCTCTGCCTGACAGTGTGTCAGATCCAGAAGCATTTTAAAGTATCTGCGTTTACATACTTGATGTAAACTTAACAAGATTTCCCCATTTGAGCTAACCGATGACGTAAATGCAAGCTCTTTCGGAGTCATTGGTCCCATTAGAACATCTGAATATTGGAAAGAATTGCAACATGGACGTACGCGTGGTTCAAAAGCAAGCCCGTACGAGAGTATCCAAAAGAAAAAGTAATCTTTGTTACGCATAGGAAGTACAATTCACTCCTTGATTATGTGGAAACCGTAACAAACATTAAGCTCTTTCTGCCGCTTCTGGCTGTTTTCTCGCTATCAGCATGTTGACAGTAACCTTCCTTGTGACTTCTAGTGCCAACTAATTAGGTCCCGCTTTTTAGAGGATGGCGTATTAGCACTGCATTATGGTCAGAAGTGCACTCTTGCTTATAATCACATCAGAACTGCGACGATGTTTTATCAGTGGGAAGTGAAATAATCCTGTGTGTGCTTCTCAGAAAGCCAGGAAATGCATTCCCACAAACGGCAGTCTTCTGGTGGACACGGTGCTGGGTGTTCCGTTTTGTTTGGCCTGCGTTCTGTTTGTTGGCTATGGGACAGAAAAGCACATTCATTTCTGGGTGCAGGACAAATGCCCTTGAAATTGCGTTTTTATATGTGAGAGCTGCGCTCGCCGTCTTCCAGGACGCTCTGGTGAGCGGAGTCAGTCCCACATTGCTGTCTTGTTTACCATCACGTGAAACAGGGGTAGCTTTGGTTATGCTGCTGCTTCATACCGTCGTGTTAGACAAGAATACATGACGGTGTCCCTCTTGGTTTTTCCTCATTTGAGTCATGGCGCTTCTGTGCTACGGGCTGTTTGTGCAGCTAGCAGTAGGATGGCGCAGTGAGCTGAGAGCTATTTGTTCTCCAAGAGGCCGTTGTTCAGAGAAAGCGAGGCGAAGTGCCTGGAGTGCCTTGGGATTTTGTTCTGCATTGTATTTCTTTCGTGTCCTGGGTGAGGATGATGGGTAAGGGTGATCACCTTGCGTTCCGTGTGCTTTGTCAGCGTGGGGTATTGTCATCTCTTACGCAGCTTTCAAGCCAATTCTGCACGTAAGCATCAACTGAGGTAAGCGTTACCACGAGCCTTACCGTTCTCAATCTACTGGTAGGGAAGCTCACGTAAACGTGGCTCGAATTCACTCAGTAGCTGCTGGGTTAACCGTAGTCGGTGGGAATTCCATGCTGTTACCGACACGGCACAGAAAAATGGTCCTGGTGCCCTTGCAGAGGAACGAAAGCCAGGAACAGAATCACAGAAGTGGTCGGATTTTTCCTAGGGTGCAATGATATCACTGGTAAACCTCCCCACACACTGTGTTTTCAACACTTCTGGAGGCCGTTATACACTGATATATATATATTTTTAATTTATTTTTTCCATTCTGCTGAACTTTCCTCTTGATTTTCCCTTTGGCCCATATTTAGATGGCAGAACTGGCTGCATGCTCAATAGCTGCCAAGATGAGTTTCTGATGGAGTAAGGGCACGTGCCACGCTTCCATTGCTGTTTGTGCGGGCTCCTGGCAGTTGTGGAAGACTGGAGTGCGTGTCACACGGGCACGTTCGGTTAGCGGTGTGTGCTGCAGGGGAGGGCTGTTGTTACTCCTTTTATTTTACTGTGGTGTTTGTAGAGGCCATAAATGACAGACGGGGCAGTAAGAGGCAGGTAGGATCCGAAAGCCGGCCCAGGTTCACATTGTGAACTCCACTAGGTGGCACTAATTTATTGCTCTGTTTAGCGAGTTGCTTTCTGCAGAAAGAAAAGGAAAGGCACTTTGAATTCTGGTGGGAGATTCTTGATTCGGGAATAGCAAAGTATAAATAAAACACTGGTGATAATTAACAGTTACCTGTTCACCTTGTGTATACGACTAATGTGTCCTTCAAGCGCCTGTGAATTGTGCATCTCTAGTTGTAGATGCTTGTTGTGGGCACAGTCGGCAGTTTTGTGGCGTGATGTGGTCACCTCTGTGAGCTACAACAACCCGTCCTCCCCAGAGGCGTGGTGCTTGACGTTGCACTGCGGGTTGTTCCCAAAAGGTCTTGGAAATCCACGTGACTACCTGAAGAGAGAAGCGCCCAAAGAAATTCAGTATGGTCTGGTATTGCGCGTTTGGGAAAGTGTTCCTCAAAAAAAGAGGGATGGAAGGGATTTGACAGTGGGATCGAAAATGCATCATCAGCATTCAGGAGGGAGAGAAGGGGGTGGTTCTGTAACGGTGATGGCAAGAACCCAGGTACGCAGATCGTTCCTCCTGAATAGATGGGCGGCGCGTTAGGCTGCGTGCGGTTCTGACGTCTCGGCTTTCAGCACATCAGAGGCAGTTGATGGGCAGATAAATTTTCCGTGGCTGTCTCAAAACAAGTCAGTATTCAGAAGCTCGGTCTGACGAGCAGACGGCACGAGGATTTCCAGTGGGTTATCATCATGCAAGTTCTCTATCTCTTGGTTAGTGTCAACACGATTTACACATGATCCCGTTGAAGGGCATTGGGTATGACACGAGCATATTTTATTCCGACACTAGGGGTAGAAAGGGCCGCGACGGCTGTTTCTGTGCAGCTGACACAAAGAGGGTGCTCAGCTGAGATCCTGTCTCACGCAGAGCGCTGTGCAAAGCTCTCGGGGCGCTGTGCGAGGACGACAGCCTGCTCGGAGGAGCCGGACTGCAGCGGTCCCGTGCCATCCGTGACGATGCGGTGCTGATGAGGACGCTGGGGGCAGCGTGGAAAATCAGCGAGTGTGCTCGGTAGAGCTGGGGCATGAAGAGGACATGCAAAAACATTTCTGGCATCTTTCTCCTGCGATGGCAGTCCCACCAAACAGTGCCTCTGATGGCGTAAATACAGGAGCCTCATGTGGGCCTTGGTTTCAAGCCAGTAGGGGAGATTTTTAGGATGCTAGTTGAGAATAAATGCTGAATAAGGCTTTGTTCTATCAAACAGTAACTTAGTTTCTTCATTTAATCTAGTTTGCAGCGAAGCTGAAGCGGAGCTAGAAGCAGGGTTGTAGTTTTGCCTCTGTTGGCTCGGAATCCAGAGCTGGTGGGTATTTTCAGCTGGTGCTGCACGAGAGATGGAGCTTCTCGTACGATTTCTATCTGAGCTGAAGAGCTCTTGCCCTTGTGTTTGAAGAGTGTGTACAATTCCATCTCCAGCCTCCTTCCCACCCTAAATAAATACCGGGTATTTCCTTTATGTTCCTGGCAAGCAATTTTTGCAAGTAAGTGGCTCTTTCACAGCAAACCCTTCTCTTTTTGCCGTTGAAATGCCTTTTGTCCAGCCCGTGTTGGAAGGCGTGAAGTCTTTCACAAGAACTTGGAGACTCGGAGCAGTATGAATGTGACAGCAAATCCCGGTCCGTGTAGCAGCAGTGGGGACGTTGAGCAGCCTACGCCTAAAGGCCTCTGGTCCTTCAGCTGTGCCTCGGTGGCGCTTCTGGGAGTCGTGCAAAACCATTTCCTCGGGGGCTTGCTGTGCTCATGGGGTAGGTCAGGGCACTCTGCCAGCAGCTGGTGGCTTCGTGTCCTCCTGTCCGGAACGGGGGGTTGGAATACTGAGACATTGAACATCCGACACCAGTTTTCAGGGTCTCAAACCTAACCTGTGCCAGCCAGCTCCTTGCTTGAAGTTGTTCATGAAGCTGAGCAAGGGCAGCTTGAAACCCCAATGACAAGGCTGTAATCCTTGAAAATCTCTGTCGAGATGTTTACGCTGGTCGTGGCTTCATCAGACACCGCGGTGATGCGCATGAGGGAGTTAAAGTACGTTGGCGTTGAGTTGGCAGTCTGCCTTCTGGCATTTGTGTTGCAAGTACCATGAAACAGTTTGATTTATGTGTTGACATTCTTTGTCGCTTTTCCTTGTGTGGTTCCCCACCCTCCTGAGCTGTAGATTCATTTGTTAGTCTGGCTTCTAATATGTAATTATCGTTATCCTTCACCAGGCGCAGCACACTGCGATCTGCACAGGCTCCTTCCAGTCAAAGTGACAGTTGTTTTTTTGTTTTAAAGTTAGTTTTTTTTCCCCCATCACGATGCTGTTGCTTTGTGCATAGATGTATGTGCTTTCAGGATGTAACGCTTTGGGAGGAGGCAGCTGGTAATGTTATCCATGGCTTTGCAATTCCGTGCCAGGTGATTCAGCTTTTATCTTAGTGTAGTTTTGTTTTAACGCTGCGAAGATTTTCCTATTAATTGGAGATGCCTGTAGGTAAACACTGCAAAAACCTCACAGCGTACATGGGATTCTCAGACGGTATATAAAATGTGAGAGCTGGTAAAACGTTTGTTATTTGAACCTTATTCAGGCATACGCTACCAAAAAAAGGTTTTATGGAGTTTGTGAGAACACAGGACCCTTCTGGGTTATGATCGTTACTTCCCAGTGGCTTTTTCCACTGCCATTTTTTGTTTTCACATCTTTTTTTCTTGTAGCTTGCAGCATACTGTTCAGCAGTTCTCAGTCAGGATGTTACTGTTCAGGACAGGACCGCACAAACGCTTGGTGGTGACCTGACCATGTCAAGTGCGGCGACAAGCGTTCGGGAGTCGCCTGTGTTGCGTGAGGCTGGTGGGGATCGGATGCCTGCTGCTCTTCGGACAGCCGCAAATCTCCTTGTAAATTAACTTAAAGAGAGGAAATTTACTGAGGCGTATCTCAGCCTGGGGTAATCAGGCAGGACTGCTGGCTGAGGTGGGTGGAGACATGGCGGGGGCCGAGTACAAGGTCTGCTTTCCAGAACAGAAGGTGGAACGGTAATTTATTATCTGACATTCTTTGCAAACAGATGGAAAACACTGTGCTTATAAATTTGCAAGGGAAAGAATTTTGGAAGCAGGCTTTGCATATGTCCTCCCCCGCCCCCCTTGCGCCCTTTTGCATGCTTAGAAAAACAGAAGAGTGGAGCCCGTCCTTGTTATGGGAAGGAAGCCTCTGCTGAGACGGATAGCACGCTTAAAACGTCCCCAAACGATCCAACGTGAACACGTTAAATGGGTGGCAAATGCGTGAATAAAATCAGGCCATGGGAAGCGTGGAATCAGAAGGATGCCTAACCGGACAGTATCTCTGAGCACACTTCCCTGCTCCACCTCCCGGGAGGTCCGAGGGGCCTTGCTGTGTGGCTGGAGGTGCTCTCAGCTCTGCAGCCGGGCAGAGCAGGCCCTCAGCACCCAGAGGGAGGAAATCCCTGCTCACGAGGTCGGCTGGGTATGGAGGAGGTAGTATGGAGAATCCCATAATACCTGCACACCTTGATGTGCATTACAGATGTTAGACGTGGAGATCGACATTCACAGCTGTGGAGGTGACTCAAGTTAATATTGTAGTTTGATTCTCGCTTTTGGATTTTTTTTCCTTCTAATAGTAACAAGAATATAGCACGGACATCAATAATGAATTGAAGCAGGGAAATCATGTCTTCACGCGTCTCCAGTGAGTTTTCATGTTAATGGAAGGCCTGGATATCAGCCACTTGTACTCTGCCGTTCTTGTTTATAGTGTATTTTCATCAGTTGTTGAAATGATTAATTGTAACCTCTGAGGCTTTGACTTGCTTTTTCCATTTTCTGTCACGAGGTTACGCTTTTTTCCCCTTTAGTGCAGAAAAGATGAGGGGAAACTTATAATGCAGTTATTTCTGGTTTAAAGCTAAGCAGGTCCCATATGAGCCTTGTCTAATTCATTATAGATTACTGCTTTAGAATTGGAAAATTGTGTTATAAATCATGATGTCATTTCCAACTAATCAAATTCACGCACAGGCTCTCGCGTTCCCTGGAGTGCTTGCCCGTTGTGAGCAGCTGCATCGTGTGCTTCGAAGTCCTGGAGAGACAGGTGGGTCGCTGCTCCAACTTCGAACTGCTTTTCCTTGCTCTTTTCTTTGTTCAGTGTCGAGTTCAGAACGCTGAGTAAGATGCCAGGGAGAACACTTCATACGAGGCTTTGGCTGTAAATTGCTTAGGAATTGAAACTCCAGTACCGTGGCAGAATTTTAGTCGAGTTGCATTTTACGAGCAGCAGGCTTTTCAGGCTAAGATGGGAAGAGAAAAATTGTCCTTCTTGAAGGGGAAGAAATCCAAGTTAATTCAGAGGGAATCGTACTTTAAAGGGAAAATGTTTCTGCTACAGCTGGGGAGAGCTGAGAGGGAGGCTTCAGGAAAAAGAGGTTGTGATTGAAGTGACCTTGCTTGTGCCTTGCCCAAGTCTCGCTCTTCCTGTTCGGAATTTCAGAGAACACGAACACGCTTTCCTCTGGCGTTTGATGACGCTGTTGGTTACTTACGAGTGCCTGGAAGAGAAGGTCCCGTGTTGGGGCGTTCCGATGGGCAGCCCGGTGCGATGTAACAGCGGCTCCCAACTTACTGAAATGGTGACTTGAAGCTGCGTCCCAGCGCTGTTTGCAGAGATGAATCCTAGGGTTTAAAAAAAACGTAGTGGAATGCCAAGGTACTGGGTGGGGATTGTTGGTGTGCTGTGTACCGGTGTACAGGACGTGGTGGTGGTGTCCAGGTACTGCAGTCAGCCAAAGTGCCTGAATGCCAGAAATGAATGAATAAAAACGTGTGTGAGCGTGGAAGGGAAAACATGGATGGCAAGGAGGAGCTTCACACGTAGCGATCCCGTGTGGCTGTCGTCTTACCTGCGGATCAGAAGTGCTGTTAGGTTATAACCCAGAGAACGTACCGGGTTTTATACTCAGATTTGTCTGGGATTGGACAGTTGATTGAGACTTTTCGTCAAGTTTCAGGGAAGCTTAATAATGCAGTCACGTTGATGGTTTTCAGTTGCCGTATTTTTTGTTTCAGAACCACAGTGAGTCACGTCCTCACAGGTTTTTTGTTGTTGTTGTTTAACAAAGTGACAGAACTGACTAAATTCATGCTTTATTCATATATCAGATACCGCATTCTCATGCCATCTGTTACCAAACTTTGAGATTTTGTTTTTTACCAGTTTGCAGCAATTTTAGGAAGAATAGGGGAAATAGAGAAGGTCATTAAGAGTGGGACTCGGGTGGGGTTTCAGCGATGCAAAGTGTCGTGTGCGTTTCAGTGGTAGTGTATAGGTACGAGAAGTATCTGTGTTGGGTGTTCCAGCTGATCGTTAGCCTTCCACAGAAGATTTTTCCTTTAAAATAAATAAAATTTCTAGCCTAGCGCAGATCTCTTACTGTGCGTGCTCCGTTATTAACTAGGACCAGTTTTTTCCTTAAAAGTGGTTCTTGTTGGAACTGCAGCTCATTATCTCTGACAAAGCGAAGGATGTCCCAGGAGGAAATGGCTGATAACAAAATCACCAGGCCTGTTTGTTCCAATTCAGAAACCGTCCCCGAGTGCAGCGTTCAATGGGCGTCCCCCCCAGGACGACGCTCTCTCTTCTTTCTGCAACCGATTCAGTCTGGCCTGGTTTGGAGCTCCCTGGCTGGACGGAGGCTTCTGCTCGCTATGGTAGTTGTCATCTGCGTTGTGGCTTTCCTGCAGCAGGAGCCGCGAAAGGAGGAGACTCGTTGAAATGAGTGTTGAATTATTTGTGTGTTGGTGGTGTAAAGCTTGCAGGTTTCTGTTTGCTATAGACAATCTTTGAAACAGCCGTTTGAGGAAATGGAATCAGCGCAAGAGTCAACAAGGCTTAGTGTTTCTCCATCAAGAGAAGAAATGCTTCTCAACAACACCCAAAGCACCCTGTCATCTACGAGTCGGGACTGGTTTTCGGAATGTTTGATGTAGACATAAGTACATAGATACGCAGAGTTGAAATTATCTTCGGCTCCCGTGGATATTTATAACTGTGCAGCTGCATTGTGTGTAACGTGATTGCAGGCAGAAGTGTTGGAAACACAACATTTACTCTGTCCAGTTCCTCTTGCCGCTATCTATAGTTCTTACGTTTCCTGTAACCACAGAGAAACAATTTCTGGCGTTGCCTTGAATGGAAGCATGCAATCCCTTGAAAAGGAGCTCTGTTTGCTGAGGGAACGTGGTCAGGAGACGAGTGCCCTGTTCGTGCGCATGTCAGAGCTTTGGTGCTGCCTGGTGTCTCGCCAGGGGCTTTGGAGGCAGGTCTTCACTTGGAGGACAGAGCTGCCGGCCTGCCTGCCCTCACCCGTGCCTTCCCTTCCCTGGCGTAAGGAGTCGGCTGAGGAGGAACGGACCTGGGAGGAACTGCGAGTAGCAGGGGCGACGTAGGGGATGGTGTTGCTGCCTTGTGTGCTTCTGTCAGCTGAGCACTGTGCCCAGGGTTCATGCATCTGAAGAGCCCATTTTGTCTTCAATTACAATGGAAGCCTAAATTACAGGAATTGAGAATGCCAGTATTTTTTTCCCCTATTAGAGAGCTTCCTTTTCTTACGTATATTTTTGTCCTGCTACGACGTCCTGTGATGTTGGTCGTTAGCAGGCCTGGTTCCCTACACTTGAGGTTCTCTGATGGTACTGCCATATCCTGCCAGTCCTTCCTAACCCTTTTTGGCAACTTAAGCTCCTGTGTATTAACAGAGAACTTTTCCCTGGAAGTTGTGTGGATTTATGGGTATAGGTTTGTGTTTCTGTCGGTACTGGCATTTGTCCCTGTTGTTGGATGGCTCCAGATGGAGCGGCGTGCAGGTGGTAAGCAGGAGTAGCTTGAGCTGAGCTGAGTAACGCTGCTCGAGTGGGTTGATCAGCCTCAGCTTCGTGTGTGTAGACTTTTGGATAAAACAATGCTGTGTAGACCAAAACCTATTTTTTTCTTTATGTCCTGCTCGGGGCGTAAAAAGGGGAGGGGAGAGGCCAAGGAGCCTTGTGTGGTGTGTGCCCCATGCAGCCCTGCTTGAACTGCTGCCAGGTTTGCGATGCTGACGAAGGGTAGGGCGTTTGTGTGCATTAATTGTATTCCTTCGGTGGCTTTGATACTCCTAATGAGTGGGTTGTTTGTCGTGGTGCTGTGGGAGGCATCTTGTGACGAGGAGTGGCACAGATGGGCCGCAGGCTGCCGTTGGACTTAACCTCCCTCTCCTCACGTGCTGGTGCCAGCCCCAGCAAGGCTTCGGGAGGTTCCAGGGGGACTCGGGAGTGGTGTCTCAGCAGCAGCCAGCAGAACGTGTGGGTGATCTCAGTACTGAATTAATACAGCGTGGAATTTTATCATCTGTTTGACAGTGGAAAGACAAATAAGAGACGTGGAGTTGGATTATTCCATTGTGGTTTCTATAGGAGATGCCTTGTGTACTTTGCTGGTATGCTCATAAGAGAAATTGTTCACCAAAGAGCTGTGAAATACTCGGTGCTCGGGTAGCTTTCCTGGGTGCCCGCAGTGGCAGTGCCGTGAGGGTCTGATCCTGGAAGGCGTGCGGCGCCCTGGGCTCCTGCCGGCCTCCTGCTGCGTTACTGGTCTGAGTACGGCACAGGGGCTGTACGTGAAAGGGAAGTTCATCGAGGTAACCCTTGTTCAAGGTGGGAAAATACACCATTGCCTCAGCCTGTGCTGGTTTATGCAGTAGGTAGCGGTTACTTCTTTGGCACCTACGAAGCACGATGCCTAACCAGATCTGTTGACCATCTAGCCCACCTGCCTGCCCCTGGCAGCAGCTGATTCCAGAAGTCTTGCACTGGACGCTAAAAACTTGATTCCCCAGGAGAGGTGGTTTTTACCCGTACTTGTCCTTGATAAATTTTCTCCTCTGGAAAATAATATTTTAATAAAACATCTGGAAGAATCTCACGGAGGATGTCTTCAGTATCACGGTGACGGCAGAGTTCTGCTCCGCAGCTCTTAAGCATTCTGGGCCACCGTTACGTGTTCTTCAAAGGCTGATATTGAAGCACTAACAATGTTTATGAGATGTCTTTCTCTGTCCTTTGAAATTTTTATTGATCGTTAGACACAGCTTTAAACCTGCTTTTATAACATTTTCCTTATACTGTATGTTATTGAGTATTGCTCTGCTTATCTTCACCATAAAACAAATAATTGCAGTCTTGTCAGACAAAGTTTCTGTCAGCCTCTAGCCATTTTCATTTCCAAACCCTGTTATTTCTTATCTGTTTGACAGAAGATGTGATTTATTTAATTTGTTCTGTACCTAAATGTCTAAAACCAGAAGTTTTGCTATTGCTTCAGAAAGTTATAGCAGGAACTGTTACGGGTTTTATTGCGTATTCATTTCACTAGAGAAGGAAGCCAGGGGAAAAGCTCCACTGCTCACAGAAACAAAGGAAAAGCTCTCAGACGATGCAAAACTTGGTGCAGTGTGAGTTGAAAGAAGCAGCTCCCAGCACGGACAAAGGAGGAGGTAAAGTAATGGCAGGACTTGAGCACCAGCCTTCTCATCAGCGCTACGCCTCTAAGAGGAGTACTGTGTTAGGTTCCTATCAGTCTCCTCTATGCCACGGAGTTTTTGCCATTTTTTCAAACTGTTTCTACTTCAAAGTCTTAATTTCACATTGTTTTATATTGGCTGTTTGTGTTTTAGCAGAAAGCTCTGGATAACTGGCAGCCAGACGACTGATTGCGTATCTTTGAGCTCGAGCGTTTCTCCCCATGTAAAATGAGCATGGAAACACTGCTCGGTACAGGTGCCCTTTTACAGAGCTGACACTTCTTGTACAAGCAAAACTATCATACGCAGCCAAAGAACAGAAAAACGGAAATAATGAGATGCCAGCAGCACAAGTTGTATAGCGATCCATTCAGCTGCCTGCCCACAAAGCACTTCCAGAGAAAAAGTTAGAGCCAAGACCTAACTTGGCAGCGGTTGCTTGATTTTTAATTCATTTAAATGATCGCCCTCCCCTAGAAAACACTCCACTAGATTTATGTTTTAAGGCTTGTCAAAATTCCGCACCTCAGTTCTATTCCATGTGATGGGAACGGCTTCACAACCTGCAAGTTCTCCATTGCAGATGGGATTTGTCAGTGCTGTAACGTGCCCGGCAGGGCGGTGATGCTGGGTTTTGCCGCGAGTGGGGAAGCTGCTCCTCGCTGGTCCTCGTGTCTCCTTGTGGAGCGTAGGGACCGGCAACATACAGCTCTAGCAAAATTCCTGGCAAATGCTGCTGGTTTCGCTGTGATGAGTACAAAGGGGAGGCAAGTGCTGGTGCTGGGGCAGCCCTCCCAGCTGCCCTGGGGTGCTGGCAAGGAGCACGGCAGCACTGGGGTTTTGTAGCTTGCTTCCAAGGAGCTCGCAGAGGTCTCTGTTGTGGCCATGCGGAGACCTGGATGTATAACTGGAGGAGCAGCTGATGTTAGCCAGGTCGCTGTGCCGAAAGGCGCGTTCCTGAGGGATTGCAGTCATGCAAAGCAGCATTACTGTGCTCAGCATCTCAGGGTGCTGGCAGCGAGGGGCAGCGCTCGGCCTCCCGGGGTGCCCATCAGAGCCACGCGTGTAACAGGCGTGCAAAAGGGTGGGCACGGGAACGGGATGATGACTGACCTCTGCAGGAAGGAAGGATTCGGCTCAAGGAACACCACGAGCCTCTTCTCAGCGGATAACGGCTGTGCTGGGAGCTCTGCTGAGCGCTTGCTCTAGCTGGAGCCCGGTGTACCTTTATGAGGTATGGGGATTTTACTGTATTTCAACTAACCTTAGCACGTTTGTTAGTGTGCAGTTCATTTCTTTGCTCTTATTTAATTTAGAGTCTTGAAACAGATGATTTTGTTTCTTTTATAAAGAATATAGTACCGTTAGTGCAGCATTTCCTAGGGACGGGTACTGAGGGGAGTTCTTGTCACTGTCGGAGTGTCACTGAGATCTGCCACTGTCTCAGTGCCTTTGGGAAGCACAGGCTGTTGTGTTTATGCATGAAATACAATTGTCAAGGCATTGAAACTAATCTGGATGTGGTTTCTCTTTAATAATTGTTGCTGTACAGAATGTTCTCGTGAACTCTGTGCACATCTGCTCTGAAGGAAACTCCTCTGGGTTTCTTCTTTTCTTCATCGAGGAGTTAATAGACTTGCAATTAGTGGCAGGATTGTGACTGTGGCTCTGAAGGGGGCCGTGTGATGCACAGAAAAACCCCGTTTCCTTGTTGTTCGTCCTCAGCTGAAGCTAGGCCAGCTGGGTGAAGGATTTGGCTGGACGCTTGCACTCGGTGTGCCACAGAGCAAAGGAGAGCTGTTCAGAATGGCGGCTTCGTTGCACAAACTCATGCGGGAGGTTACGGTAGCACTTGTTGGAAAATGTCTTTGATAGGTTTGACTTTTTCTTAATTGATAATCCAGGAAGAAGGGAAGGACTCTTCATGGGTCGCTCCCAAGATATGCGTGACATCTATTCAAAGAATATAACGTCTGTGTTTTGAAGGCGTGGGTGTTGCAAAAATCTCAGAACAGCGCTGGTGCCGTCCGTCTGCGCCGACCCCTGGCTCCAGAGGCTCTCTGAGGGAGCGGAGGGCGCGGAGCTGGAGCTGGTAGGGTTTGGGTCGTCCTGGGACGTGTCACGGGTTCTCTTGCTGTAGTTCTCAGGAACCTGTCTGTGTTTTGTGGACGGAGCGTAGCTCTCAGGAGTGATCAATAAAAGGGCCATGCCCTGGCAATGCTGTACGCGGTACCTTGTGGGGATTTCTGTGTGCATGGAGGCAGCCGGGCGTCGGGCTGGCTTTCCTGCGCGGAAAGCAGCCTGGGAAGCATTGGTGCCCGGGAGCTCGTGCAGAGCCGCGCTTGCAGCCATCAGGAGCAGTTCTGCCTGGGGACGTGGGAGACACACGAGGGGGAGACGTGTGCTGGTGGCCCAACAGGGCTCGGTTTTACGCTGTTGACATGGCTCAGCTGCGTGTTCTGTGTGCAGTCGGTCAGGGGGCGACACTCCCGTGGCAAGCGGGGCACCTCGGCTGCTGCCTGTGCAGGGAGCTCTCCCAGACACGGCTGGGGAAGATGCGGTCGGCCGGTCTTGGAGCCATCCGAGGAAGGAAGCTGAAGGTTTCGCAGCGTATGGACGGCTTTTCCAAATGAGCTGGCTTTTGCTAACCGTGTTCCTATTGAGATATTAAAAAAGAAAGGTAATTTGTTGTCTTGGTTTGATTACGGAGACAATCCTGCCGGTTAGTCGCCTAAATGTGTAACCAGCTGAACTGTGATATTACTGCTTCCCTGGAAAAGCTGCTTTCTGGAATGAGTTTTTAATGGGACTCATTAGAAAACAAGCAACTACGTGCTATTAGTTACTCCAAAATGTAAATAAGCAAAGCTAAAAGCAATTCAAAGCAAACAACAGAGCTTTGCCTAGAAAAAAAATTAGGAAGTGTCTTAAGATTCTCACCCAATGTTCAAGAGTGATGGTGTTAGGCATTAACAGCCCCAAATGCAGATAGAAAACATCCTTCTGTGAGGAGCACGCATGAGCTTGTGGAGTTATTTCCCACCAAGCAGCCCCGAGGTGTGCTTTGCCACGCTGCGTGGCTGCCTGCTGTGATAGCTGCCGGTGGAGATCTCTGCCGTAGCTGCCTGTTGGGTGAATACACCGAGAGCGTCCTACCAAGAAGTAAGTGATGTGGATGGGGTTTTCCCTTGGAACCTGAAAGCAATTTAATAGTTAGTCTCTT
The DNA here is from genome assembly GCA_011076525.1 of Nettapus auritus. Taxonomy (NCBI): domain Eukaryota; kingdom Metazoa; phylum Chordata; class Aves; order Anseriformes; family Anatidae; genus Nettapus; species Nettapus auritus. The sequence continues at coordinate 5,757,105 of CM021788.1, forward strand.
CCTTGCAGTGTTAGTGTTTTTTTTTTCTTTTTCTCCCTTCTGCTTTTTTGGTGGGGGCTTGGTTTATGTTACTTGTTTTGGTGTTTTTCTTTTTTGTTTGTTTGTTTTGGAAGACATAGCAAGAGGCAGATGTTAGATGTTCTGAGCTGGGAACACACTTGGAGGATCTGAAAGAACCGGATTGTATCAGCAACTGAAAGCAGAAGCCCATGTGATATCCTTGCCTACGTGCAGCATGCTTATTTCTGATTTTCATTTATTACAGCCCATTTTTTAGCTTAGTATTTGAGTCTTTGTTATTTCTTCCTATTCAAAACAGATAAAGAATTAAGCATACGATTTACTGCAATTATTTTACCCATTAGAGGAAAAAAACACTATTTGTCTGGTTTCTTTGGTGTTTGTTTGCTAAACTGATACACAGAACCAATGTCTTGACACAGTCGGCTTTAAATTTTTTTCAAGAGAATCCGATGTGATGCGGTGAACACAAGACTACGGGAATTGGTTGCTGCATTTTCCCTCTCTTTCCCTGATGACGTGTCAGAAATGCACACAGCTGGTTTAGTTCTTTGTTTCCACGATCATGGCAATGCGCAGAGATGTGTTTCTAAGCTGAACGACGTCGGGTTCTTCATGGCACTGTGGGATCTCTCCTGTTTTTGGAATAACTACAGCGAGTTGTGTGACAGTGATTGTCCGTGTCCTGGCCAGACTGGAGCGTTACTGAACCTGTCTCAGCGTTAGAGGCTACGCATGGTACGGCGGTTACCTGAACGGCAGGCTCCCTGCTGCTTCTCGGGTGTGCAGGAGGAGCAAGGGGGGCTCTGGAGTCTGACAACGAGGTGGAATTGTGGCATTCACTTTTCTTCTTATCTTCTTACTTCCAGATTCTTGAGTTACTTGTTACCAGTTAGCTGAACTACTTCAGAACCGGTTTCTGTCATATGAGAAGATTCGGTAAACTATGTCAGAGCTTGGAGAAGGTGTAGGGTGACTCTGACCTGCCTTGAAATCCGCGCTGGCGTGTTGGATCTGTCAGTCATCTTCTGTTTCCTTTGGAGCTGTGCAGCTAACGTTACTTCCTCTTGCATTGGAAGCGCAGGGCTCCCGTACTTGCCTTTTTCTCCTGGCAGGCAGCGAGTAATGCGAGTACTAACAGTCCAGTGCAGAATCCCTGCCGAAGCCTGTGTGTGAGTGCCTGGCGGTATGGAAATTGCCATCTCTGCTCGTGTTCATTAGCTAAGCTTATTTCATGACTTCTATTTCAAACACCCTTCCTGGCTTTGTGAAATTTGCCACTTGTGAAGTGATGCCATTTAGAAGATTAGTTTATGTAACTGCATATTGCTTTTCATTAAAATTTCATGGGGCTTTTATTTAACATGCATTCTAGCCTTGTTTATATGGGACCTGCTGAAATAAAGTGGATTAGACTCCTTAAGCCATGTATAATCCATTCCCTGTGGACTCCAGAAGGGCTGTTCCCTGCAGTACGGCTGGTCGGATTTGTTTTCAGACTGTCTGTCCAGCCTCAGCGCTCTGATGGGATAGCAGGAGGCTCTTTGCATGGTCCATAAAGCAAATCAGCTGTTCCCTGACAGCCAGCTTGTGCCACATCTCTGCAGCACCCCCGATAGCTGGGGTCCAGTTCTGCTGCTCCCTGAGCACACGGTTTTACAAATGGAGGGATCACTGCTCCAGCTCCTTTGCTTCCACAGGTTGGCTGCCATTAACATCTAGATTTTTTTTTCCACTGCTTTCATGTGACTGAGGGTAGGTGTTGAGTTTTGAGAGGTATTTAATGGTTTGTGCACTGCCTCACAGCCAGGCGTGGTGGGTCTGTACGGAACATCCGCCTTGTGCAGCTTGGTTTCTGACTTCTCGTTGATGATCCTGTTTGCTTGGCGTTCATTGTTCAGTCCAGGCTTTGGATTCAGGTACTGTCTGGGTCTTAGTTCTAGCTCTTCCTAAGGGTTTATAGTGCTTGCTAAGCGACGGTTTGTAGGCCGAGACTTCACGTCACCGAATGTGCTTCTAGAGGGACTGTGATGATTTATGGGTTCCCCAAGTTTGCGAGGCCTTATGAAGAGGCCAGCCAGCTGTTGCTGGGTGTGACAGCTAAAAATGATTCCGGATCCACGGAACTGTTCTGTCATGCAGCAGTCGTCATGTCTGTGCTAAAAGCCATTAACATTGTCTGCAGCCTCACACGGGGCCTGTAGTCGGTTGTGTCACCTCCCATAAACCGAGAGCTGTTTATAATGCACACATTTAATGCGCGTTGTTGAGACATCAGAATTAAGCTTTTCATGATGCTTGATTCCGAGTCAACATCTTCAAAGGCTAATTTGATCATGAAAACCAAGTCATTAGGCTGTTACGGAATGCAGTTGGTGATAATTCAGCACAAATGTCACGATTCACTGTTATGTCTTAGCTCTCGCTTTGATGGACTTTGACAGAGCTGATCGCGGATGGGGCAGGAGTGGTGAGCATGGAGCAGCCTCTCCTGGGGCCGGACGGGACACGGCAGAGCAGTTTTGACTCGCGCTGGGGCTGTGTACAGTTCTGTGCTCCGCACCGACCGAGGGCTGAAGGCTTCCGAGGGACAACCAGGGCACGGTTGGAAAGGCAGCGGATCCACGGAAGGGTGGCCGAGCATGTCCTCAGTGCCTGACTCGTGCTCCCGTACGTCTGCTGGCAACCAGTCTAAGCCTGCGACAAAACCACGTTGGACTGCTGGCTGCCAGCTGGGCGCTCTCTTTTCCTTCGGGAAGAAGCAGAGAGGACGTGCGCATGCGAACTGAGTTCAGCCACTTTATTCCTGCACAATTTAATGAGCAGTCACACCATGCGCCGGTAACGGTTCCGTTTATAACGCGTCACAATGCGGGATCGTCTCGGGAGGGCGTAATTAATGCGGGACTCAGCTTTAGGAAACTGCCGCATCCGTTTTGAAGATGTTTAATTATAGACGCCAGCACGTTGTGTCAGGGAAGAGGGGAATTCATCGCGGGTTAGAAATGTTGCCATTCCCACACAAATCCTTCTCTTTAGGGAAAAAGAAGGAAAAAAAATTGTCAGATGTGAAATTCTCTTAGGAAGAGCGCGGTGGGGATGGCACACGTTGCTCGGGCACGTAGCGGCTGTGTGGCCGCGTGGTCACCGCGCAGGGAACTGCTTGCCCCTCTCAACTGCTTACGTTAATCAGCTGTAAAAACACATCGCTCCCTGTAATGGCCCATCCACTAATTGCTGATGCGGCGTTTTGCCGCGGGGTTTTAAATCATGGCTTTCGGCTCCGTTCTGATGCCCTTGGCTTTTTGACTGTTTTCATCTGAAAGCCGTTTTCTAGCTTAGTTCAGTGGCTGCGGAGGACACAGTGCTGATCGCGGGGGACGTCCCGCTGCGGTGCTTGGGTTACCCGTTGGCCACGCACGACCTTCTGGGACCTTCTTTAAATTCTCAGCGAGATGAGAGGAAGCCCACGACCGAGCGTCAGGGGGAAGCCTTTCGAGGCACAGTGCTGCCTGAACATCTCCGGTAGCGTTCCCCAATTCACCACAGACCTTGACGTGGACATTTCAGACGTGGTCTTAGTTCAGAGCAGTAGTTCTTATGCGAGGCAAGGTCTGTGCTGCTAAAAACCACTGTAAGATGCCAGCTGGGAGGTAGGGGTGCGGGCAAGAGTCCACACCCTAACACAGAGGTGGGGTGTGCAGCAGCGCTACTGGGTTGTGCGTTTGTCTGGTGGAACAGCACGGCAGGGATTTGTAGCTGGACCCATCACATCACTGCTGGTCACATAATCTGCTATGGTAATGGAGACAGTGCCATCGGTTTTCTGCTTTTATTCTGCTGCTTCTGCCCTTGGGACTTGAGGATGCAGCAGGGCTCTTGGGAGGAGCTCTTTGCTCCTCAAACAGTGCAAACGGTTCCGCATGTGTGCTAGGTGAAGGTTAACCGTGGGCTCTGTCTCTTCTTGATTATTTTCAGCTGCTTTACTCTCTGCAAGGTGATAAAATAAAGTGTCAAAAAATCTAGAGGCATTTTCTTTTCTCAACCTCCTTTTTCCAGGCTTCTGAAACCCATTTACGTGCAAGGCTCCCCCCAACAAAGGGCTCTTTGAGGCCCGCGTTGGTGCAACGCTCCCTGCTCTCACGTGACAGTAAGGGCTGGGATTCGCTGCAGCGACCTGCGTGCTCTCGTTTGCAAATCAGTAAAGTAATAAATTAAAGGACCTCGCACAACAAAAGGAATTCTGCCTGGAAGAAAAAGCCCAAAGCCGAGAGGGAGAGGAAGCAATTGATTCATTTTTTCTTTCCTTTACCCGTGATGAGGTTTCTATTCAGTCTAGCTCCTGCCCTTGGCCATGACGTTACTTTTCTGAATTTCTATCCAACCTTCGGCTAGATTAATTTCAAAATAAACCCTGAAGAGGATGATTTTGGGGGAGTGTTGTTGTAAGATGGTGTGCTCGTGCAGCACAGACAGCGGGGAAGGTCTGACTGAAAATGTCTTTTTCTGGCTCGCCTGCTCTTATTTATTGTGCCTGGCGCATGGCAAAACTCGACTGCTCTGAGTAGTGGGATTGCCCTTGGCACTGTAAGTCTTTGGTGTGCTGCTCCGTTGTTTTAAGTGTTTCCACTCCAACCTTGAGCGCGATGCTCCCTTGGGTGCAACGCTGCAGGCGCGTTGCTTTGTCATCTTTTCTCCCCTCTTATTTTTCTGTCCTTGTCAGTCTGTCCTGCCCTTCTGTTACCAGGGACAAACCATCCCTTGGTGTTGGAAACGCGCTCTGCCAGATGCGTGGAATAACTGCAGCACCCGGAGTGAACGTACGGCATGAAAGCGGCTGTGAATTCCTTCTGGTGTCACCCTATCACTACACGAATCCCCCCTTCAAATTCCCCCTTTGCTAACGGGGGCGGCGGGATGGTTCACCTTGCTGGATGCAGCCACTAGCTCGCTTGGCTTGGTTCAAAGTCTGCTTACGCTCGGTGCTTAACTCTGCAGCCCGGACATTTGGTGTTAATGATGCTGCATTCATTAACATCCCAACGAGACCTTGCTGCTAACGCAGCTCATTGCGTTACCTGCTCTCTGCCTTACCACGCCCGCGTGGAGCACAGGTTGTGTTACTGCCTTGGTGCTCTGGAGGGAAGGGCCCCAGAACCACACGGGTCTGTTGGTTTTGTGCGTGCACTTCGCATTAACATGGCCCACTCAGGTCAGTAAATAATTGGATGCTACAATATCGTGAACAATGTGAGGCTGTCCTTAAGGTGATGCTGGAACAGTTCGGTTTTGTTCTTCTCAGACGTGTTTCCCATACACTCCTAACTGGTGGCTCTTTGCAGGTTTCCTCCGCTCCCTTGGCTTCTGGCAGGCCAGTTCGGAGGTTCTCTGGTCGGCTCGTTGGGAGCACTGGCTGATGAACAGCCCTCTTTGCACTGCCCCTTGTCATTGGGGATGAAAGAGCATAGAAAGACGTGCAAGAACAGAAAAGGAGGGCAAAAAAAGATTCTGTTGGTATTTCCGAAAACCGCTGGAGTGCGGTGACGTTGGGTCTGGTGTCTCGCAGCCTTTCTGGGTGCTAGGGGAGGGCTGCAGCCAGCGGAAGGCAGCACATGGATAATTTACACCGGCTGTAGCGTTCGGAGCATCATTGCGTTGTCAGCTGCGTGTCGGAGGCCTGCAGGATGCCCGGTAATCGCCAGGGGCTCCAGCGAAGCATTGTTTCATAGCTCAGGTCCTATTGGGGCCAGGAGGGAGACGGCGTGAGCAAGCTCCCGGGCCTTAGGTTAATAATTTATGTGCATGGAAACGTGCTGCACGCCAACATAGGCGAGCACGGTTGGTCCTGGAGATGAAAACGTGCTCTCCTGCAGGGAAGCAGGAGCCCTGCGGGCACTGGGCACCCTGCTGGCAGAGACCCGCAGGGCCCTGGCGCTGCTCAGCACCAGCTGGGGGAGCTGCCGCAGAGCCTGGAGGTGAACCGGGGGCAGAGGGGTTGCCATTTGGTTTCCTCGGGATTTTTTCCTTTTTTTTTTCAGGGCTTGCCTTGTTTGTATTTGTTGTTCTTCAGAACTGGTATCAGAGATCTAGTGAAGCTGGTAAAAATCAAGAAATGAAATCACGGAGTGCAGGTGCCAGGACCCAGCTCACCCTGCTCGGTGGTCTTCGTTCTCTTGGCCTCAGAAAACACCTTGGCATTGAGAGGTTTGCCACTGTTCTTACCGTATCACAGGTCAGAAGCCTTAGTGAAGTGTGCCGGGACGTGCCACTAGGAGATGCCCCTGGGCGGCTGTGTCATTAAAAATAAAAGCCCAGAGACGGGAACCGTCAGCCTGGTGAAGAGCTGAGCCAGCTGAGCTGAATGCACGGGAGCGTCTGGTCCACAGAACCTGGCTCTCCCCCCGCTTGTGTCCTGATAGCCACACAGAAGCAACAAAGAGAGTTAAGATCTGGAATCGTTGTATTAAAGCAAATCTTTTAGGGAACCTTACTGGCACGGATAAAATCTGAGTGTTTCTCAGCTGTTACACAGGGAATTGGTTTTCTTTGGCTCCTTGAAGCGTCAGAGTGAATGCGGCGATGATGTGCTGGATTCTCAGCGGCTCCGTTTGACCTCTGCTCTTGATGGCTCTCGGTGCTACTTCCTGTGCCACGGCTCTGTGTACGTGTTCCGAGGAGGTAGCGTTTCTGCTGCAAATGGCATCGTGGAAATTAATTTGAAGAGGGAGAGGCGATGATTAAAATCTTGAACATGGGCCTGAGAGAGTTCACTTGGGAATACCCCGGTATTTGGCTAAGCCTCACCGCAGTACATGCACGGTGTGGTTTGTGCAGGACTAAGGAGAATTGGCTTTAATTCTTTCAGTGAGATGTTCATTTAAAAGTAAACGACTCACCGGTGCCGAAGGGAAATGCCCATTTCCTAGGCCAGCTCAGGACCAGCTGGGGAGTGAGCAGAACTGCAGTTCCTGCCGCTTTCACCAGCAGCAGTCCAGAGTCACCCAAGTAAAATTTGGGTGTCAGCCTCGGTTTGGTTTGGTTCTCGTGTTGCAAATGCAAAGCTTGGTTGCCAGGTTTTGGCCAAGATGTGCTCGGGCTTTATTGCTGTGCCCAGGGTTTGGCCTCTGTGCTTGCTGCTTAGCTGTACGTGCCCGCCGCTGGTGTTTCCGTGCAGCTTCACTCCTGCTCTGGAAGCTTCTGGTGTGGGCGTAGGCTGCTTTCGGGAGCGATCCAAGCGGAGCAGAAGCAATTTAGAATTAGTGGACGTGTCTTTCTCTTCTGTCAAGCGACTGTGGGTAAGAGATGCCTATTGTTTTACTTCTTTGGTCTGTTTGTGGGCCCGTGGGCTTCATACTTCTTACAGACCGTACTGGGGGCTGGGAGGGGCAGGAGGAGGAGGATTGTTGGCACACGTTCATAGAATTCAGTTGTGGAACACAGAAATGCGTTGTGGCTCAAAATAACCCCATCCGTGGCTCTGGACACCGGAGGAAGGCTTTCCAGGCCCGCTATGGTCTGCGTCGCGGCGAAGCAAGCAGTTGTTGGGAGCAGGAGCAATGTATTGAGGAGATCGCTATTCCTGCAATTTCGGAGTCGCGCAGCTGTGCAGGGAGGCTCGAGAATATAATAGCCAGGAGCCCCATCTGTTCCTAATAAAACACGGAGGGAAAAAATGCCGAAGCGGCAGGCGGGAGCAGTTGTGTCGCGCGCGCTGGGAGGCGAATCCCAGCAGTTGTCTGCCGCCAGTTTCCCCTCCCTCGCTTTCTGCATTTACATCACGAGAGGGGAGCATCGAAGGAGGAGAGATGCAGCAGTTCTCCCTCTCCCTTTATTTCCGCGAGGAACGCTCGTTGTTATTTGTGCCCCGAGGGCTGTGTGGCAGGGGAGCCGCAGGATGCGCAGTGCATGGTGCAGCGCTCAGCACGCTGACGCCCAGCGCACGCTGGGTCCCGTTTCTGCAGATGAACAAATATGGGTCAGGCCTCCGCTACTGAACTTCTTGCAGTGCCTGGTGATTATTGTATTATGCACAAGCAGATCAGGCGGGAATTCTGGTGGAACTCTGTTCCCCTCTGCAGCAGTTAAAAATAAAGCTGTATCGGTTAACAATGAGATGAATTTAGTAACGAGCTATTCAGAACTCATTTGCCTCGCTTTCATGTGGAAGTCCCAGACTGGAGGCAGTGGTATACTAGCTATAAATTAGTATCTGTTAATTTTTCTAGATTGGTAGCCGTCTCTGATAAAACTGTGATGAATTGTAGGCAAACCAGTCACAGAAAGGAAGAGAAGGGAGGGCCAGCTAGGAAGCCCGTGCTTGGTTCATCATTACAAAGGTCAGAGGGATCCTAAATGTGACCTCGGTCCTAAAAGAGAGCTGCTGACACAGAGGACAAGGGTTTGTAAAGCCTGTGTCTTGATAGCCCCGTGAGCTCCAAAATTCATTAACTGGATCCCAAATGTCCCCAGCCAATTAGTTTGCAACAGCTTCACTAGGAAGATGAATCCTGTGTTCTTTCTGTCCCATCGTTATTGCAGAATACAATCAGTTGGTGCCTTCAGGCTTATTCTGAATCACGAAGGACAGAAATTTGGGGAGGTGTGGATTTTGTTGTGTTTTTTGTTGTTTTCTGAGGGTTTTTGTTCTTGTTTGTTTGTAACTTCATCGCTGTATTCCAGAGGGAAGTGCGGCCAGCCAGGGCTTGCAGGTTCAGCACTTGCTCTGAGGAGTACAGAGCAGGGATATTAACGGGGCTCGCAGAACAGTTTTCAAACTGAAGTCCACTGATGACCTGCCATCTTCTTGCTGGAATCATAACAAACACTAGAATTCACAGCAAAGACTGAAAAATAACCTTTGGCACTTTGCTCTGTGCTTGGGGTTTGGCAGAGGCAGTTGAGCGACCAAGTTTGGGGCCGCAAATATCCCACGGTCTGAATGGGTGAAGCGTTGTGATGGAACCGGACATCTCTAACCTGCTGCTCCTGCTGGGAGTGGGTTGGTGTTACCTTTCCGTTGTACTGCATTAGCTTTGATGTCACTTCTTCCTTCCACATGGCGGCATCTTGAGGCGGTGGAAAATGGGAACATCAGGTCAGTGTTTGCCTTCCATGGCTGTTGATCTCCCGTTGTGTCCCCGAGCCAAACTGCGGTCTGAATTACAGTGGAATGTAGGCTTGGCCTTGACCGCGGTGATGATGCCTTGATGTCCTGGTAACGGAGGTATGTATTGTGCTTGGGCTCCCAGGAGACGGATACTTTCAAGTCTCTTTTCATCCTGAGCTTTGATTTTGCTTTAAAATGCTATGCGAGATTTAGGGTCTTAATTTACGAAGCGTTGTGTGAACATGATACGAATACCAGGTGATACTTCCGGAGAACTTGAGTCATCGTGAAGGATAAATTGGCAGGACTGGAATGGACTGAGAAGTGAGAAGAGAACGAGGAACGGAGTGGAGAGGAAAAAGCCTGGAAGCTGAAGACGTCGTGTTGCCCTGTTCTAGAGGAGCATGCAGAAAGGCGTTCCAGCCACGTGCCCTTCCTGAAGCAGGTAGTCCGAATGCCGCGTGGGTGCCGCGGTATTGCTGGTGGGGAACACTACAGCAGGCTCCTACTCTTGTCATCACACCTGAACCGGGATTCGAGGTTTCATTAGAGAAATGAAGTGTACCAGGCAGAACCCACCTCAGCCACTGCAGCAGGTCACCTCGGGAGCAGCGAGTACCCGTGTGCTCACGAGTCCTTCCAGCAGAAGGAGCCGCGCAGGCCTTGCTCTCGGTGAAGGTTACCAGAGTGCCGTGTATAATTGGGAATGAGATCTCTTTGTGGTGTGGACAGCACGTCGGTCCGTGTGCGGTGGCTGCACGTGACGCGTGGCTGGCTGGCAGAACAGACAGCTCACTGGAGGCACAAGAAAATCGGGTTAAAATTCATTGAAATTAGGGCACTTCCTTAATCCGTCACGCAATATCTGAATGGCCCGATCTGCGAGCAGGTGGCTTCTGTGCAAAATGGAAATGGAGGGGAGGCTGCTGTTGTTTGCACGATTTATGGGATGTTCCCCAGGTGCCTGCGTCTGAAGAAATCAGGGACGTGCTGCAGAAGCAGCTGGCGGAGGCACCGCTCGTGCTCGCGCTCTGCTGGAAAGCCGCAGCAGCCATTTGGGGAACTGACGGTAAATGTTCTCCTCTCAGATCTAGTGTTTGTGCCTTCTGATAACCACGGGGGTGTGCGGATTTATTATTTATTCATTCATTTCCCCTGTTTGCCTTAGAAGTACCAAGTACCTGCACTAGTAGGACCCCAGTTGCTTTACCCCAACCAGCCACAGTTAATGATGTTTCGACTCGACTAAGCCATTGCTGACAGATTTCGCCTTTCCTCCTCCTCAGATCCTTCAAAGAAGGAGATAAGCTCAGTGATTCTTTCTGGCTTTAAAATCTATGGGCTTAGGAGGAAAAAAATGTGTATTTCCAATTCGTCTTGGTGCCATCCGGGACATTTTTCTGGGCAGTGACAAAGGATTACTTTGTGTGCGTGGTTGGCGAGGGATGAGGGGAGGAGGCATAACTACACCTCTTCCTTTCCTGGAAGATCCTTTGCAGGATTTCTTTTCTTGTTAACAGTTATTGGCAATGATGGTTGTTTTCAATAGCTTTTTTTTGCCCAGCCTCTGAAAAGCTATTCTTTATGACAGACGTTAATTACAAATACTTCTCAGGGAACATAAAATACAGAACGGCGTTGCCACGCTGGATGAGTCCAGTCCCTGGTCTGGGATCGCCGTACGCTTCGTGCTCTTGATGCAAACGTAACGAGGACTTTTTCCAGTCCAGTCTGTGGAGCTTGCTCCACCTCAGCTGTGACAGGACGCGCTGCGGTGCTTGAGCCTCACGGTAAGCCACAAGTCCGGCCACGTTTCCTTGGAGTTCCCTGAGAGCTGGAGGGGATGCATCGTGCGGCCGGGACAGCGGCCATCGGGGCTGAGATGTTCGCTGTGGTTACGACCTCTGTTCAAGGAACAGGCCGCCTGCAGCAGGGGTGGATTGCAGTTGATTTTGGGGCACTGCCTGAGCAGCGGGATGAACGGGGTCTTGCTGTGCTGAACGTCCTTTCTGCCCATTTGCTGCTGCTAAAAAACTGCTGGGGCGTAGCTCATCGCATCACAACCTGGATTCTCCTGCGCCCTTTTCTCCTCTCTAGCTCCTTTCTGGCCTTGCCCCCAAGTCTACCCAGCCTTGTGCTGTCAGAAGGCCGCCCGCAGAGGCTGTCCGGTGCCGTGGGTGTCCGCTCCCTCTCGTGGCTTGCTCAGGCTGGTGCCGTGGCGGGATAGCAGCCCCCGCACCAACATCTCCATCCGAGCTCCCGTTTCAGTGACAGATACGCGCATGGAAGCAATTCCTCTGTCCTCACCGCGGCCTCCATTAACCCAGTCTCTTTTCTCTCCGGATCACTGGAAGTGTCTGCGGAGGAGCGTGGGTCGTATGAAATAGTTCCTGGGTGGGAAGCAGAAGCCGCCTGGGCCCGAAGCCCTGGCCTTATTGCAGGGAGGGCTCAGTTTGCTGCCCGGAGCTGTTAACTGCTGCGGCTTTCAGAGTCGATTGGTAATGGAAATTATTGATCACCTCTGACAACTTTATTGTACCCATTTAGTTTTTATGTAATGCATCATCCTCGGTGCTTTGTGAGAGCTGGCTGCTGCCCCTCGTCCCTGTGGTCTCTGCCTCCCTCTGCACGTTACAGCTCCGCCGTTTGTTGGTCTGAAATGAGCACACACAAGTCAGGTCGGTAGAGCCCGACCGGTGTTGGTCTGCGACTCATGTTGCTGGTGATTATTTGCATAGCTCCGGTTCTGGGTAAGGTTGGGAAATGAAATCCTGCAACTCCGTCTGTGGAAACAAACATTGCCTTTTGATGATGGAGATAAAAGGCAGGATATTGGATCTGGGACGGGCAGGCACTCGTGCATCTCACCGGTCCCTTGGGACTCCTATAGTAAAGAGCAATTAATAACGGTAACAATTATTATAAAAGCTTTTTTTAGCGGTACATCATTGTTTGCTACTTGAATCACGGAAGTGCAGTGATAGTGGGGTTTGTTCTTTCAGCAAGGCTCTGTGTTGATTACTCTCCTTTCTGTGCGTACGCTTCTGCTTTGTCTGAAGGCAGTTGCATTCTTCTTGTACTCCCAGAGGACGTTTGTCTTATTTCTTCAGAGTTCTCTGTTCTGCCGTTAGGTATCGTGTAACATCGGTGTTTTTCTTGGGCTTTTATTTCATGCCCTGGAAAGCGATGGGGGGAGGAAAGCTCTGCAGGGGGCAATCCTCAAGTGGCCCCAAAGGTCTTGGCCCTCACAGATCGCTGCGCAAGCCTGGACGGAGCACTTCCAGCCCAGCTTTCCCCTTCAGCCCTCCCGCCCCTGCTTGCCTTCACTGGAGCTCCTACACTGCAGCTGCAATAAGACATCGTGAGCGGTAGCACAACGTGGAGGGCTTAACTCCAGCTGCAGTCAGTGCTGGGTGCTGGGTGCCTTTCTGTGTATGGGCAGACGGCCCCGGTTTGCATTCTAGGTGGGTGAGACGAGGTAAGATAGCGCAGTCCCCGTTTCACAGTCAGGGAACTGAAATGGTTTGACAGCGAGCTGAGTCTGTGCTGCACCGGTGTCGGACTGAGTGAGGTGATGAAGAGCTCGTCTGGGGGCGGGTGAGTCGCTCCGGGATGCACGTGTGGAGGCAGGAAGGCGTTAGAGGAGAGCTGGGGATGTGGTCGGTGTGCCCGGAAGGAGCGCTCCGTGTTGGGGCACACATCCCCTCTCCGTCCTTGTCAGAAAGAGATTTCCTTTTGCATTTCTGGTTACAAAGCACAAGGTGAACACGGAATTCTGCTCTTCCCTCCGGAAGCGTTACCTGAGCCTCTGCTGGTACCTGGCTGGACGCCTGCCGGGACAAAAAGGCTCAGTGAGCAGCTCGTCGGTGTGGTTCCTGGCGTGCCGGGTGTTAAAGGAAAAGAGAAAGCTGGGACACGTTGCTCTATTAAGAGTAATACAAGAGTTAACCTTGGTAGTAGAAGGAATAGTTTATATCGTATAGACTGAAATTAATTCTTCACTTGGGATTCATTGAGCTGATATTTTCTTTCCTGAGCTGGCTGAGCAGGCAGGAAATAAGTTCTCCTAAAAATTCTTCTAGCCAAACGTCCCTGGGTTCAAAGAGTCGTTTCTGCCTGCCCCCACAAAACCTCCTGTAAAGCAGTGCTTTAATGCGCGAGCCATAAACAGTATTTTATTAGTGTCAGCGTTGAGATTTACATCTAACAGCGTGTTGCCTGCGTTCTGCACTCCAGGACTGGTTGCGCTAGTTTTCCTTCACGTTCTTGATGATGAAAAGCCGAACTGCGACAGAGGGCGGCAGGCAGGACAGGTGAAAGGTGAAGCTGTTACATGCAGAGAAACATTTGAGTTTGCTCTGCTGGCTTTGAGGCTTCCTTAGACCCTGCTGTGTTACGAATGATTGGAAATGTCCACTTGCCTGAAGCCCTCGTGCGTTGTTTTTCCAAGTCCAAACCGTACGGGGTGGTTGTGAACGAGGTACCTCTGTGTGCACCACTGATACCTGGATGCTGGAGCTTGTAGACGTCTCGGCAAACGTTCTGCCAGGAAGAGCTTGATAGAGTTACGAAGAAATGAATGTGTGCAGGGGAGCTCTGCAAGCCCGAGAAATCCTCCTCAGGGTGTGCCCCAGCCATTAGCAGATAGGGCTCAGGCGGAGGCTTGCCCTGGGCACACGTTATCCCGGGGATTAACCTGGCCTACCGCTGTTTCAGGAGCTGGTGCCAAGTAACGTTCGGGCCCAGCGATGGCACCGAACTCAGCCGTATTGCAGAGAGCACTGGGCTGTAATTAGAGACCAGGCTGCTCTTCAGCAGAACAACAGGCCCTGCCCTGAAGAGCTTAGCTGCAGTTCTGGGCTGTACAATCCCTTGCGCCAGTCCCTGTTTCCTGTTTAGGGAGCACATCTCACTAAAACGAGGGGGTTCTGAAAGCGCAGAGCAGGCACCAAACGCCTCTTGGCATCCTGTTCTGTGCAGGATATTGGGCCGCTTGGTGACCCCAAAGCGATGCAGGGTCTGAGATTGTTCACGGAACCTGCGGGAGAAAAGCTTCTTCAACTCAGGACCAGGCTCTGTGACCCTTACATGAAAAGCTTGGATACCGCTCCAGTGTGTTAGCTGTTTGCATTTTATTTTATTAGCCCTAACTGCAAGCTTTTGCCACCAGGCTGATCAGCAGCTTTACCGAGAGCCAACTGGACGCTCAGCAGTTCTCAGAAGGTACTGGAGCACTCCTGCCTTTCCTGCCTGTAAGAAACCGCTTGGAAAAAGCAAATGCTGCGTCTTATAAAAGCCTGAAGCTGGATTCTTGCTGCCTTTGTTCAGATGCAGTAATTTAGTCTGGCCGCTAAATAAATCTACGAGCCAGTTTCATTAAGAACTCCGCAGGCCCCTCGCGTTATTGCAGTCGTGACGACACTTGCAGCCTCGCCTCTCGTGCCGATTTTATTGTACGGAGGAGATGAAGTTCAGCCAAGACAGAGCCTTGGTCAAAACCAGTGAAGCAGGGTAAGCAAGCGACATCACTATGGAAACAAATGCCACGTTCTAGAAGAGACTCGGAGCGGTGCAGGGAATACCAACAGCCTGCTTCACAGAGGACGGGCAGGGAAGCCTGCTGGTGTGCTGCGAGGTTCTGCGCAGGCCGAGGTGCTGGGATGTTACCCTCCTGGGGAGAGAAGGTCTGGGGGGGTCAGGGTGAGGTGGAACAAACAACATGAGCGTAGCCAAGCGCTAAGCTAGAAGAAATACGAGATGGATGCGTGCGGCTTGGCTGTGCTGGTTTCGCTTCCCTAGGATTAAAGATTTGCGCTTCAGTTTTGATCGGGAGTTTCGGTACAGTTGCAGCGGTTTTAGGACAGATTAGATATGTCCCGGTTTTGTTCTGCCTCTGCGGTTTTAATACAAGGCTGCCTCTTTGTAATCTTGGTGATTAGCTATGGCTTAGGCTGAGTTCTCGTAATTTACAACCCTCACCTGTTATTTTCCGTTCCATCAAAGCTGCTGTGGCAGAGCCATCATCTTCTGGGCCGCGTGGGGCGCAGAATACATTACACACAGCGAATGCTCCACGCCTGAGGCCACCACGCTGACCTGTGATGCTGTAACTCCGCATGGAGACCAGCGCACGGGTTACTTGGATCCCCCCTGCTGCTGGGACAAGTGTGGGTGCACCTGGGGGAAGGCGACAAGATGGGCTGGTTCTGCTCTTTTCGGCAATTTCCTGGGGCTGCTCCTTTTTGAGCTTCATAGCCATACACAGCTCCTAATTCTGAGTTTGTGTAGACTATTCCTCTTCTGAATGTTGTAGTGCTTGAAGGAGGACCAGCACTAATTTTTTGCCGGTAACTGGAGAGAGCTGATTGTGATAACTGTAGCTGAAAGAGCAACGCAGCAGCAGAGAGAGGAGGCAGCAACCAAGCTCGTTTCACTCTTGCCTAAAGGCATTTTAAGTTCCCGCGCTTGTTAAGCAAATAGGCCAGTGTATTAGCATATTAGTGTCTGATCTCCTGCCTTGTGTTTTCATTATATTAATGCTTTAGGTTTTATTCAACGCAAAGATGCCTTGATAATGCTAATAGCCCTCATGGTTTGCTAAAATTCTGGAGATTCTGTACGTGTGGTAGTTGCAAAAGGTCTCCCCGTTATCGCACGCTGCTTGAAGTGTTACCGCAGCACACCCACAAATGGCAGTGGTACTTCAGGGGACGGCGATGTGCTTAGCAAGCAATCACAGTTCCAGCAGCATCGACTTTTCCACCCCGTGGCAGTGCTTTGGCTCGGGGCTGTAGGAGGCTGGGCTGGCTTTGCTCATCGAAGGCTTGTCCAGGAGGTTGTTGAACCTGAGTCCCGGGGTGCATTGGGCTCAGTCGGTCGAGGGAAGGGGTTGTTGTGCTCTGCCCCGCACTGCTGCGGCCTCACCTCGAGCGCTGGGTGCGGGCTGGGGCCCTGCCGTGTAGGGAGGACAAAAAGCAGTGCTTAGCACCCAAACGGGGGCTGCAAGGGCGGGGAAGGGTCTGGAGGGGAAGATGTCAGAGGAAGAGCTGAGGCGGTCTGCTGAAAACCAGTCCTTTGTCTTCTGCCTTTAATGAGCAGATTTTCTTTGTCTTCCCCTGAGCTGCCGAAGGGCAGGTTCAGAGATAATAGATTCGTGCCCTGGGGGTTAGGAGTGGCTGTGCAGCCAGTCCTGTGCTGCTGTCAGCAAATGGGCACGGCTGTGTCACGGGCTCGCCTGATTTATGGCCAGGTAGCAATGCTGCTGCTGGATTGATTTTTGACGTGATCTTTTGTGTACCTTTACAGCCACTTCTCTCATTAATTCCGAACAGAAACAGCGAGCCGGATGAAAAGCAGATAATGTCTGTGGCAGAAAGGATGCCCGCGTGGCAGGTGTATCGATGAGGACTGATCCCTTGGTACAAGTGCTTTAGGAAGAGTATAATGTTAAGCAGAAGGTGAGAAACTTGGCAGCAAGCAGGAAAAAAGCATTTCATGTTTTGTTTGCTCTTCCTTTTAACCAAAGAGACCAAAAAGAGACGTTTGTTTTCCTCGTGAGGAAGTCCAGTGCCAGCCTGTGATAGGTCAGGCAAATGGAATTGCTACGCAGAGGGGGAGCTGCGGAAAGAGCCAGGCCTAGAAGGCAGCTTCCTCGAGCAACTTGGATGACTGCGGGGACAGGAGCAC
Source organism: Nettapus auritus (assembly GCA_011076525.1). Lineage (NCBI taxonomy): Eukaryota > Metazoa > Chordata > Aves > Anseriformes > Anatidae > Nettapus > Nettapus auritus. The sequence goes on from CM021788.1 coordinate 5,773,918, forward strand.
TACGGTGAAATGAATCATTTCTGGGAAGCAAAGACCGAATTCCAGACTTCCCAGCCAGTCCCGTGTCAACCATTGCTAAAAATGTGTTCCAAAACTAGATGCCCATTTTAAAAAGGTGGTGAAAGAATTCTTTTCAAGACTTGAAAATCGTATCCCATGCTCTAATGCTGCTGCAGGTTGAGTGAGGTGAGCTTGTAGCGTTCTGTAGCGGGAGTGGATGCACGTCAGGGGGATTGTCTCTTTGTCACGATGACTCTGACATCCCAAGAGCTCCTCCAGGCTCGTTAGCTACTTCTGCATTGGAAGTGAAGCAGTAATTCTGCTTCCTGCAGAGTAATGAATGTGTCCGTGGTGCTCGGCAGAGCTGCTAAGACAAACTGGCTGCAGGAAGATGAGAACCCCGAGCTTTTACAAATCCTCTTCTCATTTTCTTCCTTAACGTACCCATAACGCAATGCCACTCATCCGTCCTGCTTCCGTTCAGCAGAAGATTGTAACTTCCTTACTTTTCCATTACTTTTGTCCGTTCCGTGATTTAATGGATCCATAAAACATCTTGGCTTACTTTGCTAAATGAAAATATTTACCGTGGCGAATGGGGCCATTGAGCAATAAAACGTTTTTATCAGGGATGTCAGCAGAAGAGCCACAAACCCATTCCACGTAAAACTGCTGACATGTCTGAGAAGCTTTATTTTGCTTTACACATTTCTGCAGGAGGTGCTACCGGTATCAGTTTTAGTGTATCTGTATCAAAAATTCAAAGCACTTTGGGCGCTGTGTGAGAACATCCTGGACTTGGAAGGGCAGGGTCCCAAGCGGGACAAGGGACGGCCACACTCTGCATTCCTCCTTGCTCTGCCCCACGGTGCCTGTATCATCTTAGGTGTATCACTTCGTCCAGAATCAAAACACTTTTGACCTAAATTAAGCTTCGAAGCGATCTTTCTGAGTTCCCTGGAAGTGTTTTCATGGCTACACGGGCCGCCTGGCTCGCCGACAGCAGCTGCTTGGGCAGCACATCATCCCTTGGCAGGGCGCAGTTGAAGTGATGCGACGGCAGACGGGCTGCGGGGCTGCCTGGGGCTTTCAGCTCGGCCCGATGGCTTTGGTCCTCGTGGGGTGCGTCGTGGGGCTGTGCCCAGCCCCACAGGCAGCTGGGGTTTTGGTCGGATGGGTCGCACCGTGTGAGGAGGCAGTTTAAGATGTATTTGCCTTGGGAAAGCAGACGGGTTTCTTAAAGCAACAAGTGAGTGAGTTTTCTCCCACTCTGAGCAGCCAAAAGGCCTTTTAGAAATGGGATTTTCCTCCTATCAAATCACCTCGGACCGACTTCGGGTGCCGCGTTACCCTGCGGAGGCTGGAGGGAGGTGAAGAGAAGATCCTGGTGGCTTTGTTTTTATCCGAATCTGGGCGTTGCTGCGGCCACGTCCTTCTCCTTGTGTTTTGTCACGGCGCTGTGGTAAGCTGCTGTTCCTTCCCCTGTGAATCTTTGTTTTGCTATTCCCCAAAGGTGCCGACAGTCCCCTCCTCCGATCCGTGTCAGAATTACTGAGCAGTTACCATGGAGACTGGGGAAGAGGGAATGGGATCAGCAGAGCAGCTGAGATCAATCCCGGCTGCCCGCCTCCTATTCCTGAGCAGCCAGTGCATTTTTAATAACACGGCACTGTACCCGAGCCATGGCTTTGTCTTGCTAAGCCTTTGTTGTATCTTAAATCTTGAATGCTTACACCACAATCTGCCAAACTCGCAAGCTTTGCAGATTCTGCCCTTACAAAGCTGTGTGCATTGGGCTTGGTAGATACTATTTTCTTTTCAGTCAATTTTGTTTATTTCTGGGGTTCTGGATGCACTTCACAGTTTAATGGAGGAAATGAGCCAAATCAAAGGAGCAGTCTTTAGGAAGTGAACTTAGGGTTCTGCCACTAAAACTCCCTCAGACCTTCCCGCTTCTCATTTGCAAAAGCCAACGCGTTTTCTCCTAGCTTCGCTTGCACGTTGCAGAGAAACGGCATGCAAAGGGAAAGCAACGGGGACACAAAAAAAAGCCGGTTTGCCTCTAGCCTTCCACTTTCAGCCTGCGTTTCTTTCCAGCCATTTCCATGAAACCCGTTTGTTTCCAGGTGTCAAAGACGGTGTCAGCGGGCAGGGCGAGCTCTTCGAAAAGCCAGCGCCTGTGCGGGGGCGCTGGGGCCGTCCCCAGCTGGTCGTGGCTGCCCGTTCGTGGAGCTGCCCGTAGGTGACCAGAACGGGGTGCGCAGCTCCGACTGCACGAGGCTGCTGCCAGAAGGTGCTGCGCTCTGGCCCCGGGCCCTAAATTCGCTTTGTTCTTCTGTGCTGAGGCCGTAAACCACGGCTCCCTGCAGGTGCTGGTTCAGTCGGGCTTTTGTGAGCTCTTCTGTTCCAGGGTGGACGCGGAGCTGGATCAGTGAGTTCAGAAAGCTGGGAATGGTCTTGGGTTGGCTGTTATTTATTGCTCTGCACTTCGTTTTCTTTGCCCGTACTTCTTTCTCAAAAGAGCAATTCATTGTTTTAAGACCGTTTTTGAAAAACCTAAGGGACAACTGCTGCGGCTTTCGGCTGCTCCCTGGTGCAGCAGTTCCACGGGGGCGTCTTGTGTCACGCGTGGGTCTCCAGCTGTACGCACCTCTAACCCATCTCAACTCTGTTTTGTTTAAAGCAGGGATCGTTTGGGGCTGTGGTTCCTCATAGTGCTGCCGTGACAGTGAATGATGCACGTCCAGTGAAAGCGCCCGCTTTGCTGCGACCGGCGTCCGGGGCGTATCGGTGACAGAAGAGCAGTCGCTGCGCTGGGTGGCTGCAGGGCGCTGCGCCGAAGCCAGGCAGGAGGTAGAGGAGGAGCTGCTGCTCTACCGGGGTCCTGGAAATGCGCCGACCAGCAGAGTAGCTGCAGCGGGGTAGCCCAGGGGTGGGAATAACCTGGATTTGTACCTGAGGATATTCCCTGCGTGTTTAGGAGAACAACTCTGCCTCGTTTTCTCCTTTTTTTAAGACAGGAAGAGTGGTGAGGTACTAATTTCACAAGGATTCTTCGGAGGCTACTTAGTACTTTGTTCACTGATACTTGGCCATTGTGGTGTTAGTGGAAGCTGGTTCATCCTGTGAATCCATAGCGCGAACTGCTGTCTGTAGAGAGCCTGCGCTTGCGGAGTTGCTTCAATAATACTCAGGGACAGGAGCTGCACAGAAGAGCTTGAGGAAGCGACACGTGCACAGGTCATAAATCTGTTGGCGGGAGCCAGAAGATGTGAGCTGAGCTGGCTGTAGGCACAAGTAGAGTGTTACTGTTCTGCTTTCTTTTCCATGTTTTTTCAGCTTGCATGGTATTTTTGTCAGCGGTCAAGAGACTGAAAGTCTGACCTTAGTTAGGGTGAGCTTTTGGACGAGTGGAAGTGTCTCGGGTCCGTCACTGAGACTTGGAGTGTTAACGAGAGACGTTTCAGATGAGGTTAAAAAGAAGCGTGGGTCAGTAAAAGTTCCAGTTTGTAATATTGTTATGCCGAGAGAAGGTTAGAGCTGATACGGAGAGGGAAGCGGATTCCTTCCCTCATTTTTTCCACCCCCCTGAAGGTGATTTATGTGGCAGCTGTCGATGTAGGGTAATTAGAGGAAAGACAGAAAATCCATGTAGAATCTGCCAGCATTTGTTCCAAAGATTAGTTGTCTGCAGTACCCGCAGAAGAATGAACATCCGCTTTGTTTTTTCCAAACGCATTGACAAGTTCTTGTGTAGCAAAGGCAACAGGTGGGTAAGGCAGCATGGCGACGTCTTCGGTCCTCAGCCCTGAGCCTTGCCTAGAGGACGGGCAAACAAACGGTCAGAGAAGGGGGAGAAGTTCTGCTCGTGGTGGCTTAACCAGGTCCCAGGTTGGTGCTGGTGCCTCCTGCCTCTGGAAGCAGAGGGCCTTGCGTCCTTCCCAGCGGTTACTCGGGGTCCTGAGACCCTCAGGGGGTCCCCGAGAGCAGCGTGTGCATCGGGGGTGCTTCTGGCCTGGGGCTGGGACCGCAGCTCGCCGCCCTCCTGTGCTCTGCTTCTCTCGAGTCCTTGTGAATGGAGACGCGCAGAAGCGCTACCCAGCAATTAGCGGGCTCACCTCCGCGCCACGCGGCGCGTTATTTGCTTACCAGGTACGGCCCGCTGTGCCAGCCGTGCTCCTAGCCCAGCGGGGAGACGTCCTCCCTGCCTCTTCCAAAGTCATGTCTTCATTCGAGCTCGTTCCTTTTGGTGAAATGCAAAGCTAATTAACTGCAGATGAACGCGAAGCTGCATTAGCGGAGCTTTTCGCATCAAAGGGGAGTTATTCAGCGTTTCTGGGGGGCTGGGGAGCTCTGTCACCAGATAAAAGATACGGGGGAGGGCAGACCTATAAAAAGTGTTACTGTGTGATTATGAAGAGGCCTTTTAGTGCAGTTTTTATGTGTTGCTAAAAAGGCCTTTATTGCTTGAAGTTGGAAGCAGAATACAAATGGGCTTACAGTGTCTGTTAAATGAAGAGTGGGGAAAAATGCTCTCTGTTTGTCTTCACTGCAAAGTAAAAATAATAATTAGTGATTGCAATCCGTGGCAGTGCTGCATTCATGGGCCTGATCGTAGACTAAGTGATAAAGTAGCAGGTAGGGAACAATTGTTTGTGTAATTTAAGACGAGGTTCATTGTTATGATGAACCCGTTTATCCAGGTTATGATGTCAGCAAATTGTTTCAGCCTGTCTTTATCAGTACAACAATTAGGTTTGAGTTCTCCCTGGTGTAACGTAAAGAGTACAGACGAGCTTGACATGAATAATTCAGGGGAATGTTGCTTCTCAGATGATAGCTCATTTCCAGGTTTGGTTTCCACTTTCCTTGGCTGAAAGCTTCTGGACACGCGGCCGTCCCCTTCCTTGATCACTTGTAACCGAGTTGAGTTTGCAAAACTGCTTTGAGGAAAAAGCGTGCTCCAGCCCGTGCAAGCGAAGAGGCCAGGTGTGCACTTCTCATCCAAAAAAACTGATAAAAATCCAAAATATCTTACAGTGTTTGAAATCAGGAGGTCTGACTAGTTTGGCTGGGCTGTAATGAACCCCATCGTGTCACTGATGTCGCTAGGTGGTCGCAGTCCTACTGAAAAGGTAAGCTTCACGTCGCCTCGCTGGCTTCAAGGGGCTGCAAGGCCAGCGCCCAGCTCCAGAGCCCAGCGCAGCACAAAGCTCTTCCCCTGCGAGGTGCCCCCAAGTCGGAGCTGGTCCTTGGCAGTGCAGATGGATTTATGGTGCCTGTCTCTGCCTCGTCCTTGCTGTTCCCATCACCAAAGCTGCAAGCTGGCACTTCGCTCGAGTCATGGGGGGAGCTTCTCACAACGTCCTTGCGCTAACAGGGCACTGGGCGTGTGTGCAAGGGGCAACTGCTGCTGTTCAGTGCTGACGTTTGGGAAACCGAAATACATCAATCGCGGATGAAGGACTTCTCAGAATCTTCTCAGAAGTGTCTGTGGTGTGTTTGGGGTAGGAGCTGGGTTGATAACAGCGGTGTGTTAGCGGCTTCCTTAAAGGCCCTGCAAAAGAGCAGCAGACAGTGGGCAAAGCTGCATTAGGAACTAAAACGTTATGGGTAATGTTGGCATTCGTTAGTGATGTCTTCTGAAGTTCCAGGGAACTCGGTCCCTGGGGTCTAGTTTGGTATCTGCAGACAAGAGATGAGCAGAGCACACGGGTATTTCCCTTGCTGTGCTGTGGGATGGCGCTGAAACGCAGAGGCAGGCGGGATGTCTGGCACAAAAACACACGTGGGCACTGAGGTGCGCGGTGGTGGGCACCGGCCGAGGTGTCTGACTTCGTAATGAAACGGGGAAGGGCAGGAAGCTGCTGGGCTTCCTTCGGTCGCGTTTTGCAGCAGCTCAGAGCAGCTGGAGGCTGGGAAGAGAAAGGTAGGTCGGGAATTGCAGGCTCTGATGTTAAGGGGGTTATTTGTAACACTGAAGTGTGCCAGAACAAGAACAAATAGAACAAGAACAATTGCTCGGAACCAGGCTGGCCGAGTGCTGCTACGGCTCTTCTGCACGGTGCCAGCGTACTGCTACAGCGCTGCCTGCCACCGACTCGGCAGGCACGTTGTCACTGCGTAATAGCAGCATTCGACGAGACACTGACAATTTGAGAGGATAAATCAGCGCTTCTGACAGCGGCAGTTTGTTGGATGACACCGGTGTTACTCTGTTTTTCTGGGGTAAGGTAAATCAAGTGTAAAGGGCATGGATTCCAGTGTGTCAGCGCTTCCTTAGGATAAGCATTGGAGGGGGGCCTTTTCTGCGTTGTTCTTTATTTTTTTTACACAGCTTGTCCTTTGGAGGAAGTCAGTGTGTGCTAGAGGAGAGCCGAAAGCAGGGAGAGCATCTTAGAATAGAAGCACCCAGCTTGTCCCCGCAGCGTGACCCAGACCCACGGACACGTGAGCCAAGTGCCACTGGGACACGAGCCTGCAGAACGTCGTCTGTCGCACAGATGCCTTTGTGATGATGCCTGTGCTCAAACCTAGCAGTAGTGCCGTGGTAGTACAGAAGGTTAAGCCCAAATCCAGAGTAGTGCAGAAGAGTAAGGCTTTCTAGCTGGTGTTCTTAGCGCTGCAAAGCAGAAATCTGCTCTGGAGGAGCTCAGCTGTCTGGATTTGATGCCAAGATCTTTGCGGTACCTTTGCAGTAATTCCACAGGGCAGAGATCTTCCCAGGAAGAGCACCTGAGAATGTGATTCCAGATGTAATATTCAGATGTCAAAAGGATTTATGGAACAACAGGAACAAAAAATAAGCCTCCAGAAGGAGGCTATTTAGTTCTTGTTGCACTGAATCTAATAAACCTTTTATTATAGCCTTTTATTATATTTGGTCCTTTGTATTTGCAATTCTGTCTGGGAGTGAATTATATTGAAGTAGTGTAGTTGAGAGGAATTAGATTACCCAGAAATAAAACAGGCTGAATGCAGGAGCTAAAAGGGCAATGCGCGCTCCATTGAAAACAGGAAGGAGAGCAGTACCCTCAGACAAGACATGTCAATTAAATAAGGATGTCCAAAGGGAGATCTAAAAGGTCTAGGAATAATTTTGATTTCTTTCAGCAACAGTATCCTCAAATATTTTGTCTGGATCGTTATCTAACTCAGATTATTTTAAATGAGTCTTTTGAGACTGGTCTGCGTTGAGCTGCAGGGATCTCGGGAGGTTCGTCGTCTTCCGCTGCCTCCAGGCTCCCTCGGTGCCAGACAGGCGAGTAACGGATACCTCGCCCGCAGGGGTCAGCACGACGGCTCCTGTGTCTCTGCTGCCAAAACACCTTCCGTCTCTTATTTAGAACAAACAAACAGAAACCCGCTATTAAAGTAAAAGCCAAAGGGTTGATGCTATTCTATGAAAAGACGGCAGAACACACTGAACTATATTTCTAGTGATTTCCAGTGCTAGGGAGTTGGGTGAAATCTGCCTGGGTGAACTCGGAAGCAAGTCTCAGCCACTACGGTGAAGGCAGAAATCACAGGCTGTCGGCTGTCCTCATCAACACGTCCTGGCAGAGATTTCCTTGTCCATCCAGCATGCTGTGCCTGCTCTAGGCACCTGGGATTCGCTGCCTGCCTGGGCTTAGACTGGAAGATGCTGCCGAGGAGCCAGGGGCTCCCACTTGTGGCTGGGACTTGCACGAGTAAATCACAGAGCAAGAAGTCAGCTCCAAAGCGCAGATCACCTGCATGCGGTGCTGCCAGAACAGGTCTTTGGGCCAGTTCCAGTCACCGTTCAGAGGTGTCCCCAAAAGCCCCTTGGTGTTGTGCTGTGCACCCCATCCCCGCTCCCCAGGGCTGTGGTGCCGGTTCGAAGGTCAGTCGGGCTGTGTCCTTCCGTGCAGGTCTGTGACGGACTGGCGGTGAGTGACTGTTAGCAAGTTCTCTTGGATCCTCAGGGACCCCTGGCACTGTACGCTCAGATAAATACCGCTAAGGAGCAGTGATTATGAAGCCAAGCACCCTCCACCCTACGCTCCTTCATTGGATGAGCAGGGCTGCCACGGGGGTCGGAAGCCTGGCCGAGCTTTTTTACTGTAGACGACTCTTAAAGTCTAACCCTGTCCTGCATGCTCCTTTCTCTTCCAGCATCTCTACAAGTGGATATCGTTCCAAGCCAGGGGGAGATCAGCGTTGGAGAATCCAAATTCTTCTTATGTCAAGGTGAGTGATGGCTTACGGCGTCAGGTGCCTCCGTCTGGGTTTGCTGGGAAGGCTGATCGAGGTATTGAGTCTGGTAAAAGCTCCATTGTTGGGTCTAGCTGCAAGATTGTTTGCTCTTCCTTTCTTACATGCCGTTGTATTTTTATGAGCCTGAGGAGCAGAGGCAACGCATGCTGTTTACCAGGAACACTAAATGCACTCTCCCTTGAGAGCTGGCAGCAGAAAGCAGCTCCAGCAAACAGCTTCAGAAATGGAAAAACAAAAGAAACAGCAACTGAAATGTTGTCTCTAAGCTTGAGCAGTAGCCACAACGATGGCACCTTGCATCTTTCCGCAGCCCTTTGATCTTCTGAATTTAGAATTAAGCTTGGTTTTGCTGGGTACTTCTTCTTCCCAAATTTTATTCTAATGAGTTGCTAAGAGCAGTAATAGGAGTGCTGGCTCACTTCCGAGTCGTCACCTCTGCAAGTAAGGATTTTAATGCTTCTGAAAATCTGTAGTTTTGTTTTTCTTTGTGCCACGTCTGTTGCTGCAGCAGTGTCACCGTTTGGATACACGAAGTAGCCCAGCCTGCAAATAGGCATTTATTGATAACGTGGTGGAGCTGAAGCAGGAAGTTTTATATTTTCTTCCCCTCAAACCGCATGGGTGGTGCAGGGGCTGGGACAGGGCATCCCAGGATGCGTGGAAGGCCATTCTGAGCTGAAATGAAATTGTTCCCCTTCAGATTATATGAAAAACAAGCAAACAAATGACCACTCCCAGTGGTGTAAGAATTTTTTTTGCATGCTTCTCAGGTACGGTAAGCCCTTCCCTGGGTTCGGTCTTCCACGTAGTGCTACTGGTTGTATTTAATGCCCTCTGTGCATGTCTGTTGGGAGCTCATTTCACTTTGCTTTTTCTTGTTCTTGTCCCTAGTGGCAGGGGAAGCCAAATACAAAGACATTTCCTGGTTTTCTCCTAATGGTGAGAAGCTGACGCCCAACCAACAGCGCATCTCGGTGGTGCGAAATGATGACTTCTCCTCCACCCTCACCATCTACAATGCCAACATCGACGATGCTGGCATCTATAAATGTGTTGTCAGCAGCGTGGAGGAGGGAGACTCCGAGGCCACCGTCAACGTCAAAATTTTCCGTAAGAGAGCAATTCTGAGGCTATTTTCTGGTCTGCTTTGCACATGTATGAGGCATGGTTGGGGAGGGGGAGACACGTTACCTTCCTAGAAAAGGCTATTGCTAAAGGGGAGGAAGGAGGGTGTTAAGAAGATTCTTCTCCTTGCTTTTGAGGGGAAAACAGATACTGAGACCTTTGCTTGTCAAGTGTTTAACAGCTTGTCTGCTGCCTAAATTACTCTGAAAGACAAGAGAGCAGAAGGAAAAGATTCTGGAGCATCATAAATGTCCACGAGGAGCAAGCAGACAGAGCAGCTTCTGTGGATGACAAACATGCTGTGAGATAAGACTAATGTTAGTAAAGTGCTTCACACGTTTAGAAGGCTTATAATTAGCTATTGGCATGTTGTCCAACAGAGCCCTGATAGCAGCTCCTCCGCTTCCTGCTGGAGAGCTGGGCAGTGGCTTCCAAGCTGGCATTTTCTTGTCACCTTGTGGGCAAATCTGGGAGCTAAGCAGAGTTGATCTGGCCCGCTGATAAGCACGGGAGGCAGGGCTGGAAAATGGGGTTCCTGGGTCGCAGTGCAGTGCCTTGGGTCAGGTTATCCTGCGTATCCCCCCTCTGGGGCAAGCAGGTTTCTAGAAAATAAGCACTTTTTCTTCTTTCCTTTTTTTTCCCCCAACCTTGAGCTGAAAGCACAGCTTGAGGTGTGTTGAAAAAGCTGCAGTGACTTTCTCCTTCCATTGCTTTCAGAAAAGCTGATGTTCAAGAACGCTCCCACTCCTCAGGAATTCAAGGAAGGGGATGACGCTGTGATTGTGTGTGATGTGGTCAGCTCGCTGCCTCCCACCATCATTTGGAAACACAAAGGCAGGGATGTCATCCTAAAAAAAGACGGTAAGGCGCAAGATGTGTAGGTGGATGTCTGTCTGGGGGTCAAATATCCAACTCCTATAAGGGCTCAAGATCATTCCAGGGAAACGAAATGGTAGCAGTCACAAGGGATAAAGAAGTAATTTGCATGTAACACTAGGCTTTAGGATGTGAGTGTGGTTTTTCAAGGTGCTGTGATTTGGCAGAGGCAGGACTATAACGTTCCCACAGAGACAGGCGATCATCAGGCTTTGACACTGGCTTAGGCTGGGGAATGCTGGAAGCATTTTTCGGATGAACAGAAAATGTCATCAGGCAGAAAAGCTGCGCGTTGTGACGCTTTGCAGTAGTCCTGAGGAAAAATGGCTAAAAGCTCCTGGTGAGAGCTTTTCCTTCTAGTTCAAGATGCTACAGACTGTCTTGCCCAGAGTGGCATTGCGCTGGCAGTGAGGATTGCAGAGCCCTGCCTCCAGCCAAGCGTTAGTGCCTCTGCCGTTTCCAACATCTTGCTGCAGCCACAAGGGAACTGTAGTAAGACTTGAATTCTGCCACCCTTGGAGAGCAGGAGGGTCAAGTTGGAAATTGCTTCTTCTCTGATACTACTGAAATGTAAATGTGGGTGTGTATTTATCTTTTCATAGCTGCATGTATACTGAGTAAAAGGACCAGAGCGATTTGTCTGCTATCCCTGTCTGGTTTTCTTCCATGACAGTGTCAGATCTGATTACTGCAGGATCTCCATTGTAATGTGATGTGAAGGGAAGTTTCATTACGTTAAGCCTCATCTCCAGCTCAGAAAGGGCAAGGAGAGGTGAAGAACCTGTTAACCGCTCTGAGCTTTCCTGAGGATCCTTGGATGAACTTTCCTTTTTTCTCTTCTAGTTCGATTTATAGTCCTGTCCAACAACTACCTGCAGATCCGGGGAATCAAGAAAACAGATGAAGGGACGTACCGCTGCGAGGGCCGGATCTTGGCTCGTGGGGAGATCAACTTCAAAGATATTCAGGTCATCGTAAATGGTGAGTAGCGCAGAGTTCAGACCAGTAAGTGGTAAAGGCCTATAGTACCTGCCCTCCAAGCTGCTGATGCAAACATCACCTCAGATTGGTGCTCAGGAGTTACCAACAGCTTACTAGTCTTCCTCTGCTGTGTCAAGTAAAAACATGCATGAGTGTTTACCAGCTGTTTCCAGGAAATCATACCAAGAGAAAGCTTAAGCTTAATGACTTACGGAGGTATTGATCCAGTTGAGACTCACAAGTGGTTTTGTCCATGGTACCAAGTTTCCGTGAGTCTCTCCATCCTCTGCTTTTCCTTCTGCATGCTGATGGGAGAGCTCATGCGTCAAACCTGCTGGTTGAAACGTGCAAGTGACAATTCAAGGGTTTAAATCACTCGTGGCATCTGTATTGTAGAAATTTACAGTGAGCCCTCCAGGGCTTATTCTTGGTCACATCTTTTGTCTCCCCTTGCTAACTTCAGCGTGGTTTCCTTCTCTTCCAGTACCTCCTTCTGTGCGTGCCAGGCAGAGCACTATGAACGCCACTGCCAACCTCAGCCAGTCTGTCACCTTAGCGTGTGATGCTGATGGCTTTCCCGAGCCAACCATGACGTGGACCAAGTAAGATACTGCATGCATACAGTGTGCTCATTCTGTGTGACTGTGGATGTTTTCACTAAGGTGGCATTTATAAACACAGTGCTGTATGTAGCTCTTACAGACTACGATGCGTGTTTCAGGGTAATAATACAGTTCTCATTAACATAAAACCTCAGACAGCCTTTGAGTGCTTCTCCCCGACACAGCCACTGTGCTTTGTGCTCTGCAGGGATGGAGAGCCAATAGAGCCGGAGGATGACGAAGAGAAATACAGTTTTAACTATGATGGGTCCGAGCTAATCATCAAGAAGGTGGATAAGAGCGACGAGGCAGAGTACATCTGCATCGCTGAGAACAAGGCTGGCGAGCAGGATGCCACCATTCATCTCAAAGTCTTTGGTAAGCGTGGTCTTATCCTCCCTTGCCAAGCCAGTTGGCTAGTGGTAGCTCACCAGTGGAAGCTCCCCCATGTTGCTTGTTTCAGACATTGCTGTTTACAGGCAAGCTTTGTTCTGAGCACCCACTGAACGAAGGTTGTTTTTCCTTCTTTTCAGCAAAGCCCAAAATCACGTATGTGGAGAATAAAACCGCTATGGAGCTGGAGGATCAGATCACGCTGACCTGTGAGGCATCTGGGGATCCAATCCCTTCCATCACTTGGAGAACTTCGACCCGGAACATCAGCAATGAAGAGAAGGTATCACCACTCCCCAACCCAAACTGGCAGGGATCAGTGCTCCTCGTATCTTCCTGCCTTTGCTGATACACACTGCATGATGGCAACAGGCAGATGCACGTGGAAATCGTGGTGATTCCCTGCCTCCATAGAGAGAACGCTCGTGGTCCTGCACAGACTATCTACTAAAGGGCCAGCTCCACAGCTGAAGTAATGCCATAGGTGTCCTTTTGTGCAAAGAGCCGTCACAGTTGGTAACAACTGCCAACATGCTTTTTAATTCTGGCTTGTGTTGGTCCGAGCTGAAATCATTTGCAAAGCACTAGGTCCTGGCCTCTTTTCAGAGGAGTTTGCCAAGGGACGTACAGTCTCAGGAGACGTGTGAAGGGGTTTCTGTCTTCCGTTTCCAAGCTGAGAGGTGGGCATGAGTCCCCTGATTCCAGTGTTGTCCATGCTGTCATCATGATGATGATATCATCCGGGAGTATGGCAGGTGAAGAGGCGTGGGGTATTCTCTGCAAGATGTAGTGGACCAAAATGAACCTGTTAATTCATTCTTGCCCTTCTGTATGCTAACTCCGCATGTACTAGCAGCACAAAAACCTCACTGCCTTTGTGTTCACCTGTTTTGTGGATCGCACCATTTTGTTCCTAAAAGGCAAAAATAATTAGCAGTTTTTTCTTTTGAAAAAGGTGCTGGGATTTTTATTGGGCAGAATTCCCCTGTACCAGACAAGATGAGGATGGGCTCTGTTACTCTCAATATTGCATAATGTTTCTGTAGTAAGTTGACTAGGAGACGTAGTTTAGAGCTGAAGATAACTTAGACAAAAGTTGGAATAAGGAATTACTGCTCATTAATAATCTTCTAGTGACAAGATACACCAAGGCTGAGCCACCTTGTGAATAAGAGGGGTTCTGACTCAAGGAAGCAGCTGGTAGACATTGCAGGTCTCAGAGGTAACCACTGTCAGCCATCCACGTAGCTACCGTTCTGCACTGCCGCCTCCTACACGAGCTTTTGGTATTACCTCCGTGGTGTCAGCTCTTCACCATGTTGGTAACGTGTAACTTTTTTATCAGGGGTGCCAAAGATATTTAGCTTTAATTTCCCCCCAGCCAAGAAATCTTCACGTCTTCTGGATTCACGGGTTTGTGTAAATCCCTGCAAAGTTTAGGGAGAGATTCCCATTGCCTTTGAAAGCTGTGTGCTTGGGCTTTGACTGCAGCATGACTGGGGGGCCTGTTTTTATAGGGTAAGGTTATTCATGGTCTTGTCTCCGTCTGGGAGTGTGATGGGAGGAGTTAAATGCTCCAGTGCTTCTAGCACTAGAATTTGGAATCCAGCCAGGGAAAAGAGCTTTGACAGAGAAGAATACAAGAACCGAAGTAAGACTAAATGAAGCAGAAGTCTGTAGGAGAGCCTGTTTACAGAGTCCTGTCTGTCCAGCCCAATTAAACTAATGAGATCTCAGTGACAAAACTGCTAAGCATTTTTGAGACTCTCACATATCCTGTTCAATGCAGTGATGGATATTAAGAAATTCAGAAATGATGTTACATGTTCTGGTAGTTCCTTAGTAGAGGAGGAGAAAATCAAAGGTTTGAGGTGCCATCATGTTCATCGTGTATTGGTTCAAACCTTTGTGACAAAGAAGTACTGTCACATGCCCTTCTCTTTCAAGGTAGGATTTTCTTCTCTCTCTCTGCTTTTTCTCATCCTCAATCTTGTGTTGCAAGTTCAGGTGAATGGTACAGACTTCCAGAAAATCCTCAGGTCAGAATAGCTCTGCTGACATGCTACGATGTGTACCTTCAGTTTACCATCCACTTACTGGGACAGCATGGGTAAATGGATGGTGTGGGAGGGACAGAACAATTTCCAAAACCACTGAGCCCTAATTCTGAACATGCGTTAGAAACGTGGATGCATCTGTCTTGCTACAGGTGGTTTACTTCTGTAACCACACAGCAGTCGTTAGTTTTCAAGGTGTGCAGGTGCCTTAATTCCCATGAGTTTGGTACTTCAGAACACTTGGGACTTTGAGAGGAGGGGAAAAGAAAAGTGGTTTACTGTGGTTGCAAATGTAGAAGCACGTTACTTAGGAAAAACTTGTTTCCTTTCAGCCTGAAATTCCCTCTAGCTGCTGCAGAACATAGCAAGAGCTAACAGCCCTGGAAGGTCATTACCATAATTATTTGCAATGGTTTGGCTTTGTCTTTCCTCAAGTATTTATGGCTGTGCTGATGTGGGGAGGAGAATTCTGTTGTTACCACCTGTAATGCTGATTTAAGGCAGTGTGCTGTATTCCTCATCGCCTTCACTACACGTTCTTGCCTTTAGAAGAGACACGTTTCTGCTACCTCTCTTGCAGAATATCAGCTCCACCGGAGTGTCTGTGTAGTTTTAATCTGTTGTATATTGCTGTGTGCAGATTCTGATTTCATTGCACACGGTTATACTTCCTGTCAGATTTTTGTATGAGGCAATAACTGAGTACTCTTACGTGAGCTTCCATGAATCATTTGCTGGGACAGTCTTGGGTTTCTTGCCCAGCAGCCTCGTTCAGCGTGTGAGGAAAGGGATGGTGAATGGGCAGTGCTTTTCTGCAGGTCTTCTAACATCTTGCCATCGCTGGCAGCAGGTATATATTCAGGTATATATTCGGTTATGCAGAGGGTAGATGACATTGGCAGATCCCCGGAACATCCTTGTCATCGAAGATGCTCCCATTAAACTCCTTGCTTCCTAGTTGAAGAGAAGATGCTGGTGTGCATGAGGGTCTTGGTTCCCCCTCTGGGGAATGTGCATCCTACAGACGTGAGCTTGTGTATCTGTTGGTCTCGGTGAGGAAGAGCTAAGCTGAAGCTCTCCAGGATGGAGGTGGTGGTTCTGCCATTCCCCCACATGCACCAGCCCCAGTATAAAGAAGCAGCAGGCTCGGGGAGTGTGGGAACAGGCTTTTTCCCTCCCTCTTCCTCTAGGTTGACAGGTGCTGAATGCCCCTGGATAAAGGCACATCTCATTTTCCATCCCTCTGTGCTGATGCTATAGAAACCCATAGGAGAGGATTGAAAGGGGTGATAGCAATGAGGCAGTGCCCTGCCTAGCTCAGGTAGAGAGAAGAACTCATACATGAAAAAGGGATTCTGCTGAATTCTGCTGATGGTTGCCTGCTCAGTTTTCAGGAACTTGTGCGCGAGAGATCGAGATCTATAGACATGATGAGGTTATGGGAGTGCAGGGCAGAGTCCCAGCCCCTGCCTGTGCTGGTGAGCTTTTTCTTCAGGTGGGTCCAGCTCAGGCCTCAAGTTAGAAACAAAGAGCCTGCTTTTATCTAAGACGTTATAAAATGAGGCTGTCTGTACCATTTGTTAATACTTCAGTCTCGTATTTTTCACTGGAAGCACTGTGGAAACAATACTGTGCTTTTTATTCTCATTTCTTGAACTTTCATCTCCATTTCTGTAACGTCACTTCTGTGTATGCTGTTGTATCCACGTGCCAGCAATGCTTGTGCCCCGCATTCGAAAATGCTATCATAGCCGTGATATTAGCAGGTGATTTTTGCCTCCTCAATTGAAATGGATCAAAACGGGATGGAATTAAACACCAGAGGGAAAACACGTGAAATTCACAGGGGAAGAAGGGAACTCAGCAGCTTTGGTCTTTCCAAGCCAGAGTGAATACGGTCCACGCTGTTGCTGTCTCTCTCTGAATGGGAAATGTGTGCTCACCAGGAAGGTCGGTGCATGTTCCACTGGTGCCTGTAGGTTGGACTGGGTGTGCACATCCCTAAGCGTAATGAGCTGGACGTGGTCAGCTGGAGGTACACGCTCAGAGGGGGTCAGACGGTTTCAGTGCTCTGCAGCTTGAGGACCTCCTACTCCTGGCACAGTTTGCATGTAAAAACCTGTACAAACGCATGATGAGCTCAGTGCTACGAGCATTAATAACAACGGGCATGTCCGGGTGGCCAGCAAGCTGGTGGAGAACCTGGCAGTGAAGGGACTTGGGTCAGCAGAATGATTTCCCTTGGGTGCTGGGGCCTGTTTGTAGAACTGCTGAGATGTGACGGAGGAAATCGTCACCCAATTTAAGAACAGAAGCGGAGTATTTAGGTATGATTAGCCTTTGTGTAGTCAGTCGAAGATGGGTTTTTAGGATATTATTCTGAAGGCAAATGGAAATTGAGGTTGGGAAATGGAAATCGCAGCCACCCCACGCACGAGACACACAACTCGGAGCCTGCATGTACAAAGAAAGTAGTGTGGTGCATACCTTGATACCTAAAAGCAACCTTTGATAAACTTTTATTGCTTTTTTTTCCTGTTGTTGTTGTGTTCTATATCTGTTCTCTCCAGGCTTCGTGGACCCGGCCCGAGAAGCAAGAGGTATAAGATTACCAGAGCTTTAGCAAACTACTTAGGTTTTCTGTTGTTGTTTTTAAGCATTACAGATTAACAAATCTCTAGTCCAGCAACCACGCCAACTAAACCAGCATTAATAGTACAAATAAATTAAATATTAATACATAAAAGAAACTAATAGTTAGAAGTTGCTTGGCATGTAGTGATGTGCTTCTGAATGAGCAAACTGGCTGTGTTGGGAGCGAGTAATCCTGGTTGGCACTTGGAAAAAATAAGGGGGGGAAGGGGGAAGGTGGGGAAGACCAACGCGAAACCTGACCAATACCACGTTGATTTTCCTGTATGCTACAAGCATGGATCCCGTTTCTTTTCTAGAGTTTGAAGAATTAGCCGCAGCATGCATTCAGAGATGGTATTTTTTTTCTAAGCATAGCCTGTTGCTCCAGCCAACTCATCTGTTTGCTCATGGCACTTGTTAAGTTTTGACCTTTTAAAGGACAACTTCATCATGTTCCATTTCAAAATCAATGCAGTTAAATCGTTCACAAGTTATATTGTTCAAAAAAAATGCTCCCAATTCCCAAATTACTGTTATTTGACTTGAAGTTGTGAGGGTCAGTGAAAGGGTACAGGGTAATACAGTGAGTGTTTGATGCAAGTCTGCTTTGTTTCACGTTCAGTGCTGTATTTTAGACATAATAATGATTGTTATGTACATCTGTGTATTACATACATATCAGAACACCCTTACATTCACTTGATCTGTAGCAGTGCTTGCTTCAGAACGGACCAGAGACTGTTTCCAAGCAAATAAAGAGAGGTCAGGTGGAGAACAAAACGAGCTACCAGGACTGGGTGACTCCAATCTGTTCAGAATCAGCTTTGTGGAGGCGCTGGCTATCTCAAATTCTGTTTGGTTGCTTTTTAAGCTGTCTTAAGGGTGATGTGGCCTACCCAGAGTGAAACTGAAGCTCTAACTTAAGCCCCACCGGTCCTTCTCTTATCTGGGGCTGAGAAATACTGCCCGTTCTTACTTGAAAATACTCTCTTGAAACAGATGAATTGTGCAAAGTGAAAGCATCAGACTTGGATCCGTTTGTGTTCAAGAATTTGGAATCTGAGTGGTTGCATCTCAAGTTAATTCTTTATTCCTGTCAGTTGCTGTTACACGTCTATCCCTTCCCCCCTCAGTGCATTCAGCGTACTCTGTCTCAAGCTCTTTGTTGAGGTGAACACGAATACTGTTAGGCTTGCTGTCTCTGAATTCCTTACTTTCTCTGTCTTAAAGTATCTGACTTGTCAGTGAGACTACTCCTTCAGGTGGAGGGAAAGGCAGTAAATATCTTTCCTTCCTGGCTTAGCACCAGGATGTTGAAATCTCCCCCGGCTGTTGACGGAGTGACTGGATGCCCCGGCGTTGTCAGAGCTGGGAGGAAAACACCCGTGTGCATCTCAGGGGAGCCTGGAGCGGTCGGCAGTGTGGAGCACCGTGCTGCCCTTCTCTGCAGAGCTGGCGGTTGGGCTGGGGTCACTTCTTGCCTGTGTCTTGGGTGCTTTCACCATCGCTGGGGCACAGGGGGATGCAAAACAACTCAACCAGGGAGGCTAGGCGAAGGGCTTGCAGCTGTCCACGTCTCTGCCTCACAAGTTTCTGCCTATCTCAATAGCCAGGAATTGTTGGCATCTGCTGGGCTGAAATATCAGTTAAGAAAACTGATGGTGTGCTTTTTGTGTGGCTATTGTTCTCCTGAATATTTTTCCTGATCTTTCTTTCTCTTCACACGTGCCTTCTATATTGAGAAGTAGAGCTTCATCCTCAGGATTGGTTGTGCTATTGCTGAAGCTTTAGTTTTATCTGAACTGCCTGGCACTGTTCTGTTCGTGTGGCATCTTGGAGTGGGGAGAAAGGAGGTGACACGACGTACACGTAGCTGATATTTTGCCATGTTCCTATTCTTGTCTACTGGAGTCAGAGAGACAAACAGAACGTTACCTCACTCGTGAGCTGCAGGAAGGCCCTGGTGGCCTTTGCAGTTCTGGAGCCATTACATTTGTGGAGCCTGCTGCAACGATTTCAGAAGTGAGCTGGGTTTTGGGGTGAAATTACAAGTCAGGCACAGTGATCACAGCATAATCGGCCAATGCAGAAAGAGAAAAGCAGAGCTCAGCTGTGTAAGACAGCACAGCGGACTAAGGCCACGTTAAGGGACCCTTCGCCATTTCTAGGGAGCAGTGCACCCCAAGTCGTGTGGTCATGGCACGCAAAACTGGTCCCAGAAACGCAAGGGACCGAGTGCAGGAGAGGCAGTGGAGTTTGTGGCATTGGTCTGCAGCAGCAGGCACAGCGATGAGGGCGTCTGATTTGTTCACCTGTACTTCTGTCATTTGGGAAACAAGATGAGAAAGTTTGTCCTTTAAAGCTTCCAAGCTGATCACAAGCAGCGAGGGCTTGCACAAGCACCAGTGTGGAGAAAGGTGTCCAGAGCCACTTGTGCTTCTTGTCTCAAGAGAGCACTTGGGCTTGGTCCCAGGCCAAAGAGGCCGCAATCCAATTTGGAGGGGCAGAGTGGAATATGGGGTTGGGACCCCTGGGTGGCTGCAGTCCCTTGGAACAGATGCTAGCCTGGATTTTACATTCCTTGTTTCTCCGTCATTGATGTCCCTACACTCTCCTGCTTGTGGGAGCAGTTTCAGAACCCTCACGTAACCAATGGAGTTTGCTCTAGTGTTCTCTTGAAGCGTCACAACACCTCGAGGCAGGTTGTGTTTAGAGGGGTCGTGCAGTTTTCTTGCTGTTCAGTGCCACGTTCGGGTGAAAGCTGTGAGCTTTCGTTTGGTCTGATTCAGCTCTGAGAGCTGGATCTGCGTTCTCATTAGTGCCATTTCAAGGATGTTAACATAAAACAAGTATCAGGGAGAGAAGAGTAAGTCTCGAATTCTCTGAGTGAAAACACAGAACCAGTCGGGGAGGGATTCTGCAAGAGCATGCTAGCAAAAATGTTTTAACAGAGCTGGATCTCTGCAGTCGTTATTCTGAGAAGCAGCTTGATGCTACCAGCTGTCCTCAGGCACATGGTAGCGTCTGGTACTTCGGTCTTTCGTTTAAATTTTTTCCCATCACCTGAGTCCTTCTGACCACTCACTGCACTTGGTCCTGCGCAACGAGGCTGAGTGGCTTTTGGAAATGCTGCTCCATGCTCGTGATCTCACCTGCCAGGTGATCACTTCTGAAACGCTGAGCGCTGGAGGGCAGGCGCGAGGTAGACTTTGGTTTCTTTTCCCTGTGGTCTGCGCTGCAGGCTCAGGGCGCAGCCTCTGACTCTTTCTTCCTTTTCTGCCAGACCCTGGACGGGCGCATCGTAGTGCGGAGCCACGCTCGGGTGTCCTCCCTGACTCTGAAAGAAATTCAGTACACAGATGCCGGAGAGTATGTATGCACGGCCAGCAACACCATCGGGCAGGACTCCCAAGCCATGTACCTCGAAGTGCAGTGTAAGAAGGGAGAGGGGTGGTTCGTGTATGTAGATGGCGGGGACAGGGCTGCCTCTGATTTCTCCTTGTCTTCTGGCGAGATAGAGGTACATAAAGGTAGGGAAATCAATATTTAGGTAGAGGGCATGAGAGGCAGCTCAGTCTGAAATAATGCTACTGCTGGAGTCGCGTTTTGCAGTGTGCTCACACACAAACGGTTGCCCTGGTTAGCTCCAGCTGAGATGCTGGTTGCACCCTGGGAAGAATCTGCCACAGCCTCATTTGTGGGGTATGTCAGTGTTGCACTTCCTCGGGTGCATAGCATGCTCTCTGTTTACCCTCCCACACTGTGTTAGGAACAGCCTTTGGGACAGAGTGGGTTTCTTCCTTTTGTCCTTCAGCAAAAGGCAAGCACCACCACCACCAACCCTCAGATGAGAAAGCTGTCCTCTTCTCCTACGTTAGTTTCCCTGTCCCACATCAGGCTGGGCCCCAGACGAGGAATATTTGCAGTCAGTTTGACTAGGCTACTTCCAGAGGTTTTCTGGCTCACATTGCCTTCACGAATATGTTTCTTTCAGATGCCCCAAAGCTTCAGGGCCCCGTGGCTGTCTATACCTGGGAAGGGAATCAAGTGAACATCACTTGCGAGGTGTTTGCTTACCCCAGTGCTGTCATCTCCTGGTTCCGGGATGGACAGCTGCTTCCCAGCTCCAACTACAGCAACATCAAGATCTACAACACTCCATCAGCAAGCTACCTGGAGGTGAGGATAAGCATGGAGGGGAGAAGGGATGTGCAGCCAGGAAGGCTCGGTGCTATCAAGTAATTTGTTTTGGATGTCGATGAAGTTCAGTCTTCCATCGGGGCACCCTGTTAGTGGGCAGGAAGTTGTGTGGTGTTTGTGACAAATGCAAAGGGCATTGGGTAATGGAAAACACCACTGCCTCCTTGCTTTGGACTTTCTGCCCACTTTCTACCCTTTGCAGACAGACCTCAGAGTGTCAGCACACGTACTGCATTGTCGCTTCTTCCCCCAGCAAAATGCAAATGTAATTGGCAGAGTGAAACGTATTTTCTGATCTGAGCGTGCACCTTCATTCCTTCTGCAGGTGACACCAGACTCTGAAAATGACTTTGGAAACTACAACTGCACTGCTGTGAACCGCATTGGCCAGGAGTCCTCAGAGTTCATTCTTGTGCAGGCGGGTGAGCATCCCGGACGGGGAGATGTGGAAAGGCAAAGGCAGCCCTTGAGCTGCGGTGACAGTGACAATTTTTTCTAGTTGAGGTTAACAGGAGAGCCAGCTTCCACTTCGAAACAGCTTGTAAGTTCTTGAGTTGGGATGGGTTACAGATGACAAGATCTTGCCATCTGTTTCCTTGTTTTGGAAGGCTCTCATTCTTTTCATTGGTTTCAGTACGTTTTGACAGAGCTATGATCTTTGATTTCTGACAGACATTGTCAATGTGCCCATGCACGTGGGTGCGCTTCTCAAACCTGGGAAAATGTGCCCAGGTAATGC
Organism: Nettapus auritus; assembly: GCA_011076525.1. NCBI lineage: Eukaryota > Metazoa > Chordata > Aves > Anseriformes > Anatidae > Nettapus > Nettapus auritus. The sequence continues at coordinate 5,795,763 of CM021788.1, forward strand.
AAGACAGAAACTGCTACGTACCACATGAAAAGGCCCGCTGCTGAGGCCCACTGAAAAGGCACAGCAGACCCAAAGGGTCTCTACACTAATTAGCATTCTTAAAAGCCCTTTGAGGGCAGCCTCAGGCCCGCCCTTCTCTCCTTTACGAAGCCATGACAAGGTGTTCTTGGTATTCTGAGTTCTCTGCTTACTCTGCCACTGGAGCTGGGGACCCTTTCTTCCCGCTGTCTTATGTATCACTGGTTGTTTCCCCTTCCTCCCCCAGATACTCCGTCCTCTCCTTCTATTGACAGAGTGGAGCCGTACTCTAGTACTGCCCGGGTGGAGTTCGATGAACCCGAAGCCACGGGTGGGGTGCCCATCCTCAAGTACAAGGCAGAGTGGAGAGCACTGGGCGAGGGAGAATGGCATTCGAGGCTGTACGATGCAAAGGAAGGTAGGATGATAAAACAGGTTACCTCCTCCAGCCGCGTCTCGTGACTGTGAGCTTGGACCCAGAAGGCGGCTTTGTTACGTGGTGTAAACGTGGCACGAGTACAGTAGGAACATGGCATTTATTTTTGTCTGGGGCCTGAGCCTTTCTTTGTTTTTCCTCTCTGATTTCTGTAACAGCAAATCTGGAGGGCACGATCACTATCAGTGGCCTGAAGCCTGAGACAACCTACTCCGTGAGACTGTCTGCAGTGAACGGCAAGGGTGTGGGTGAGATCAGCGTGCCGTCCGACTTCAAGACGCAGCCAGTTCGTAAGTAAACCTGAGACCTCCCTCTGCTTCTCTGGTTCTCTTTCCTTGCATCTTTCCAGGGAACCTGTCATGCATGGACAACACCCTCTTCTCTTGCAGACCTTGCTGCACCCGTTCTTTTTGTGGTACTTTTGGCTAGTAATGAGTTCTGTCACTACTTAAAAATCTTCATTGAAGGTGGGAGGCAGAGAAGCTACTCGCACTAGTCTGTGCCCGGGGTTACCACTATAAACTGCGTGCTGTCAACAAAAAGGGCTTATGCAACGGGGAGTTCAACCATGTTGTAAGATGAACAAGCAGTGGGTTGAGAAGCTCATGCTCATATTAGAATATAACGTTTCTTCATTGTTGCAAGACAGTTTTTTTGAAATCAGAAATTAGTAAGTTCAGCAAAGGAGTGGCCATGAGCTGTGGCAGGAGGGAGGAGGATTTCTCTCTTCTGCAAATTACTGCTTGAAGACCTCCATGCAGCATGTGAGCAATTTCCACAGCCTCTCATCTGCTTTACTTGGGCAGTCTTCCGCTCTGATGGCAGGATGCTCTGCTGCAGCAGAGTGTAGAGTGGGTACGGGACATGTGACAAAAGCAGGAAGGGAAGAGGTCGTCTTTAATCCTTGTACACAGCCTTATCCAGATATTAGGATATGTAATCAACCCCTCACTACTCCTGGGGTTTTCTTCCCTGCTCTCCTTGCATTTAGATCTAGATCCTATTCTTCTTCCCACCATCACACACATCCTTGCGTACCTATTTCATAGCTCTTCTGAAACCTCTGTCCAGGACTGTCTTCTGAACTCCGAGCTGGCGTTATTCCTATCCCATGTATGTGCATGCTGGGAGGCCCCGAGATCTGTGCATGGTCTGGATTTGCTCTGCCAACTTCTGCCTCACTGGAGCAGCTGAGCATAACGGAACAGTTCATGTCTTGCTGCGTAGAAATCCAGGCCCTGTGCAGTCAGCCAGCCCTCCCAATAAATATCCAGTTGGTTGCAGTAACCCCTGTTGCCTACCCCACTCCCTAGGGTTGGATTTGGGACAGCTGATGGTGTTTTGAATTTCCGGCTCCATATTCATTGTCTCCTTTTCTTACCTCTTCTACATTTTTTTTTGTATCTGTCTTCTTTTTGTTTGTGTTCCATCCGTGGAAAAACTGCAGGTCCCCCTGCCTCACGTAAGTGCCTCTCTGCATTTGTTTCACTTTTTCTGTTGCTAACACACATAGCACTAGCTTTTAATCTAGTGCCTTGTTCCTTCTAGGGTCGTTAGAAATGAAGTATCTGGTACTGTCTGTTTCCTAACAAAACTGACACTAGAATAGTCGTCCTGTTCTGGTTAATGCTAGTTGTTTATAGGACAGAAGTACAGGCTTAACATCTTAGTTGTTATTGTACAGCATGTGATTCAAATATTTGACTTAAAGTGCTTGCCTAATGCTGAAGGTTAGCTTGTTGGTGAGAGTGGAGCAGTGGAAGGCTTCATGCTTAGGATTTTATTACAAATTTTTCAAAAATTAAGGCAAAAGCTTTAGGTGAATTTCAGGTGTTTTACATGAATTAAGAGCAAACTGAAAACCTCAGAATTTGGAATACTTACAAAATTTTGAAACAAAAGAATTGAGGAAAAAATCACATCATTTTTTCCCTTCTTCTCCCTAGTATTCGTTACATGTAGTACTCTTCGAACAGTCTTCCAGGAATTGTGTAGATCTTACACTAAACTAATTGAAGCACACCACATTTTTCCTTGAAGATTGTGTTACACAAAAGCTCTACTTAGCGGACTGTTACCACTACAGACGGGTAGTCAAGGTAGGGAACTGAATGGACAGATGGACAGGCAAAATTGCTCATTTCAGTAGCTGCAGAGAGTCAACTGGGAGACGTGGTTCTGAACTGCGTGCACAGAATGCTGCCTAAAATTGTTCAGAGCCTGTTAACTTCAGCAGAAGTAACTCAGCCCTTAAATGAAGTTATTCATGGTTGGTGTTACAGCCATCGGGCAAACGGTTTGGTAGGCCCTTCTAAATTTGAACATTATCAACGATACACGAGGGAGATAAGACCGGAGGCATTTAGCCTCTGTGCAGATCAGTACCAGGGGAAAAGATCCAACAGCAGAGAGGAAAAAGAATATTTAAAAGCCTTGTTCCAGCCACGTCCACAGACCTGTCTGCCAAAGCTCGTGTTCACGTGGGGACAGGTAGGTGCCTTTGAAGGAGAATATTAAATCACACTTCTCGTAGAGTGGTTGGTTTTTGTTTTTTTGTTTTGTTTTTTTTCAATTGTTTTTTGCAATTTTTTTTAATGTGGCAATCAGCCATCAATTAGTCTGTAATCCCAAACTGTGCACCCTTGTATGGGAGTTGTATTCCTTTTCCCTTCTTTGTGCAGTGTAGCATTTTTTCATTTCCAAATTAAATTCTGCTGATGCTATTTCAAGCAAGCTTGTGCCCCACGGCTGTGTTGCACCTGAGCACTTGGTTCTCTAATTCTGTGCTCTGTGGGGCTCTCAAATGCCAAGCTGGGTTGCAGCAGTGGTGAAGAGATCACTGGCATGGCAACAGTTCATTTTTTCGTCGGTTTGAATCCTGGCCACACGATATTACCGGTTTGTGGGCCAAGTCAAAACCAGAGAAAATAACCATTTTTTTCTACTTTAAATAGTCTAAAAACTGAGGGCATTTTGTAAAGCCTGCTGAGATGTCTCTGTGGTTACCCTTTCCATCTCCCCCAGGCACATTCCCCCATAAGCACGACGTAGTTTCTCCGTATCTTAGAGGCACATGAAGGCCCGATGGTATGTGTTGAGTGCTCCTACATCACGAGAAAATTGGTTTAAAGCAAGTACAAAATTGGTTTAAAGCAAGTGTCCAGAACACAGGTTTGGCAAAGTGCCGGGTCTGGAGTTGGAGGCAGCACTTGCTTTGCTTGGGCTTTGTGTCCAGAGAGGTTTGATCTGACAAAACGTTAACGCTTTACTCTTCAGTTGTCCTTCTTTTGGCAGCATTGAACAGGAGTCAACTCCCCCCTCACTTTCCTTTCTCTCCCTTTAGCAAGTGCTGCTGCCCCCACCTCCCGCTTAGCACCGAGTGAGTATGATGGAAGAGGCTGTCTTGTTCTGCCTTGCTCTGCATGCAGCTCCTCACTGAGTGTGGTGCGGTCTGGCTAACAACCTTGGGTGTTTTCCTTCTTTTCTCTTTCTCTCTATATATTTCCCCCTGAGTAAAAGCTGAGCCTCTTGGTAGAGCAGCTTCCGGGACAGAGAAAAGCCACAGACAGCTCCCGGGTGTGCTGCCCTGGTGGAGGGAAAGGGATCAAGAGAAGGTCGCAGAGTGAAAGCCTGCCCATGTGAAAGCTGTGACAAGTGTTGTCACTGCCTTTGGTTTTAAGATCTCTGATGAGTTTGTGTTCCATTTTGTGCAACATTTTGTGAGATGTGCTCAGCTTTTGTGATGTGAGGTTAAATTTCTTGAAATCATCTTAGCCCAGCAAACGAGAGTCTAGTTTCAGAGCCAAACAGAGGGGGAAGACACTTCAGTGACCAGCAGTGAATGACTTGTGCTTTGCTAGCCCTGTAACTAAGCCACGTTCAGGAGCTGTGTAAGGAAACTCATTTCTTCATATCTGTCTCTCATGCTCCCAAGGGCTTCTGGAAGTAGAGCTATTTTTTTTGTCCTTCCCCTCTCATCCTTGTATTTGGTGCTTGTACAGTCTGCCTTAGCTCCTGGAAGTGGAGTGCTTACCAGCAGTCCTAAGGGGCTTTCAGTCTGCCATCTTCTCTCACAAAACGCCTCACTTCTCTTCATTTCAGTATTTCCCTATTTTTTATTTATTTTTTTTGAGAAAGCAATGGAGCAGTCATCTATCATTCCATCGTATTCTGCTTCGCTTTTTCTTTACAAGAGCACTGGCTAACAAGCGAGGAAGAGCAGTTAGGAATGCACAGCACAAAGATGACCAGAACGCGGTGGCTGTGTGTGAGCAGCAAAACGGAGGGAGTTCTCCCTTAAAGCTAGCGAGGTGGATTAGTGCTGGTCTTCGGGGAGCTCTGCTCTCAGTGGCCATCCTGTGAGCAGAGAGAAGTTCAGGGCAGTTCTTTTGGGGCTGGTGGACGTGTTGTTTCCTCCTTTTCTCTGCCTGTACCCTGGCCCCAGCACAGGAAGGTGAGATGTCTGTATCAGGAGGGTAAGTTCCCGGAAATCTTGGCTCCTGTGTCTTTTATAGCTGGGCCTGGCCAAAGCTAGCAATGAGGTGCTGTTCTGGAGGGCCTCTGGAAATCCAATACTTAGCAGGCTGGCAGGATGTGAACCTAGATTGCTGTTTGGGCCAAAATTAGTCAGAAACACCATAGCTACCTCTGAAATCAGATTCAGAGGGGTTGGAAAATAGCAGCGGTACGGCCCAGTGCCGCAGGCTCTTCAGGTAACAAACATCTGCCGTGAGGATTCAGGATCATTCTCTCTTCATTAGGCCTTCTCTCTTTCCTCTCTATCACCCCTGCTCCCTGCCTTTTATAACTTCCTTTCATGCTATGCTTCACCTTTACACATCCTATCTATCCTTCCTGTTTCCATAGCAACTCGGCCTCTTGCTGAATCTGAGAGCACGGAGCCGCCAAGTGAGTAGATGGGAACTGCTCCCCTTTGGTCTGGAGTGCTATTTGTTATGCTGCAGCCCTTCCATCGAGGGAATTAAAGCGCTGTGCTTTGTTGTTCTGATGTCTGCTAACCAACAATCTGGCATTAAAGTGTTATGTGAGCATGTAGTTGTTAGGAACCCAGCACGGTACCGCTCTGACTCCTCTTCTTCCTGTCATCCTACCGAGCATGTGGTAAAAAATTGAAATAGAGGATTTAGAAGACACACAGAGGAAAAGAAAAGAAAGAATTGTAGATGGTGATTTCAAAAAGGAATGTTTTCTTTTCATGCTTGCCATTAGTGAATTTTAGAGTTAAAGCTGCCCTCACAAAAGGGATGTGGACTGGATAATCGTCTTGATATCCTGTCTTGCCTCTTTGCTGTGAATTTAGAGACAGAGAGGTAATGTGGCCACTTTTGATACTGGATGTTGAAAGCAGATGTATATGAGGAGAGAAAGCATCTTACAGGAGAGAGCACTGCAGGAGAGGGAGCACTGCTCCCATCTCGCGGGTGATCCCCCTTGCCAGCTTTAGGAGGGCCAAGACTTCCCAAGCAATCTTCATCTGGGCTGGGGATGGAGTTGGGATCCCCTCAGTTGTTGCTCAGCACGTGGTTGGTACTGAGCCGTTCCTTGTGAGATGGAGTCAGGTAAGCAGACGCTTCCATGCTGGATCCAAGCAGTCACCAAAGCTAGACCAAACCTGAATTAGCTGATGCGAAGGCAGAAGAACCATTGCGAAAAGTCTGTTTCAGACGATCTGCTCAGAGCTCAGTGATCCGCCCTCCTGGCCCAGAGTGGATGTATTACTTCAGAGCCTGCTTGCAGACAATCTATCACCAGTCACATGCAGACAGAGATGAAGCAAATATTGGCCACACGGTCCTGGAAGATGAAGACAACCAGTTTAAGAAGAGAGAGGTTTTTCTAGTGCATGTGCTTGCTTTCAACAACTAATCGTTTAGACCAACCCAAACGTTTTTCTTCTGAGTCAATGAAACGTGTGGCTGTGACGGTGGTCGTGGAGATGAAGACCAGTGTGCTTACATGTAGTGGGTTTGAAGTGGTTCGTGACCTCTAAATGGCAAATACTAAACGCATGAAATTTGTGATTATTTGGGGGTTTCTGATGGAGGGCGAGTTAATCTACAACTGTCAAAGGAGGCTTTAAAAAATATAAAAGTGACTGTGTATGACTGGCGCACTCCGTGATCTTCACACATCACATGAAATGTACTTTTTTTACATGCTGGTGACTACAGCCAACGCTTTTATTTGTGCTGTATTTTTTATGGATAAGCATGTCAAACGCTAATTTTTGACCCAGCAGAAGTGACAGCAGTTCTGCATTGCTGAAGAAAACTTGTAATTCTAACCAGATTTGGGGCTGAGTAGACAGGATGAAGGGCAGGGGAGAAGAGGGCAGGCAGCAGCTCTACTCCTGTTCTTAGAGTTCGCTTTGGAGGAGGCAGGTACTCCATTCTGCTTTACATGTGTGGGGGTAGGCTTTAATTGTGAAGGAAAACGTGTTGCTGCTGTTCTGTAGAACACAGCTTGTTCTTTAAAGAAATAACAGCTCTTTTTATCCAGAAAAGATAACGGGAGCTAGTTCATGATAGACATTTTCCATGTGATTTGTTTGGTTTTGCTTGTTTGCTGTTGTTTTGTTTTGTTTTATTATTTTTATTGGTGTTTTTTTTAAGGGTAAAAGTTTGCATTTACACCTACCCTGAAGTTCATGCTCTTACATCGAGCAGAAGCAGATGTGGCCTCTCACTGTGTCATTGTCATTTGTGCACATAGCTGATTTATGCAAATAGGCACGTTTGTTTTCCACGCTAAGCTGTTCCGCAGCGCATGAATATGCTATACACAAGAGCATAAAAGGGCACTTGCACAAGGCAGATGCTCCTAGAACTTCGGTTCATTTCGTTACTGATGACACTGCTAAATGAGCTTGTGTCTTGCTCTGAGATAACCTCAGTGGGTAAATGAATGAAAGTGAGAGCAATTAGAAATTGAGGCTCCTGTGTAAGCATCATAAGTCAGTAAAATGAACAATGGATATAACTGAAACCTAATGAAGCTGAAGAGAGCTTCTTAGCTGACTTCAGTGAGTTTTTTACTGTGTGATCAGTAATGTATGGGAAGAGATGTCTAGAGCCTAGTAAGGGATTTAGGAACATGTACCTCATTTGACTTACACAGTTCTGTATCAGAGACAGTGCTGAAGATGCCTTTCTTGCAGCTGTTTCCACTGTAGAATCTGTTTTGCACAGCAATAAGTTTGAGGTCATATCAGAAGGTTGTTTTTTTTTCCTCTTTTATTCCAATTGAGATGGTGAATTGGGTCTTTCCTCTGTGTAGTGTGCTGTTTTTCCAGGAGCTATAGGAACTTGAGTCGTATTTGCTAGATACAGGTGAATGGATTCCCAAGTTGCAGGCTGAGGGAGGTGGGGAGGTTGAGGACGCCGAGCAAGTGGCATGCAGGTGGAACGCCAAGTGCATTTTCCTATAAAATCCTTGTAACCTTGCACAGTGTGTCCGGGCAGTTCCAAATCGGTTGCAGTCTTGGGGAAAAAGGTCACGTTGGCATCCCATAGAGCTGGGGACTTTTTGCTTTGGAATTTTTCCCCAAGAAATGGGGATGGCCGCTAGGTATTATTAATATCACAATAAAAATGGCAGGGAAGGGAGCCTAATTACATATAAAATGGAAGTTTAATGGCAGTTGTGCATGAAGCAATTTGTCTTTTATATTACTTTTCTTTTTCCTCTCACTCATTTCAGATTTGCCAGGAAGTCAGTACAGATGTACATTCTCTGCTAGAATACTGCCAGAAAGAGCTACCCTGGGTCACCGCACCAAAGGAATTCAATGCTCCCAGACAACTGCAGTCCAAGGTCTAGTTGGCTAGCGAAGCTAGGGAGTGAGGCAGAAGCGTTCTCACAGGGCAGACACAACGGCATCTCCCCTCTTTGTGCTTTGTTTAAATACGGTCTGCAAGGAAGCTGCTCAATGGGCCATGTCTCTCAACAAGCCACGATAACAACAGTAGCTGTAAATGACATCTTTATCATGTTCCTTGGACCGGTAATCCTGAGAGACAGGTCTGGCTGTGAAGGCCCTTGTATTTCTGAAGTCACACGGTGAGCACTGCCTGGGAGTACCCCGTGTGTACCAGGGCCTCGCTTCTCTTGAGTGCTGCGAGGCAATCGGTGCTGACTGGCTTCAGCCTATGACAGTAGGATGGATTTCAAGGTTTTAAGCTAACCAATATTTTCAGAAGTCTTCTGTGTCTTAGAAGCCTCATCCAAATTTGCTTTCAGTCATATTTACACTGCTAATTTGCCCTTGATCTTTAACTAAATCTCTCTCTTGGGAGGAAGTGATTGTTAAAGGCAACCTCTCTTGTCTATTTTTAAACCTACTCGTGTACTTGCGGCATGTAAAGATTGATAGTGCCCTTAGTGGGGATTTGGCAGCATGTTTCCTCGTGAGCAGGGGACGCTGAACGCCCTTCCAGGCAGTCTAACTTCTAAACTTCCCTCCTTCCTTGTGCACCTGCCTGGAGTTCCACGAGTCTACGTTTACCACTAGAAACAGTGGCTTGAAAGCTCAGATAAAACAAACTGGTTTTACGTTTTGTATTATCAGTTCTTTTCCCAATAACATCGTGCCCTTAACCTTGTCAGACAGGAGCAAGTGAGAGATTAAAGGTTTCGTTCTCTTTTACACTAAATTGCCAGGGAAGTGCCAGAGCAGTGTAAAGTAGCCTCGTTTTAATGAGGCAAGTTAAAAGTCAGATCATAATTTAGGAAGAGAAACTGGGTGTGGAGATAGTGGTGTGCTCCTAACACTGGATTGTTTTCATTCTTGCCATACAGTCCGTAGGCTTCTTCATCTCTGCCAGCAGTAGCTGTCCTCCTTGTACCATCTCTGTCACTGACTTCCAGGCAAAGTGCTTCATTCCTCCTTGTCAGAGAAAACCCTCGCAGACATGAAATCATCAGCGGAAAGCACTGCACGGGGCTCATTCTGTGTTGTCGCACCATCAGGCTCGTGTTGGGGGGAGCTGGGGCACTCAGTGGTAACTGGCAGTCTGACCAAACCCTGGCTGCAGCTGAGACAAAAAGCCCTGTCCTTGGAAATGTGTGCACATAGCAGGGTTTTAAGGTATTGATAATGTTTAGGAAGACATTTCTTTCAGCAGAAGGGAGAGCACCTCAATGTGCAGTGCTGAGGTTTGTCTTCACTGAGCTGTGAGCTACAACTGACTATTTCACCTCTGCTGCGTGGAGTGTTTCTGATTAACCATGTGTTCCCTTTTTCTTTCCAACAGTCGCGTGGAGTCCTTCAGCTGCCCAAGCTGTGGGGCACAGTCCTCCTCTTGCAGTTTTTGTTTCTTCCTCGACTCGGTACTTGTCACTGAGCAGTGGTGTGGCTGTGCCCGGTGCTCCCGGGCCCTAACTCCGCGCTTCCCGTGGGTTAATGTTCTCTCTTTGCAGGCGTTGTTACTGTCTCCCCAGTGTTTGAGATATACTGGCTAATTTAATTTGGTTCCTGTTTTATTTAGTCTGTAATTCTGTTGTTGATTTTTTTCCCTTGCCCATTGTTTACATCAGTTTTTTAATTTCTTTGTATTTTCCATGTGACCTACTCCACTTTCCTTTCAACCCATCATGTGCGTGCGTATCATGTGACTTTGTCATGTGCCTTGCATGGTGCTGCTGATGTCGTCCTCGCTGGTGAACAGAAGGTAAAACGCTTTGTTCTGCCGGGTTGCCTAGCTCTGGGGGAGGAGCCCCTCGGTCAGCCGCCAGGGCCCTCCAACTGCCATCGCTCCTAAATCCTCCCGCAGGCCGTTTGGAGAAGCTGCCCAGCACTGTCCGCATGCGAAGAGCTAAATTTCGGTCTTCGGCGCTGAGCTTGAGGCTAGCTGGGGGACAGGACAACACAAATCATGCGGCTCAGTCATTTGCTTCTTTCCCTGGCAGAATCCCCCAGTCAGCGTCCAAGCCTGTGTCTGCCGTTAATGCCGATGGCAAAAATCCCTTTGCACCGTAAATGATCGGTGTGCCAGCTACAGGCTCTTGGAGGAACTGTGGGGTGAGATGCCCAGGTGACGCAAACCACTGTATTTGCTGTTGATTCAGCAACATGTGCTGTATGTTTATGTACATATGTTCATGCTGTACACGTTTAGTCGCTTACCAAAAGGATTAGAAATTCCTCGGCTCTGAAAGTCAGTCGTTGGTAAGCATGTCACAATACGATTTAAAAAATAAATCTTTCAAGTGCAGAACTTAACCATAGCTAGAGCAGGAAATATGCCTTTACAGCGTAGGGGATGTGTAGGCACGCCCAGAGCAGATGATGGGAACTGCACTTGGCGCTGTATGCATGAGCAGTACCGTAGCGCTGCTCTTGCCAGAGCACCTCGTTCCTCCCACACAGTGTCTCGGTGCCAGGCAAGGGAATTAATCCAGGTCTGAACTCATTGAACAGGAGCAGTTAGAGGGGCTGGTGATTTCCATGAAATCAAGAAGCAAATGATTGACCCTTGCAGCTTGTGGAGATGAAACGAGTCTCCAAGTCAGGCATATGGTAGCACAAACATGTTCTGTAACCTTTTGCTTTTTGCAACTTCACTTGGTACTATGTGCATAATTTCAAGAGAGGTGGGGAAACCGTGCTTCTCTGCTTCCCCACGTAAATAAACCATTCTGAAACCCAGGAAGCATTTTTTTTTTCCATCTCTGAATTTTGAAATGACTTTATTGTCTTGGACCACCACCAGGACAGGATTTGAGCTGGGGTTTGCCAGGAAAACAGAACTAACACCAGTAACCTTCCCACGTGACTGCATGAGCGGAGGCAGCCCCTCTCTCCCTGGTCTGTTCCCTCTCCGGGTGAAATCCAGGAGGGCTGAAGGCTCGGTTGTCTCGTTTTTGCATGTTCTGTTTTTGTTCCTTATTTCTTACTGTCGGTGTTCGTTTCTCTCGTGTACACTGTGAAGCCTCCCTACCTGCTCTTCTTCACCCTTGTGTATTTACCACTTGTGGAGACTTTGCATAACTGTGGCTGATGTTAGTTTCAAATGGTGACACTAGATCACAGTCTGATCCCCTTTACATGGCGGTCAAAAAATGCAGAAATCGGCTGCTTCCTCATTCACGCAGTGCAGAAATCACCAAAGCCAGACTGCAGTTGTATTCTCTGCGCGAAGCAAGGATGCAGGATTGTTCTCGGCTGCCAGCTGGACAAGGATTTAGACTCATGAAGTGCTCCAGTTGTCTAGTGCCACGTTTGACCCACTTTTTGATGAATGGGCAAAAGGAAAATGTGGTGGGAGAACAGGAGAGAGGTGACAGCGTCGTTGCACCACTGCTACTTCTGGGGTCCAGCACAAATTTAGGGCCCTGTGACCAGGGAAAAGTTTGTACTGCACTTCCATGGCTCGTCGCTCCCTGCGTCAGAAGCTTGAATCCAGCTTCACAGAGGGTTTGCTCAAATACAGTTTCAGCTGGGAGAAGCAGACTGTAAAGCACGGTTTGCTTTACTCTTTTCTTCTTCTGAACAATGTTCTGTGGGTGAAGCTGAAGTCAGTGGAAGCTGTCAAGCTCTAGCAAAGTCTGCGGATTTGCTGAAGCCTGTAAACTTTACATCTCTGAACAAAACCGTGCCATTTCCCAGGCGACGTATGGGAAGATTTTAGTTACTTGCCTTATCCTGCCCTCCAGTGGGCTGTGCTTGTACCGTGTGGTGCTGTGGCTGCAGGGCTGAGCGTGCAGGGCGCCCTGTGGCTCAGATGTACCTGCTCAGCATCAGCACCCCACGCAGTGAAGCAAGACATCCTGCATCCCTTGCTCTGCAGCAGAGCCGAGTCGAAGTGGAGCAAGTGTGGCACGTTTGGGGCCGTGCTCTCAGTAAGCCAAGCAGCATCATTGCAAGGAGGATTCTTTAAAAAGAGCCACCACGTGTGGCTGGAACAGGCTGTTTTCTGCAGTGCGTGCAGTGGGCCCAGTGTAAATGGGAGACCCCAGGCATGTAGCACACCTTCATCATGCACTTTTGCTTTTCAGCCCCTTTGGGGAGGATGCATGTTCCATGAGCATGAGTTGTTTTTTCTCTAACCTTCTTACGACAACCTTTTCTCTTCAGCTACTGACCCTGACTTACTATAGAGATGCTGGTTCTGCTGGACTAAACTTCTCCCACTAAACCTCTTCCTCCTTTGTTTAGAACTACACACTAACCCGTTTTGAATTTTTCAGCTCTCTATCTGGATTGTATCTGCCTGATTAAGATCAATTAAATTCTTTCTATTAATGGAGAAAGCAATATCAAATATTCCTCACTGGGTGTTGCACCTCTAGAGCTGTTGGGTTTCAGCCCTAGGCTGGGCTGTGTTCTGTTATCCAAAGGGAATGGCTGCGGATAAAGCACAGCAGCAAGTCTAGCTTGAAAAAAAAAAAAAGCTTTGTATCAGAAATGAGCATCTTTACAAGGGATGGTCATTCACGTTTTAGTCTTGGTACTCAATCACGGGGAAAAAAAGTATCTCGGCTCTGTTAGATAAGAGGTCTGATTATTTACGGTATTCCCGTATCACTTCAGCAGCTGGTTGCCTAGTAATAATTCTCTTTCTGAGATGAGGATGGGAAAGAGTACCGAGGAGATGTTGATCTTGTACTGTCTAGCTATCGGTGAAGCCGTTCATCAAGTCTGTTACGAGTAAGGCAGAAGTCAAGCATTGCTCAGAAATGTTTCGGCAGTGCCAGGTGTCTCAGCACCTAGCAGAACAAGAGGCCACGAACAGCCCAGTTGGTACGGGCAGTTAGTTTTCTTGTGGGGGAGGAAAAAACATAGAACAGGACATTTGCTCTTCATGGCTATTGTACATGTTTCCGGTAATAGCTTCTTCAACTCAGTATTCAAAATCAAAACCTTTGCAGCGATATTTTCTTGCAGGACTGGGGAAAGACAGGTAACAGTTTGGTTAACCGGGCATTTGCAGTACGCCCAGGTGAGGAACTCACCAAGAACTCATTTGTTCACATTTAACTTTCACTGTAACGCTTTCCCTGATTTCAGCATTCATAACTCCTGGAAAAACATGGGCTGGGAAGAGATTCTCTAATAGACAGCTTCAGTGAGCTGGCAGCACAGATAAAAAGCCACCCCTTTGTACAGTAGATGGCAAATGTGCGCATCAGTGAGTCACGAAATTCTCTTGTCCTGCTGAGGACGTGATGCAGTTGGCCCTGTACTGAGCGAACCCAGACAGCTTCAGCGGAGCACGTAGCACCTCCTGTATAAATAGGGTGCATAGGAGTACAGCTTGGGCTGCCTCAAACTGCACCAGAGGTCCGTGCAAGGGCAGCTCCACGCTTACCTGGAGAGCGCTGCCTTGGTGCTTTCAACGTACGCTCGCTGAGAAACCTGCGGCAGGTCGGGACGCAGAGCTTGTGCGTCCCCTCCTCCGGCCGTGGAAGCCTTGCTGGGGATGGAGGCAGAAGCGAGGATTTGGAGAAGAGAAACACAGCATGGGAAACAGCAGCCATCTTTGCATCTTTAAGAAAAGTTACAACTTTGAAACACAGATGTATGCATTGTACATTAAAGGCTTGTGTATCCGTGGCTTGTAATTACCTTCTTGGAACAGTCGGTGTGTTATCCTGCAAGGAGATGGAATTAATCTGCTATTACTGTTTCAGTCTAGGTCTTGGGCTTTTTTCATTGATGTTTCAGCAAAAAAAAAAAAAAATCCCCTTGATTTCTTGCTTTGGAGGAGGAAGGGGAAGGGCTTCAAATTACTTCTAAGGATGAACTTTGAAAGTTATTGGAACATTAGCCTTTCTCTTGCCAGTCAAAACTGCATGTGCTTTCCATTAACAGCTGAGTACAAATCCAGACAGAAGAGATTTAGAATTGAGAACATTTTTGGGGCTGAAATACAGAAGCTCCTGGAAGTTTGCGTAGCTGGCGTTGCCTGCCAAAGTTAATACAAGTGACTTACCGTTTAGTTCCACTTCCAGTATAATACAGCAGAACGAAATTTTCAAAGTTTTGGTTTAGGCAGTGGGCTGAACTGGAAGGTCACAAATGTTATTTCAGAGTCAGGTTTTGTTCTCGTTCATTCAGGCTCTTAAGTCACAAATGTCACCGAGTTTTGGTCTTGTTCTCCCTGGGGGATACGTTCAGAAGTGGGCATGTTCTAACCGTGCGCTTCACCACGCTTTGGGGCACACGTCAGCGTGTGTTGAAGAAAGCCTCTTGTCCAAATCCCAGGCAGCACTAGGAGCAAAGGCAGAAGTGCTTTAGCAGAACCGTAGCCACTTGAAGCTGGAATGGTGAAGTGTGGGCTCAGCGTTAGCAGCCCTGTACAGACTGTGGCTAAATGGACGTGTGGGAGGCTTTTTTGCTTTTTAACGCCCAGCCACTTTAATAGAAGTATAAAATACGGGAAGGAATCAGGAGGCTGTAATGAGACCAGGCAACGTAGCGCAATTAATTTCAGGAGTTTGTTGGAAGTGCCAACTGCAGCTGATTTGTAAGCTTTAATTTGCAAATAATTGCAGTGTTGCTTTTGCTCAAATTACCCATAAAGAAATTGGGTAGATTAGCCTTTAGGGAATAACAGCTGAAATGGTCAGAAGTTCCTAAACAGCTTCTAAGCGCAGAATTCGTGAGTGAAACACTGAGACTGCGGCACAGAGCCGATAGTAAAGAAGTCAGTAAGTGCGATAAAACAACCTGGCAAGCTTCAGCAAGGTTTATGGTAATTTTTCTCAAATCTTGCAGACTTTCAGTAGCATTTAAGCTCCTGGGACATTTCAGAGCTGTGGAGATAATAGCTCCAAGTCCACTCTCAGATGAGCACGGGCGTAGAGGAACCTGTGCCTCTATCTTGCATAAAATGGAGCAAAGAGAGCATCCAGGCAATGACAAAGCAGGGTCTGAGCTCTCCTGTGGTCCTTGTCATTTAAAAAAAAGACCAATGCTCTTTTATCAATTAAGTACTTTTGTTAATTTGATGCTTATGTCATTGGGGCTGGTTGGTTGCTTGGTTTCTTATTCCATAACAGCAAATAAGCAGTTAGAATGTCTCTGCACAGCGAGCTCCCAGGCTATCAGAGCACTAGAGAAACGATTGATCCCTGGGGTGGTACGGAAATGGAAGGAGGAGGAATGTCTCTGTCAGTCTGCTGGGGTATTTCTGAAGTGGGTTGTTGTGAATATACAATCAACCTGTGGATTTTACTTGTCTTAGGGGTGATACAGGGTGACTGCATGTGGGAGAGAGAAACCGTCCTCTGCAGGCTTCTTGGGAAAGTTCGGGAGATGCTGGCTAGGAAAGAGCACTTGGTAGAGACACGGGCGTGAAAGGGGATTGTTGTAAATCACCGTGCCCTGAAGAGAAGAATGAGATTTCAGTTTTTCAAGAAGTACTTGAGCCTTGCAAATACTTGTGCCTCTAGGCATGCAGCGTCCTATGTGTCTGAGCCAGGGCAAGGCCAATACCGTGGCAGCTTAGCGTAGTGCAGTACTTTTCTGATGTTTGCGCGTTCTTTTCCTAATGAACTTTCTGACAAACGTAAATCTGCCGTTGTTTCAGGGGAACCCAGTGCACCCAAACTGGAAGGTCAGATGGGAGAAGACGGAAACTCCATTAAAGTGAACGTTATCAAGCAGGATGATGGTGGCTCCCCGATCAGACATTACCTGATCAAATACAAAGCCGTAAGTATGGCTGGCACTCAACCTGATTTGTGTGTAGCCTGTTCAGTGCTCAGGCTTTACGATGCGAGCAGATGCCTTGGCAGACAACCCTGAAGCTAAGATCTTGCAGGTAGGCCAGTACAGAAGTGCGTGCTGAGCAGGCGTAGTGGCAGCAGACAGGATACGAGACACGAGCAGGAGACAGGAGCAACTTAAAATATTTTGTCTCATTTTCTTTCCTGTCGCTTTGATTATAAAAGATTATTTCTCCAGTCTATCTTCTATAGAACTGTTAGCATATCATTACATACACTTAGGGTTTTTTCATTACATATGCTTCGGAGACAGGATTGCTAGCACCAACTGGAACGAGACCAGAGGCTCATAGCGTAGAGCATTGTCCATTTTCAGAGGTGTATCTAACCACAGCTTTCAAGTGGTCATTAAAACTGCCATGTATTATTGAGTAACAGGTGCTTCAATACCAAATTTTTCTTCAGATTATGGAATTAAACATTCAGCTTCATCAGTTTAGACCCAAATGGTAATGTAAGAGAAGCTATCAGAGGCAACTTGCCTTTATAGCTAAATCAGATCTCATTTGTAAGTCACCCCCAATGTGGTTCTCTATGACCATCCTTTTGTCCTTTTTTGGTTGCCAAGAGTTCCTTAGAACGGAGGCTGTCTTTGGATTATCAAAAGCATTGTTTAGTGTCACAGGACCATAAATTCCAGCAGAGATGAAGCAGCTTGTTAGTCCGCTCCAGTTGCCCCAAAACTACCGCTGACTACCTTGGACTTACCTGACTTACCCGTGTGTTTTGCATCTCTGCCTGCCTTGTCGCTGTTCTGCAGAAGCACTCCTCAGAATGGAAACCAGAGATCAGACTTCCTTCTGGCAGCAACCACGTCATGCTCAAGTCTCTGGACTGGAACGCAGAGTATGAGGTTTATGTGATAGCTGAAAACCAGCAAGGGAAGTCCAAACCAGCTCACTACGCTTTCCGAACGTCTGCTCAGCCCACTGTCATCCCAGGTACGGCGGCTGTAAGCTTTAGCATTGTTTTCTGCTTCCAATTAATGCAACAGTGCTGCATCTTTTAATGTGCCTGAGTAACCCTGACAACTTGCTTGCTTAAAGCCATTACCATAATTGGTTACCCATCCAAAGCTTAGTTTTTGCCGCGTACATACGTGTAGCGCAGTCCCTGTTACGGTATGTACAGCGCTAGCGGTGCGCGGGCAGGACTGCTGCGCAGCCACCCTGTCCGGCCGTTCACAGGGAGCGTTGGCTTTTGGTGGCAGGGTAACGGGATTTCCAGATGAGAAAAGCAGTGGACAGAAAATGCTCTCTGAAAACAGGATCCCCAGCTTACACTGGAGCAAAAGAGCTCTCTGGCGCAGTGCTTTTCACGATACAGATTGCCCTTCCAAACCTGCTTTGTGCTTGCTTACTGCCCGTTTGTCCATCCAGTTCATCCTTCTTTTATTTATTCCTACGCAGGTGTAGTAATGCATAATTTAAAAATACAAAACAAAACAAAACCTTCAAGGATGAAATTGCTGGACCCCCTGTGAACTGAGGCTGTGATTGCTTTAAGGCAGATGGACGATCTTCAGCTGGACTGAAGCTGATGCTTCAGTCACCTCCTGACTGTGCAGCCCAATTCAAGCACGTTTGTGCCAAGATTGCTGCTGACAGTCTGTGCTGAAGGGAGCGATTTGATTTCATTCTGTCCTCTAGATTCTTAACTCAGTCTCGTGTTTTTCTTAGAACAATCAGAAAGTTTTCACCTTGCACTGAGACTTCAGTCCTTAATCTGCCCCTGTTCCTGTCCTGTCTGAAGCAAACAGCTGAGAGCTCGTGCAGTTGCATGCCAAAACTCCACTGGATTAAGTCAGATAGCGTTGTTGGACATACAAAGGAGAGACCTGGATGGTTGGGGCTCAAAAATGTTCGTGGCAGGGAAGATGTAGGGAGAGAGAGGGAAATGGGGTAAAAGGGACTGGGACGTGCGTTTGAACAGGGCTGCAGTTTGGGTTGGAAGAATACTCAGTAACTCATTAAGCAACTTACCCTCTGATTCTCATTTTCAGCAGCACTACTACTTACTACCCTCACATATTTGAAGGACAACTGTGACTAACGTGGCAGGGGAAGGGGGGGATAATTTGGCAAAGTGTGCCTTAACGGTATTTCAGACCAGAACAGTCAAATGCAGTAGGCTGGAAACAGCAAATAGATGGTTCCTTTCCGCTCTTGTGTATCTCCTCAGGGAAAAGTTACGAGCACTGATAAACTTTTTTTGTTCTTCCACACTACTTGAGTGCAGCCAGTGATGCTTTCTGGTGCTGGTATTTTCTCTTAGACTTCGTTACATGCTCTACTGGGGTGCTGAGAGGTACCTGGGACAGCTGGGATGATTTGTGCAGGTGTAATAGCAATCTTGGAGAACTGTTTCCTTTGCAATATACAGTTTATGCTGTAGTCCATGTGAGGAGCGATGAGCACAGCCGTCACCGAGCTCTTTAAATGCAGCAGAAACGTGGGCAAGGACTCCTTGAAAGGATGGGAATTTTTTAAATATCCATTTTGTTTTCACGGGTGTAATTTCTTTGGGCTCTCTGGAATTACTTTGTGAAGCACGGGAGGAATCAGGATTTGAGTTTGCTGCTTGCAGTGTTGCTTGGAAATGCTGGAAGCACGTTGCCAAGCAGTCGTTCTCAGACCGCGTGCTGCTGCAGCACTGATGCAGCTGATCCTTTGGAAGAACGTGCCTCGGTTCAGGAGCAAGTAGAGCACTGTGCAGTGATGTGGTTACTGCTGCCTGTGCTGCGTTGGTGACTCGGTTTCTCTAGCTTTTTTGTCTGCATTCTGTACAGAACTTTGGCTTACGTTAGGCCTTTCAAGGTATTTCCAAATCTTTCGGTTCCCTGAGCTGTTCTCCAAACTAACCATGTTTAGCACGATACTCGTGGAGGGCAAGGATGGTTTTCTCTGACACGGCCTCTCTGGAGATGAAGGCAGCTGTGCCCAGTTGCGGTAGGGAAGAGGCTCTGTCTACTACTTCGCTTTAGCATCTTTCATCATCTCCATCGAGTTCAGCTTGTGTTTTGATTTCCAAAAGAGCTAGGTAAGCAAAGCCAGAGCCCAGACCTTTAAAACAGCATTGCTGTGCTTGACAGTAACAGGTGGATATTTCAGCAGCCTAAATGTACGTTTGTTGAGTAGGACCTTTGTAGGACCAGCATCGGTAGAATTCTGTGTTCGTAAAGTGGCTGGAAGGATGAGAGCGTTGCTGAAAGGAATGATAATTGCGTTGAAGTAGTTTATGGGCAACTAGAAGGCCGAATGGAAGTCAGCCCCGTGTTCTTGGGTCCATCTTGCCTCTGAGGTTGTGCTCACCTGGATCTGTTACCCAAATCCTGGGTGCAGCAGGCTTTGGGGGGAGAACCTGGACAGGCAGGTGGATGGTCTGCTCCACAAAAGCTTTCATTTTCTTTATTTGTAAAAGGCAGCGTTGTCCTTTCAAATACCAGGCAGCCATTCTCTTGTGCTGATCACTGAGCCTTCTGTTCCATCATTTTTAATCTCATTTGCTTGCTAACCCCGTAAGCCCTGACCCGGACGCTGCTCTGCGGCTTTGGACATTGCTGAGCTTCTGAACCTGACCCTTTTGTCGGTGTGAATGTGCTAATGCTATCCTCTAACCTTTAGCCATTTTAATTTACTGAATTAAATAAACCTTTGATTCTTATGTTTTCTATATTTATGACCTAATTTTTTTTATCTATTTTTCTCTTTCTCTCTTTCTTTCTTTCTTTCTTCCTCGTCCTTTCTTCCCTCCCCTCTCCCCCTTATTCCTTTCCTATGTCTGTCGTCATACATGTCACCTTGGATCTCATGGGACACATCCACGCTTGCCACATGCACCAAATTTGCTTTTTAAACAACCATATTTTCCCCTCCTGGGAACCATTGTCTGGCACCTGCAGCGACCTTGGGAAGCCCATCAACGTCGTCCTCCTTTGTTTCATTGCTTCTTTCTGCAGTGACTCTGCTTTTGCTCTGTTAGAAACCTAAAATAAAGCAATATTTGCTTGAAAAGGCCTGGGTCCTGCCAAGGTGTGAAAGCAGATAACTTTGTTTCAGAGGATCCTGTCAGTTCAGGAGGAAACAAAAATCTTTAATTTGAAAGAGTTAATATTTTGTAATGAGGAAAAACGGTCTAAGCCAAGCGTTTTAACAACTTTTTGTTACTTGTAATGAATTTGTCCTTTTTAATGGATGTAAAGGAAACTATTTTTGTTTGCTTGCTTTTTTTTGTCATGAGAAGGTACAATACTGAAAGCCTTTGAAAAACAAACAAAAAACCCATGCAAACTGATCTTTACCGGTCTGTCCACACATCTGGTGCTGATCACCGCTGTGTTGTGCAAAACTGGTCTAAAGCCTCACCCACAAACGTAACCTGGCAGACTGAAAAAGGAAAGACAGCTTCCCAGAGGGAATCCTATTGCTGGCCCCTGTTCCTCTGTGGGCTTCTGCTTGTGGGTTCGAATTTCTGGCCGTCAGAAAGTTTTCCTGACGTGGTGGCCTGAATGTGAACATCTCGTGGGAATGGCACTGAAGACATTTCTTTCTTTCCCCTTCTGTGTGCTTCAGTCCTTGGGACTTCATTGGCCCCTTGCGAGCGTAACGCAGCCCAAGAACGTGCAAGTTTGCAATGGATGCTTGTCTAACGTCTTCTGGTCCTCCACTTACTGTATTGCCACCTTCCTAGAGATCGTTTTTTTCTTTGCCATTTTAACAGGAAGGATTAGCTTGGAGCAAGTGAGCTGATGATCTAAATGATTGTTATTACTGATCCCTAATCATATTCACGGTTGACTGTGCATGTGACGCTGTCAGACAGGATTAATCCACGGTGTAAATATGCAGCTTTGTTACCGAGTTCTGTGTATCGCATTTTGATGAACAAATTTCAGGTGACTTTCCTTTTTGCTGTTTTTATTCAAAAAGAACAACACCAACAAACACCAAACCCCTGTGCCCCTCATGAATTGTCTTTTGTGATGGGAAGTCCACTCGGATGTGTTGCTCTTCTGAAAAGGGCTCGCTCTCCATCTAGGTCTCTTTCTCTGTGAGTGGGCCTGGGGTTGAAAAGGATGAATTGTTGATGTAGTTATGGAGCTGTCTGTGTAGAACGTCTCAAATTCTATCAGTCGTCTGGCATGGGATTAACCTTGCTAACAAAGTGCAAAGGGGACAAAGAACAAACCCTGCCGTCAGTCTTGTCGAACTATGCATTTTATGCTCTGCACATAAGACTCTGCTGTGTTTATTCAGACCTTGTTCATGATAATTTGTGAACTTCTTGTCTGTCTAAATTATAAATGAAAACTTTTTGCAGGCATTGCTCACAAAAGCATGTGGATTTATTAAAAAAAAAAACACACACACAGAAATGTAACACATTCTTGCCTCTGGTATTCTAGAGTGTCGCAGACTGGTTTGATCCCTTGAGTTTACACCTTAGTGCTACTGAAGTACAGCTCAAGTAATCGTAATTCTACGTTGTGTGAACTTCCTCCTAGCTGAGTTTAAGCTCATCTGCAGATCTGACGCCAGCTTGTCCTGTGGATTTCTCTCGATCCACAGAGGTTACTAGGTGAGGGTAAGCATCCAACTCAGAGTGTTAAAATGATCTTGCCTAAACTGTTTGTGGTCATAACTGTTGGGTGAAGAGAGAGCAGCGCCTCCAGAAGCCATTCTTCCTGTTCAAGACCTTGCAGGTGCATTGCCCTCCCGTGGGCTGCTCCCCGTAGTGATCAAGCAAGGCCCAGATCATTTACATGGCTTGAGTTATTGGAAATGAATCCCCTGCTCAGCTAAAAATGCAATCAATATAGCAAATATACAAAAAGAGCTCCCGTCCCCATGCTTGCAAGAGTGAGGAGCATAAGTGGTATTTTCACCCCTCGTTTCTGTGGGTTGTAACACGTTAGATCCTTGAGGGGTGACAGACAGAACTGGACAAGATTCCAGGTCTTGTTCTTGATGTGAATAAAGTTTTATAAAGCTTGCAGAAAAGCCAATGCTATTTTTGTGGACTTGGAGATGAGACAGAGATTGAGATCTGCACCCAGAAGAGGTTTAAGTGCTCGGATTTTCAGCACATGCACAGTTTTGCAAGTAAATGTTCTGCGGGAATAACTCCTAGCTACAGGAGGGCTTCAGAAGCGGTGCTTCCATGTGTGTGTGGTGAAGTGCACAGCTTTGCAGGATCTTACTTGGCCCCTGGGATTCCAGTGCCTGTGCTCCCAGGTTAAGTTTCTACGTTTCTACTGAGATGCATTTTTTGTGCAGCGACGCTTGTTGTGTACACTTAATTGTTCTGGGCTCCAGCAAACTAGTTAGAGATATTAAGAGTCTCAGTGTTAATTTGATTAAATACTAAATGATCTTAGCTGTAAGGTGGAATGAATGGTTCTTGAAATATTTGTAGATCGGTGGAATTTAATCAAATGTGCCGGTCCCTGAAGCTGAGTAACATAGCCCATGCCTCCTGCACTTACAGCAACAGCGAAATTCCTTTACAAGATGCACACAGAGTGGGTTAGCACCACCAACGTGAGGTCTGTAAGGGTTCTTACATTACTCTTACTGCTTGTCTGTGAAAGATTTGAAATGTCAGTTTGTGTCGGGAATTAGAATTTATGAGACCAGAACTAGCGGAGGAGATGTGAAAGTTAATGAAAATCGCAGGGTTTTCTTCCTAGCCTAGAAAAGAAACAAATCTGGGCCCAAGTCAATTGCAGGAAATTAACTTGGCCCAGTTTCATTGTCTGAAATACAAAACCTGAGAACAGTGCGGAAACAAGGCCGATCCTCTGCAGATCTGCCCTTATTCTCCCCATGCCTGTACCCTTACTTGCTGCCTTTCCTCTTGCAGCTACTCGGGCTCCCTCGGGCCACAGGGTCGGAGCAGGAAAGATACGATTTGGAGAAGGAAGGAGGGAGATCCCTACCCATTCAGAGCTGTCCTCTGGGTGCTTAGAGACAAGAGAGTTCTTTGTAGCGATCACAGAAGAAGCTGAATCTTTGAAGGCAGAAGTGCTCGGTGGTTTTATGACCTCATGCAGTGGGTTCCAAACGTGTGGAGCTAGTCAGTGCCCCCCAGTTCTCAGCAGTTCCTAGGGCTGTCCTGCAGCACTTCATGCTGAAGAGCTGGACGTGGTGGTTTGGCTTGGGTTTTGGTGTGGGTTTTTTTTTTTTTGCTTGCTTTTTTTGCAAAGCCGAATCTGCTTTCTTATGGATCTTTGTGCTTGCCAAGGGCTATCGTAGCCCCATACGCTGCTTCCCAAACATGAATCACAGAATCACACGAACATTTCTATGCACAAACACGCAGACACAAACAGGAGAACCTGCTATTGTCACTGTGCGTGGAGCGGCAAGTGTTACTTGGAACAGGAACCATTTTTCATCCCGTTTTGCTTTCTCTTACTAATCCTAAATAGCAAGGTGAGTACTCAGACAGCCTGTTCTGCAGTAGTGCGCAATAATCTCCGTAACGCCTCTGGTTAGTGAGTGAGGCAGACCTGGGCAACCGTAGTGGTAGAGGAAGACTTGGCATTCTGCTCTCGTGGGGATTTCTGTAAAAATTTCATACATTATTTCTAGCCTGAGCTCATCCACCTTCTGTTTCCAGCTTTTGGAATTTGTTGTATCTGTTCTCAATAAAGTGCCTTATTGTACGTGCCGTTCTGCTGCATATAGGTGTTCGTAGGGCTACACTGACCTAATTCATTCCTGCACATTTCTGTTCTTAATTCGTATTGGCTGTTTACGAAGTCAGTCCTGGTTTATTTTATTTTATTTATTTATTATAGTTTCCCTGACTACCTTTATTCCTCAGCATTGGTAGTGAACAGCAATTATTGATACCCCTGAGTTTTCCCCCGTTAGTCATAACGATGCCCCTGAGAGGTGTGCTTTCATCTCTAGCTCCTTGTGTCCCTGCTTATGTACATGCTGGGTATGGCCAGAAGTGAAATGGTAGGAGGCCGGCCCGCCTTCCCTGGGGAATGCCTCAACCTTTTGATCTCCCGCGGCACAGCCAGCTGTGCCTCCTGCCTGGGGAAGAAGTCAATTCCATCCTGTTAATGTAAAGCAGCTTGCCCAAGTGCCATACCATGTGCAAACACTAAATCACTTGAAAAAAACATGACTGCACGGCCTGCTGAGGAACCAGAGGCGGTGGCTGTGCTCCAGAGACCGAGGCTGGTTGTGCCCTTGCTTGGGTTTGCAGTCCTCATGGTTCCAGTGGGGCACGTGCGGTGAGCAGCAGCGTGTGGGCAGCGTACCGATAAGGCTATCGATGTGATCTATGCCACAGAACGTTCCTGACCTAAGAGACTTGTAGTTGAGATTGACAAGGACTTAGAAAGCAGGTGTGGAATGGAAGCCGAGAGTAGGAATCTTGTGTGAATGAAATCCTCCAGAAGACAGCTGTTGTCACGTGAGAAGATTCCCTCTGTGTCACTCCTGCAGCGGTGACTTGGGATGAGGCGTACTTGGGAGGTGCACTGGTGAAGTGTGACTGTGTGGCTCATGGGTGATGCTTTCCTTTCTGCATCTTTAGTAGCGTGACACAGAACTCGTTCCTGGAAAGATGTTATCCATGAGCAGTTTGACACATCCTTAGTATTTCCTCTGGGAGCTGCTGGGAACGGGATGGTGTTAACTATTGAATAATCCATGAAAGAGTACTGAATACATTACAAGGCCAAATATATGTCCCCCCAGTTCCTGCATGTATCACAGGTTCATTCATTCATTTAATTATGCAGCTCCCTGCAAGGTGCTGGCAGCGGCTGCTCTGCGGCAAGACATTCTGCCAGGCATTTAAAGGACTTGCGATGGAAGTGTCAGCGTTGGGTGCCTCAGAGCCACCTCTAGATAAAATAAAATAAACAAAAAACCTTTCCTGTTGGAGTCTGGTTTTCTCAGAACACGTTGGTGTTACAAAATAAAACAACACTTACCTCCCTCGTGCTAAGGACGTCCCACCTCCTGGTTTTAAGTAAGAAAAGAGCAGCAAAAGGAATGAGCCTCTTTCTGAGAGCCCTGGAAATAATCTCTCCGCGTGCCAAAGTCAACATCCATTAGCCTCGCGGGTCAGGGGGTGCTTTGCAGGGCTCTTCAGCAAAGAAGAGATTCCACGTGGTTGGGGGTTGTGGCATCCAGCGGTAAAAATGTATTAGACATAAAGAGAATCACATCTTAATTGAAAGCAAAATGACAGGTTCCAAGGACGGTGATGAACGTGCTGGTCCTGGTCAGCTGTCTCGGCAAACGTCGGGGATAAGCTCCGTGACACACACAGGCCTTTGCTCACTGCACCGTCCCATAGCGAGGCGCAGGGTAGGTGAGGGCTGAGCCCAGCACGCTGCTTGGGGTGGCTCGGTACATCGGCTCGGTGCTGAGCTGCCCGTGAGCCAACAGCCAGATCTCTGCCTGCAGGTCAGCTGGGGAAGAATCATGCAATAAAACAAGCGGAACAAGAAGTAGTTTGTGCTTAGGGTGTGCTAGCAAGAGGCTGGGAAGCCCCAGCTGACAGCATTCAAGGCCGTTCTTACTGGCTCTGTGACAAATGCTTTGCCAGGATTAACTCGTGTTTATCCACCCCCTATTTTGAAAAAAGTATTTGGCATCGTATAAGCAGGTAGGAAGTCAAAAACACTTGTCTGAAGGTTAGTACTGTATGGGCAACCCCGTGTGGTATCCAGGCTTCCTTCAGCGCCTCTCAGCTGCTGACATTTTGCCTACCGGAAAAGGCAAAGGAGTTTTTT
This sequence comes from Nettapus auritus, assembly GCA_011076525.1. Taxonomy (NCBI): domain Eukaryota; kingdom Metazoa; phylum Chordata; class Aves; order Anseriformes; family Anatidae; genus Nettapus; species Nettapus auritus. Next base: position 5,821,730 of record CM021788.1, read on the forward strand.
CTGTCCCACAGCTGAGGGAGCGTGGTGGAGGTTGGGTTTTGGCACAGGCAGCTGCTGTGACCAGGACGGTGTCAACAGAGCGACAGCTTGCCCACCTTTGCTGTTTGTTTCCTTAGAAGGCTGCTTGGGCCGTTGGCAGTACCTGGGCCAAAATACTCGGAGAGCATTCCCTGGTCAGCTCAGCGGTCTGTGGACTAGACGTGAGCAGCTTGTGACTCTTCTGTCTCATTTCTGATTCACTTCTGGATAGCTGGGTCTTACTGGACGGAGGGGTGTGCCTCCTCCTTCAGCCTGCTCCCTATACCCAGATCCATATCCAGTCCTTTCTGCTGTCACCTCGTATCAGGAGAGGAGGTAATACAGTAGGAATACACAAAAAAGAAGTCAAATGCACAGTAAAAGTCACCTGTGGAGCCCAACAGAACCCAAGGCCATGCCTCTGGCAGAGCCTAAGGCCGCAGATAACACCGCCCAGCCCTTTGAAGCTGCCTGCGATGCTGCAGGTAACGGTGTCTGTAAGATGTGAGGCTTGTCGGGGGGTGAGATTTGATGTGGGGTTTTAGATTTTTGGCTCAGGAGCAGCTCCTCCTGTAGGTACACGTGGGAATATCACTGAGCAAAGGAGGGTATTGGCAGACTGCAAACCACAACCAGTTCGTAGAGTATGGAGAGTTTCCTTCAGGAAGGGCTCAGTTCTTGCTAGGATAGCACAGCCCTGTGGGCCAGGTATGCTCCGGCCTCGGTTAACCTTCTGCAGGTAATGTTTTAGCTGCTAAGAGAGCAATGAGTAACCAGACAGTTACTGAGTGTCCTTTCTTTAATGCTGGTCGGGGAAGCTGCCCCCAGGCAGCACCCCAGGCAGCGCTGGCGCTGCTTGACGTGCACAGCACCGTGCCCGCCGGCTGTCTCCTGGCCTGGTTCTAGAGGGCTCGCTCCTGCAGCCTTGCAGAATTGCCCTGGCTGGTGTAAATTTGGAGGTTTGCCTTGTAAAAATGTCTCGCCTTTATTCAAATACTGAAATCATCAAAGATTGTAAGTTTCAGATAGCAGCATGAGTTTGGGCCCAATTCTCTACCGCAGCGCACGTGCACATGCGTATCCTGCCTGTGGGTTTTGCTGCTTACTGCCTGGCTGCTGCCTCAAAAATATGCTTCAGATGTCATCGGTACCAATCGTACTGTCAGGACTGACCTGCTGCGCTCTGAGGCAGGCACGTGCCTCTCACGGGGCCACGGGAAGTGGAGGATGGATCTGGGGTTTAACCTGGAGCTTTCCTTAGGGAGCCATTGGTTCTCCTCGTCAGGGTGATCTGCCTCCACCAGCTTGTTCCGAGCACCCCACTGAATAAGCTAGCAGCCCTTCCCAGCCTGCAGTTGTTAGAGCGAGGCGAGCAGAAGGGAGAACCTTGGCGAGCCTGGTTCCTGCAGCAATTTCATTTATTTCCTGGAGTGAGTCCCAGCTTTGCTGCGTGCCTTGCTCACATCCCTGAATCCTGAGAGATGCTGATCTGTCCCTGCCAGGGGCCGCTCTTTGCCTCCTTCATGCTGGTGAAAGTTGATCTCAGGCGGCAGAGCTCACGAGTCCCAGTTCACACAAGTGCATGCTTGGGACCAAGAACGTGTGGGAGGCAGGCAGCGGCTTTGCACGACCCCTATGAAAACGAAGCTTGTGCGCTGCATAGCTGGTTGCACTGGGTTCCTTTGTGCCACGTAAGGGGCTAGTCGACCTTCAGGCCTCGCTGGCGTTTATCAGCTTTGTGCGTCCCGCCAGCACACGTCGTGCTCTAGAGTCTAAGCTTCGCTTCCAGCTATGGCACTGCTCCTTGTTCTGGCTGACAGCGGCAGTGGCTGTGTGCCCAGACACAGCCTTCACCTGGGGGAGGTGGTGAAGGAGAGCGGGAGCGGTTCAGGGCTGCAGCTGGGTGTGTGTTCCAGCAGCAGAGCTCTCTGTAGTCTGCTCTCCTGGCTTTAGTCCAGCGGAGATTAGATAAGCCCCATCAGGTCCCAGGGAATCTGTCTTTTCAGGTAGGTTGCCCTGCATGTCTAAAGGATAAAGTACTAATTATAACACGTGGCTGCTAGGGAAAGAATGCATGCCTTCTACGTTTCCCGTGCTTGCAACCTAAGTATTGCCAAATCCGAGCCATAGTTAGCCCCGAGTCACGTTTTTCTAACGACGATGCCTTCTTTTTTCTCTTTTGGTCTCTAAAGCCAGCACTAGCCCTACATCAGGCCTCGGGACTGCTGCCATTGTAGGCATCCTCATCGTTATCTTTGTGCTGCTCCTGGTGGCTGTGGATGTCACCTGCTACTTCCTGAACAAATGCGGCCTGCTGATGTGCATTGCTGTCAACTTATGTGGCAAATCTGGACCAGGAGCCAAGGGCAAAGACATGGAGGAGGGCAAAGCCGCCTTTTCGTGAGTACTGTTGTCACTTCTCTCACTTCTTCTGTTGATCAGTGTGTCCCAGCAGCAACTCCAGAAAATAAATTGGTGTTTCAGGGAGTTCTGGCTTTCCCATCTCTGCTGGGAGGGTACTGAAAATAATTGGGGCCATGCTGTTTCTGCTTTTTATTTCCAGGAAAGGATTCTTTGTGACATTTCTCAGCTTTTCTCCCATTCCTTTGAGTAGCTATCAAATGCCTGACCCTTATGCTGGACATCATAGTGGTCTTCTGTGCTATAGCTAATAATTGGAAGGAGGGGTGACAAAAAGAAGCGATCTGCTGACCAAGCCAACCTGTTTCTGGCAGTCACCATCAGAATTTGAAGTATGTCTTTGCAGGAGGATCCCTAATGTGAATGGGAAACATTTTCTATGTAATTCCTTCATTACAGGAAAGATGAGTCCAAGGAGCCTATCGTGGAAGTGCGGACTGAAGAGGAGCGGACCCCCAACCATGACGGGGGAAAACACACAGAGCCCAACGAGACCACCCCCCTCACAGAGCCAGAGTATGTAGATAACAGTCCGTCCTAGCACAGTGTCGGTCCAGTGCCCTTAGCTGCCCTAATCCCTGATCTCTAACGCACATGACTCAGGGCAGGAAGAGAGGAAGACAGGTAAAATCTCCCTACTTGATTCCCAACGTACTGGTGAGAAAACGCTTCCTCTTTTTCCTGATTGACTCCTACTTCCAGCACTGGAAGGGGAGTAAAGCAGTGTTGCTTGAAAGGCTTGTCTCTGCTGCTCCAGTCCAGCGTGTAGATCCAGCACCCGCATCAGAATTTGTTCAGGACCTGAATCTGTGAATCCCTGCTAAGAGAGTTTCGATAAGGTTTAAGTGTTACCTACTGCCTTCATTAAACTGTTTCCTAAATTGGTGCGGTTCTAGTGCCCTCCAAGTGCGTGTCCACAACTTCTGGAGCAATAAAAGCAGCAGCTCACTGCAGGAAGCTGCTGAAATGCTTGGTAATGTTTGGGTCAGGTTTGGGATTGATGGGACAAGTTGGATTCTTTGTCCCAAAGCTAAGTGTGTATATTTTAGGTGTGTGTATGAGAAAATACTCTGTGCTGTGTGATGAAGATCTGAGACTTCCTGGCAAAAGGATATGGCCAAGATAAGGGAGAGAATTCAGGGGTCCTACGCCGGGACATTGTTGCATGGTTACAGACGGCACCAGGCTGCAAGCTGGGGGAATTTGTGGAAAGCTTCCTTGTAAGGTTAGGAGTAAGAGGATGAGAGGGAAGTTAGGCTAAAAGAGAAGATTCTCTGCGAGTCGATGGGGTTACGTTGACTAAGACTCGAACCAAAATCTGCGTGAACAAGCCATTCCTGAAGGTTGTGTCCTCTCTGCTCTTCCTTCCTAGTTGTCCTTCAGTCGTCCCTGCCAGCCCTTGCTACCCTTTGCGCATTTGACCTCTGACAAGTTTCTCCTTCTCTGCCTCCATGTTGTGTTTGTGTCGTAACCACATGCCATGCTGCTGCTGCTGCTGCCGTGCCACCCGCCCGCCTTCTCATGCTTACGCTCTGCTTCCCTTTCCCCTGCTGTCGTTTATGGGCTTCATTGTCTCTATTTCTCTTCTACTCCTGTCCTCTTCACAGGCACACCGCCGATACCGCAGCTACCGTTGAGGACATGCTGCCTTCTGTTACTACGGGCACCACTAACTCTGACACTATCACTGAAACTTTTGCCACTGCCCAGAACAGCCCCACCAGCGAGACCACCACGCTGACCTCCAGCATTGCCATGCCAGCCGCGGCCATTCCCGACTCCAACTCCATGTCGCCCGGCCAGGCTACTCCAGCCAAAGGGGGAGCCGCCACAGCCTCTTCACCACCGCCCTCCTCTACCCCCAAAGTGGCCCCCCTTGTTGATCTCAGCGACACCCCGAGCTCCACTCCAGCTGCTAATAGTTTGTCTTCAAGTGTCCTGTCCAACCAAGGTGCGGTGCTCAGCCCCAGCACTGTCGCCAACGTGGCCGAGACCTCCAAAGCGGCAGCTGCTAACAAGTCAGCTGCCCCAAGCCCTGCAAACCTCACTAGCCCTTCAGCTCCCTCGGAGCCCAAGCAGGAGGTCTCAAGCACCAAGAGCCCCGAGAAGGAAACTGTGCAGCCCAGCGCAGTGAAGAGCCCAACGGAGACGAGCAAGAACCCGAGCAATGTGAAGAGCGAGGCTGCTTCAGGCAGCACCGCAAACCCTTCCCAGAATGAGGACTTTAAAATGGACGAAGGGACCTTCAAGACACCAGACATTGATCTTGCAAAGGATGTTTTTGCAGCTCTTGGCACTACTACTCCTGCCAGTGTGACTAGCGGGCAAGCTCGCGAGCTTGCTTCTTCCACTGCAGACAGCTCTGTACCTGCTGCACCTGCAAAGACCGAGTATGGCTGCCTTTAATCTTCTGTTGGTTGTGTGCTGTCTCTCTTGTGCACTGGTGCTTGTGCTGTGTTCTCGTTGGGTGTTCTCTGAACTAATCTCATTGTTTCCATAGCAAACTAACTCTCCAGTGAACCAACTGAGCAGGGCTTGGCTTTAAAGGTCCAGGAGGAAAGCAGGAATAGGCTGGGCCAGGGCAGCAGAGAAAAGACAAACCCAGGAATTTATCATAAACGTGTGATTCTTTACACTTTTCTGCAGTTTTATCTATCATAGATGTTCTTTTACGAAAAAGATTCAGAACAGTTTGGTTGGGTGCAAAGGAAGCGCTGTCCTCAGAGGCTCAGAGTTCCTGCAGCCACCCAAATGCCATTTCCGAACAGATCAGCGGAGCCATTCAGAGATGACGTCAGTGTGAGGCAGGGCAGAAGGCAGAACCGTGTGAATCTAAATTGTGATACCTCTGGGTTGGTGCTTGAAGGGACAGGGTAAGGCAGAGGGGTAAAGCAATGCGATCCTGTCAGAGAGGGGGATCACTCTCAGCTGGGTCCGGAGAACTGGGTGGTGTCTTTGTTGTCCTGGTTCATCAGAGACGAGTCTCCATCCACCGTTCTTGGTCACCTTTTTACCCAGCTGGCTCATTCGGAGAGCCCCGGCATGCCCCTAGGCAGGACAGCCATACAAGTCCTTTGGAGCCTTACGTCATCTGGCCAGGATCCACTTTTTTCAGCTGAAAGGAGTCTTCACCTGGTGTTTGGCAGGAGACGCCAGAACTGGAGAGTGAAAGCCTCAAGTCCTCAGCATGAACTGGGGGAAGGCTCAGCTGTTAGGCAGGTGGTGGACAAGAGCGCTCTCGGTGTGCCAGGTTGGGCAGCGGTGGAGACACAGCCGTTAGAGCAGAAGCTTGGAAAATGCTGCTGGAATGAGCTCCTCTTTAGGACACAAGCACTGAAGTTCCCCGTTCCTTCAGGCTTCCTGTATGGACTCCACGTGTTGACAAAGGCAGGATCAAACAGAAGGAGCACCTCCTCTTTCCTGCCTGAACAGGGGCTGTGCTTTGTAACTAGACAGACTCCTGAACAGGCAGCTCAGATTTGGCTGGGAGAAGCTCCCAGAAGGCTGAGTCCACGCCGCATCTTGGGCTTTGGGAAGGGAAGGCGTGTTGGTGACACGGGGCCCTACGCTGTCTCAGCCAGACTGCTGCCAGGACCTAAGTAGCTGCTCTTGAGGCAGGTTTGCAGCTCACAGTGATACCTCTAAGCTGGGCTGCAGCAACCCCAGGGAACACATATCCTCAGTGACAGGTTTGGTGAGAACTTCTTCCACCCTCATTTCTCCAGGAAGATTGCCTCATTCTGGAAGCTTTGCATTTAATCCAAAATAAGGCACGGGGCTGGGTTATCTGGCTTTGACACTGTGGTTACCATGGTGCTCACACTTACAGAAGTCAGGCAGACATCGCGGAGCCAAGAGCTTTTTCCCAGAGCTGGGTGAAAACCCATGCTGTTTTACCCTATTATTCATCCTAAGGCCCTGGTCCCCCAGTCTCCCTTCCTGTCCTCTCCTAAATCGGGACATGCTGCCACGTGATGGTTCCACAGCACTGCCTTGTCCCCCCCAGCTCTGGATGCTCCCCGGGATGTCTGGTGGCTCCCCAGATGCCCTTGGGCTGCAGGGAACCAGGCAGCTCGCTGGGCGCCGAGAAACCTCTTCAGTTCCCTGCAGGTAAAAGCCCTTCCTGCTGGGTGCCAGAGACACAAACAGAACGGAGGATTGTGAGCTGGTACTGAGCTGATGGGAGGTAGGAAACGGTCTGCCTGCAGTGAGCAAACGTTTCAACCGAGTGCAGTTTGTTCTGCAGCGTGCCCGTGAGTTCTGGGTGCGGTGGAACACGGAGCTGTGTTCTCCGTTCCAGTGCAGCCTCCTTCTGCCTGCGCTGCCCGTCTGCCTCCCTGTGTGCAACCCAGTGCCTCAGCCACGGGCTCCGATTCAGCTCACCTCGAGTCAGGGGGAACTGGAATCGCAGCCATCTCAGCCTGGCTTTGTGACTAGCGGGCTGGAGCAGCATTGCTGGGGGGCGGCCAGGTAGTCCGAGCGTGGCGCTTCTGACTCTGAAGGGACAGGCAGGCTTCCCTCATTCTTCAGTCAAGCGCCAAAGGCAGGCTGATGAATCTGAGCTGCAGCCGGTGAGGCTGTTCACCGTCCGTATGCTTGCGAAAAGGCATCTGAGAGAACCCTCTTGGTGTGTTTCCTTCTGCGTACCGTGAAATTCCGACAGTGACCTCCTGCAGAAATGGAGATGTGCTGCTAAGGGGCAGTCTGTTCCAACAGGACCTTTGGGTGACGTGATTAGTGATGGTAAAAATCCAATTATTTGGCGATTGTGTGAGTTTTCGTGTTCGTCCCTGAGGCATTTCACAGCACGCCTCGTGCTTGTGCTGCGGCCTAAGGCCAGATCCTGCTCGTGTGTGAACTCAGGAGGGAAACGTAGAGCTGAATGCTGGGGGAATGGAGGGGACGGGAGGTTGGTTTTATTTATCTTTGCGCCTGTCAAGGAGATCTGTTTGAATGTTTTCAGAAGCATATTCGGAGGTGGTCTGTATTTCCCTGTCTCTAAACTGTGCCGTTTTGGTGATTCTTCCTCAGGAAAACCCCAGTAGAAGACAAATCTGAAGTGCAAGCAACGGAAACTAAGGCACCTCCAGCAGAAGTCAAGACGGTCCCAAACGAAGCCACACAAACAAATGAAAACGAGAGCAAAGCATGATCAGCGACAGATGAAAAAATGACAGAACAACTTCACCCAAGCATTTAAAACACGAAACACAACACACATCTCATTCCTCTAGTGTCTGTTGCCTTTTTTTAAAAAAACAAAACAAAAAACAGAAAATGCATAAACGGGGGGGGGTTCTCTCTTTTTCTTTTTTTTTTCTTTTTTTCTTTTTTTTAAAAAAGATTTTTAGAAAGGTTCTATTTGTTGTGCACTTGCTTTTAAAAAGTAATACATTGTAAAACCAGGGTTAAACCCACAACCAAACCAGGGCTTAGCTGACCCTGTATATTCAAAGAAGCAACATTGCAAATAGCAGTTACAGCATCGTTGAGGAGCTCAAAATCACCTAGTCTTAGGCAAAGGAAAACAAAAAAAAAAGAAAGAAAGAAAAAAAGACCCTGTTCTTTCCTTGGTTAGAATACTAGATATAACCACTGTACTGCTTGCCTACTTGGTACAGCTGGTCCTTAATGAACAAAGTCCACAATTTATTTTTATACTTTTCAGTCGAGTTCGAAATATGTAAAGCCTCATAAATAAGTTATAATTTCTGTTCACCTTGTATTTGTTCAGTATGCAAAGTGTCTTGAGCTCTTTGTGGCTGAATTCTGTTCTCCACATTAGACATTTATTTGGGGGGTTATTCTTTTTTTTTTAGGAAGAATGCCAAAATTGCAGCTTCGGGGGATATATTTCAATTTGCAGTATTCAGACTCTACATTTCTTTAAATTTTATGTTAATTTTTGCCAACTTTTGTTCTTTCCAGTGTTTACAATTGACAAATATTTTTTTTAACTTTTGTTGTGTTTAAATGTATGTGTAAAATAGCTGCCTTTTTTTTTTTTAAGTGAATCCAGTCTATAGAAACTAGGTTAGCAGCATGCTTGCTTTGCAAAGGGAGACATTTTTAAATATCGATGTTTACAGTAGTTTCCCCTTTATCTTTTTTAATTATTATAATAATTATAATTATTATTATTATTTCTTACTGGAGTAAGAAAAAGAGTAATGCTGGTCTTCGGTTTGCTTTTTTGGGGGGCGGGGGGTGGGGATATTCCAACCACTTGTCACCAATCGAGGTCTGCACCCAGCGATCCACAGAAACACACGCTTAGCTTGGAATGACAGAGTTGCTGGCGAGAGGCCTTATTTGCTTCAGTTTATTAAGAGTGTAAGTCCCTTGCTGGACCTGGGCCTGACTGCATAAGAAAAATATCATCTCTGCTTTTTTAGGACATTCTCCCTTTTCCTTCACGGAACCCTCCCAGAGCTTTGAGAGGCAGAAGAGGGATTGTACAGTTAGGGCTGGGCTGGTCTTCTCTCAGACGTTCGATGACATCAGTTTCTCCTTGATACATCAGTAAACGCCATTTCCTTTGACCCCAGAAAGCCGATTTAAAAGCAATGACTTTCTGCACTTAGAGAAAAATCAGGTTTGCTTTTGAGGAGTGGTAACGCTAGAAGAAAGGAACGTCCTTCTCTCGCGGGTGGAGTTCCCAAGCACAAGGATGCTTGGCAGCCTGCAAGCCCCCTCTGTCCGTGGGTGCTCTGCAAAACCAAACCCTGCAATCAGCGCTTGGGAAGCGGTGCCGAGGCTCCCCTGGGTTCCCAGGTCTTTGCAGCACGTCGGTACCAGTCAGAAAAGGGCCGATGCAGCATCGCTGTGCAGGGGGGAGCTCGTCAGCGGGAGCTAGCACTGGGAGGCACGGAGTAATACCGAGATCTGGGGTGAGAAGACGCTTGAGCAGAAGGAAGGCAGAGGTGTACAGGGGTGGACCAGCCCGATGTGTAGAGCTGCTCCTTCTCTGGGGGTTTTGTTGTTTGTTTTTTCTTTCTTTTTTTCTTTTTTTTTCTTTTTTCTTTTTCCTTTTTTTTTTTTTTTTTAAATTCTACTTTAGATCTGCAAGCTTGTGCACTGTGGGTGCGTGACTATTTTAGTGTGAAACGTGTTTTTTGTCATAGTATTGAAATGATTAAAAAAAAAAAAAGCTTCAACATAGTTTGAATGTGGAAGGTGTAGCGGATAGTTCAGACTTGAAGAATTTATTCGGGAAAAGAAAAAAAAAAAAAGAGAACAACTCTTACAAGGAACAGAAGCCTTTAAATGAAAAACAAAACCGAGCTGACCATGGCATCCATTCCGAGGTGCGAAGGTGACAAACAGAAGGATGATGGGGGGCAGAGACTGCTGCTGGGCTCAGCTCGGGCAGCCGCTCTGGTCGCTGTGCTCTTCGAAGCACGCAGTCTTCTCCAGTGGCATCGCAGAATTTGGAACTGTGAAAATAATGGTTTAGTCATTTGCTAAGTGTGGGGTTTTTGCATTTTTTTTTCCTCAGCTCCTGGGGCTGGAAATGGAGGATGACTGGATGTGCAGGCACAGACACGCATGCAGTACCCATCCCGAGCAGGACATCAGGGCAGGATAGGTCCTCACTTCAAAGCCTTGTGGCAGATTTGGCCCTTGCTTGACCCAGGACAGCAGTGGTGGTGTAAGTAAGGCAAAATTTGGTCCCTAGGGCTTTTTCTTTTCCAAGAAATCAGTGCGTGAAATACACCATAAAAGCTCGCCGTGGTCTACGGCTGGGGAGAGTCCTTGGGGCAGCACAGGACTGAGTGGTGGCGGGCAATACGTACCTCTGTTCCTTGGGATGGCCGCAACAGCCTGTTCCTCATTTCTGTGACGTTTTTGACTGCTGTTGTCCTCTTTATGTTATACCTCATAAGTTATGACCCGCGGGGAGCTGAGCAGCCGATAGGGAACAAATGCTGATGACCAGAAACGTGTCCGGGGACACTGGTCAGCACCTGCCGGGTGAAATTTGTGACTCTCAGCTCGCGCTGGCATTTCTGGCATAGCAGGAAACCGGCTGAGGGCCCGATCCACCACCCAGCCGCGTCTGTAGGAATCACCCCGCTGGCTGCGGTGGGTTTGTATCGCCCGATGCAGTGAGCGTCACCCCAAGGCAGGGCTCACCCCGTGGTGCCGGAGCCCTGGCTCTGTCCTCTCACTGTTCACGCTCTCGCGCCGCCGCCCGACACCCAGTACTGGTAGGTCCATCCTGAGGAGTGTTTTTATACTTGCCCTTACCGGAGAATTTGTTTTAATTTAGAAGTATCCCGCTCCGAAGGTAGCTTAGGCTTCATTGGTTTTATTTCGCCTTTTGAAGAGGGACCAACCTGATGCCGTTTGCGCTGTATATGTTTATATATGTATCCATGCCATACATATATATATCTATATGGCACCTCCGACCGATCAGCTTCTAGTTGTGGAGTGATGACATTTCATGCTGCGCCATACGTAACGATGATGAGATAATAGTGCATCCAGTTGTTCAGCTTTTAGAGTGGAGTTTTATTTTCACACTTTTCTATGGAGCCTTCAAACCCCAGATTTTCACACTAGGCTGTTTTGATAGTTGTTCTCAGACCCTCCATTGACATCCTTCCCCAGCATTCCCTACTTTTGGGGGCCTTCTATCTTGTTAAAAAAACGAAAAAACAAAAAATCTTTTTACCGAGTGAAACATCGATTCCACCTTTATTCCCATTCTCACTGGTGTAAATACTGATACTAACTGAGGATTTTGACTTTGCATTCTGTCAGAATACTGTGTTCAAATAAAAGTTACAAAAAAAAAAAAAAAAAAAAGCTCACGCCTACAGTCTGCTCTTCTTCAGATGCTCTGCCAGGTCCCGTGCACAGGCACGGATTCCCTGGGCTGTCATTGCATGTGTGTTTATCTCCCGGTGTTTGTCATCCCGCTGTGGGATGCTCATGAGCCTGGCGAAGCAGGGAACACATCCAGGTGTGCGGCGATGCCCGTGGGCACCCTGCCTGCCTTCCCGAGCCCCCGATGCACAGAAGGAGCACCTGACAGCACGTGTCCCCTCTGAGCAGCACTCCCCAGTGCTGAATGCTCTACCAGAGGAGCAGTTTTGAACACTGAGCCTCTGTCACACCTCAGGTTATGTCCTAGAGATCAGTAGCACGCAAATGCTGTTGGATGCCTGCTGCGGATCTCAATCAGCCGGGTTTCCCGTGAAAACATTGCTCTGTTCACTGGCTGCGGGTGGTGTGTGTGTGTGCACAAGTGTTGGCTCTAAATGTCGCATTATCACATCCCAAATCAGGGCCCTGGCCTGGGAGAATGTTGGACTAACAAAACCCAACTCAGTTCTGTCCTAAGCACCTGGTCAGGGAAATGAGAGCTGTGGTACGTGACAGTACCCGGCTGCCAAAATTGTTCACAGACAATAAAAAAAAAATGGTAAGTGTGTTGAGGTAAAGCACTCGTTATCCCAAGAGAACGGCTTTGTCTTTTCTGCTTTCTCGCCAGTGCTCCTCTCTGTCCCTGAACGCAGCTTGCGATGTGTTTTGCGGTCAGTGTTTGAGCAGAGCTGCTGTGACTGGCCCCGTATGTGCCTGGTGCTACTACTTTAGAAAAGGCTGTCCCGGTCTCCTCTTGGAAAATGACAGCAGGCTGAAGCAGTCAAAATCGATGTTAACTTATGGCTTCCGTAGGAAACCACATCTTCGGGCTCTGCATACACCCTAGTTTGGGGGCTGAATCCTAGCCCGAGGCAACACAGATCCAATGCGTTCATTGCTTTCAGTTCCAAATGAATGCAGCTGAACAAAAGATTTGTGCGTACGCTGTGCTTCAGGGTGCATCGCTGGCATCATTTTCTTCCAAAACCCTTTCTCAGTTCCTCCTTGCAAGGCAAATGTCAGAGCAGGTCTGCTAATGAGGGATCACAGTTTCCCACCCCCTGTTTGAGACAATGGCCCAGAAGGGTCTGCGTTTCTCATTTCAATAATTACAAAGAAGGTCCAAGAGGTACTGCCCATGGCAGTAATTCTCTCTGATGGTTAAAGGAAGGGAGGCTGGGCTGAGAGCAGGGCAGGACAACAGCAGGACTGAAAGCACCAGGGCCCCTTCGGTGTTATTGTCATGGGGCAACACTCACACCCGCGTGGTGCCCAGGAAATTCAGCCGGGAACAAACACGGTGCTGGACTCCAAGCAAAGCACAAAGGAGGACACGGGTGGCAGAAAATGCATCAGTGTGGGCAAGGAATAAAAAGTACAAGCAAACTCATCCTGATGGAAGTATTAATTGGTGTGAAAACAGCTCTTTTCCAGCAAAGTGGAAATTTCCCCCTGTAAATGAAGTCTACACCGCCTGAATTATTGGAGGTATTCTCAAGCCCCCTTGAACCTTCCCACACTCCCCAAACAATTAAACGGTTCTTGGATTCTCGGCAGGGGGAGGCCAGCTTCACTGCTGCAGCAAGGTAACGGGTACAGCAGGAAGATGCAAGGGGAGAGCGAGCTTGGAGACCTTTCCTTCTGGTGCTGGTCGACTCCGCTAATGACGGTGTGATCCCAGATTCACCTCACCATTCCTAATAAATCCCTGACAGATATTTTTTCATATATACTTGATATGTTTTGATCCATAGCTATAATAAAAACAGATACAGATTTATGAACAGACATGCAAACGCTTCCAGGACATCATTTTAAAAGCTTCTGCACAGAGCTGTATGGCAACGTGACCACCCTGGCTCCATTTCCTTGAAGGCAGCTCTGTGCCCTGCACGTCGCCAGGTAAGCTCTCCCCGTTAGCTGCGAAGTGGCAGGAAAATCCTGCACCTGGCCCGGCTGCACCGAGCTGAGGCGGGGAGCAGGCGCCACAGCCACGCTCACCACAAGAGATTAAACAGATCTGCTTCCCGTGGAGGTGCTGCCTTCTTCATGAGCTGCATGGCACAGCTGACCCGAGGTTTTCATTTCGTTTGCTACAATGAAATCTCTGCCTGGCCGCTAAATGAATCCCAACTCTGCTTTTCGCAGCCGTGTTATTAGCTTTGTTCTGCCCACGAGAGGGTCACGTCCTCCAACTCTGTCCCTGTGCTTTCCAGGCTGTTGGGTGCAGCTGGTGGGCACGGCACGGCAGGGGCCCCGCAGCAGAACAGCACCGCGGCTGCCCTGGGAGTTCCTGTACAGGAGCATGTGAAGGGCATGGGCAGCGGGCAGCAGCCCTCCGTGCACTGCCAGCAAATTGCTCTCTTCTGTAGCCCTCCTGCTGAGTCTCATGAACAGGAGGGATAAACAATGGATCTGACAGCAGAATGAACTGCAGCTTATTGTGTGGGGAGAGAATGGTAAACTGAGTGGGAGGGGCAGAAGTAAAGGCCATTTTCATGCAGGTGATGTGAGATGCCACAGATTTAATCCGGGCCGCTGACCCAGGAGGGTATCCGGGAGGCAGGAGAGGAGAGCATAGCAGAGTGCAAAGCTGGCAGCAGAGTGCAGAGGCAGCTGCAGGAACAGTGCCTGCCCATCTCCCGCCCATCTGCAGGGGTGCATCTGCAAATTCTCAGTGCTCAGAAACCCTCCGAAGTGCCCCCCTTCCCGCTCTCTGTCTTGCAGTGCTGCTGCAGGAGAGGCAGAACCAAACGCCTCCCTCTCCATCAGCACACAGGGCTCGCTGCTGCTGCTCACACGCAACACCCAGGGGACAGGAGACAGAGGCAAGCAGGGAAGCCTGCCTCGCATCTGCCTGCTGCAACTCAGCACCTCCAAAACAGACTTAATGAACCGACAAGCCCAGCTCTTTGTTTTGCCCGTGGCTTATTTATAACATTTTTTATTCTCTTAGACCTTAGGGGTGGCTATATTCCCTTGATTTCCTAGGATAACAAACACAGGCTAGACTGCTGAGCATCTCAGCAATATAGCTATTGCCTCCTGGGTATTTTTAATTGGACACCATAGACACTGGATTTGAAACAGCTTCATTAGTGAACCAAGCCCCGCCTCTGGGATGGAGGTTTGCATGAGCAGAGCTGCCTTGCAGCGAGAGGAGAGAAGGAAGCATATTTATTAAATGTGCATCAAAGGCAACTCCTGGCAGTCCCTGGGGCCAGGTGCTTGCAGGGATGGTGCAGCTCAGCACCCTGTGGGCGCACACAGCCCAGGAACGCATTTCCCCTCCCAGTAGTGCAGCGGGACGCTGACGGGCAGGAGGATGAACGTGGCTGAGATTTGTAAGCTCACAGAGCGATTTCTAATTTCACGCCCAGCAGACCCCGCAGTGGCCTGTCCTTGGTGTTCCATGTCTTAGGCAACGCTGCCGCTTTCAGGAGACTCTCCAGACAAACTCCCTCTCTGTTTCTCACTTTCCTCTGCTGAGATGGCTGCGTTACCATGTCTGGGATTAAAATCCCCTGGGGCAGCAGGCACTCGGTGATGCTCTGAGGCTGATGTCTTCCAGTAACTGCAACCTCCAGCCTTCTGGCTGTAATAATGTGTCTCCAGAGCGTGGTGACAAGGCCGCGTCAGGCTGCTGGAGCCACACAAACTCTCATGTGTGATCTGACAGGGACGTGCTTTGGGTGAAGTGCCAATGTGGGGGGACCTGGATGCAGGGAGTGCTCTGAACCTCGCATCTGACACATCCCAGCAGGGCCACATGGTGTAAAGGAGGGCTGGGCAGCTCCTGAGAGCTGCTCCTCGCCGTGTGTCCTGCCAGAGATCAGCCAGTCCCCGTGTCGCCTTCCATGCGTCTTCATCACCCAGGGGGCTCCGGCACAGCTGGAGGAACAGCTGGGGTCTGCACAAGCACTGGTGGGTGCGTGGAGGCTGCTTTGGGGACTCGGGAGACAAAGCAGAGCAAAGTCTGAAATCACAGCTCTGGGAGAGCTGCCCAGATGTGTTTGTGCTGGAGGATGGTGCCATCCTCTGGCTGTCTCGCTGCTGGCAGGCTGCGTGTCCCGCCCGACAATGGAGCTCTCAGGCCCTGCAGACCAGGGGCCTGACCCTCCCAGGGACAGCAAGCAATCGCTGTACCCTTGTTTTTACAGTGTAGCTTTAAAAAACACCCAGTGTGGTATAAAAATCAGGGCACAAAGGGCTCAAGAATATCGCCATGGATGAGAATGCACGTTTCCTAAACCGGCCCCCCTCTCCCTGTGGCTGGTTCTGCAATCCATGCCTCAATTAACTTTTATTTTGACCCAAGAAACCCCTTTTCACTATTTATTTATTTATTGTTTTCTTTTTGGGCAAGCTAGAGGATCTGAAATGCTCCTTGGAGAAAAGAAGGTCTTGTACTGCTGCTGCTGCACTCCCTCCCAGCAGGTCAGACAGCCTGCCAGCAGGATGGACAGATTGCTAACAGGGCAGACAGCCTGCCAGCAGGACAGACAGACTGCCAGCAGGACTGCCAGACTGCTAAGCAGGACAGACAGCCTGCCGGTGGGACAGGCAGCCTGCCAGCTCTGCCAAAGCAGCCCTGGTGGGTGTCTGACGAGCAGCAGCAGGAGGAGGCCTTGGTCTAGAGGGAATGGCCTCAAGTTGCGCCACGGGAGGTTCAGGTTGGCCATGAAGAGACATTTCTTCCCAGGAAGAGCAGTCAGGCATTGGGATGGGTTGCCCAGAGAGGTGGTGGAATCACTATCCCTGGGGGTGTTCAAGGAACGGTTGGACACGGTGCTTGGGGATACGGCTTAGTGCTGACATTGGTGGTAGGGGATGGTTGGACCAGATCCCCTAGAAGGTCTTCTCCAACCCTAATAACTACGATTTTGTGGGGAAACCAAGCCAGGCCGCGGGGCTGCGAACCACGCAGCCAGCTGACGGGCCGCGAAATGGCGGCCGCCGTGGCCATGCCCGTCTATTTGTAGAACCCCGCCCCCAGACGCGATTTCCGCAGCCGTCACGTCAGGGGCGCGGTCTCCATAACAACGCCGAGGACGCTGCGGATTTTACGGCCCGCGGGCAGCGCTAGGCCCCGGCCCGGCCCCGCCATGCTGTGCGGGCAGCAGGAGGAGGACTTCCAGCGCTTCCTGCGCCGCGTGGACGACATCAGTAAGCGGGGCCGGGCCGGAGGGGGCCGGGGGTCCCCGGGCAGGGCGCGTGGAGAAAAGCTGGGTGGGGAAAATGGGGCAGGAAAGGGGAAAAAGGGGAAAAATCTGCCCTGTTGCGACGCCCTGCTGGTGTCCGGAGCCGGTTTGTGATCAGAGGTGGCCGTTGGTTATCCGTTTATTGGTTTCTTCATCCCTTTATTGGTTCCTTTATCCCTTTTTTTTAGCCGACTTGCTTCAAGGCTTGAACTCTCCAGACCCAGCTGTGAAGGAAAATGCCATTGTGGAAACAGAGAAAAGGCTCCGTGAGCAGGAGAAGGCCGGCAAGGAGGAAGAAAGCAAGACTACGGTGAACAGAACAGTCATCAACACGCGAGCTTCTGTAAGGGCTTTTTGCTTTAGAGTTGAAGCTGTATGCAGTTTAGGCGTGTTCAACTAATACTAACTCACATTCCTTGCCCAGCAGTAAATTTAAACAGTACGTAATAGCTCCTTCGGAATTTAACATTTTTATTATTTTTTCTCTAGCTTCCTTATTGGGAAATAGTTGATGTCTCATTGTCTGACGGATGCTAATGACACAAAGTACTTCCCTTCGATTTATTCAAGCTGGATGCAAGTCTTGAGTTGCTCTAACTTACAGCTTTTACTTGCACTTCAGGGATTTGAGCCGTAGAATTTAAACCAGTTGAAGATGCAAGTCTTTTTGCTGAGTTCATTAGTCTGTGATTCATGTGGGAGGTCTGGATTTCAGTGTCCGGCTTCATTAATGATGCATACGGAAGGTTTTTGATAATGCTGGAAGAAATTAAATCTGTCCTAGCCATCTTTTGGTTAAGTGTCAAACTGGTATTCCTAATGTGCGTCGGTCCAGGTATTTCAGAGCCCCTGTAGCTTTGAGCAACTTAACAGTGTGTTCCTTTGTTGTTTTACTGAAGTATCTGTATGTGTACATGTATTTCTCTTTTTTAGGACCTGTCAACTGCAGAGGCAGTGAACCCAGGTAGGACAGTGTTCCATGTAGCGTTGAGCAGCTCTTTCGTCTGTTTCAGCAGAAATGGAGTGAGGATCGCTGTTCATGCAAGACTAAATTCCACTCCCACTAAAATCCAAGCTAACTTTTCCTTAAAATTCAGTCACATCTAGAAATTTAGCAGTATGGTTGCACTCGTTCATGGGTAGGAAATTTGTTGATGTAGTTTGTTCTATTCTGGCCTCATGTAGAAAGCTGTTATTCTGAATTTAAAGAGAGACAAGCTTATATCTAGCCGTGAGCCACTCTGTGGCAAGTATGCAAATCCTCAAAGACAGTCTTTTTGTGTGATAGTGTGACATTCACATTTCAGTTTAACTTCTGAAATGTCCCCTTAAGATTCTTCGTGTAGAGAAATGTCTCAGAAATACCTTAGAAATTACTTCTTTTTAATCTATAGGTTGATTTTAATAAAGCAATTGTTGTGTATTTTTATTTTTGTAACTAAAATGCCACCAACTTTTCTGTCTCAAAGATGGCTTTCTGGCAGCTTTGGAAAAGGATGCAAAAGAACGAGCTAAACGAAGGAAAATAAATGAACGTTTAGCAAACGGTAAGTGCTAAAGGCTTGTCTAGCTAATGCCTTCAGACACTACCTAGCAGGAACTGGGATGATTTAAGTGTCTGTTGTGGTACTCTGTTAATGCAATTCTTCTGTATGCTGAGGCAATGATTTGCTTTTCTGAGACAGTGGTCTTGTGGACAGGGCCGATTAGCTGGATATAACAGAGTTATATACTTCATATAGCGTTGCAGCCTATTCTTCTCTATAATCTCCTTCTTACGATTAGGGTCTGGTATGGAGGGAGAAAGTTTCAGTGCTTGAGAACTGGACTAGGCGAAGACAAACAGTTACTTCTTTGAAAGAGGGATGAGCACTGAAGAGCTCAGAGGTCCCTTGCAAATAATGAGTAACAAAGATAGCTGCAGTGGAGCTGGACTGGAATTTTGATGATTATTCCAGCAGGAGAATATGGCCTCTGTTTCCTCAGTCACCATTTCGGGACAAAAATAAGTGCCAAACTGTTATTCTGAATACATATGTGTTTTTACAGCTCTGAAAGAGAAGGGAAACGATGCCTTCAGGAAAGGAGACTACGATACAGCCATTCAGAGATACACTGAAGGTCTGGAAAAGCTGAAAGACAAGCAGGAACTCTATACCAACAGAGCACAGGTCAGCACGTGAAAGGAAGTTACTGGTATGCTGTTTTCAGTATTATATTGCCAGGATAGAATCCAAAAAGGTTTTTCCTGTTACTTAAGTGAATTTCATAGAAGGTAATATAGGCCACCTTTCAGACAGGCTTAAAGCGGTGTGCAAACAGGTTTTCGTGGCCATTCTCTGCTTCCAGGAATTAATGAGTTCTGCTTTGCTACAATACTACCAAGAGTAAACTTTTATGTGGCTAGCAGTTAACAGCAAGGCAGTACAGAGTGACAGTTTTAGTCTTTTTACACACCTGATGAAAGAGTTGCACAAAGAAGATAATTAGAAGTGTAAGCTCTTTCCTCTTGATGAAGGTACCAGACGCTCCCAGGAACCTTCCCTTTGGCAGGGGCAAGTCCTTGGGTAGGTGTTCACATCTCCTCCTTCTTGGATGTGGCACAGGTCAGCCTCTGCTCCCCCCAAAATAAATGGGGGAAAAATCATTATGGAGTACAGTTCTGTTTAAATGCACTTTTCTCTTTTTTTTTTTTTTTTTAAGGGTCACTTTTATAATTGCAGAATGTTATTTATTTTGCTTTCTTTTCTTGCCTGGTCGAAATCATGTGCCTCTTTCAAATTTTGTTTTATTACATGTATTCTAAATTACAAATTGCAGGGAAATGGAAAAGAAGTTCAAAAGCACCTGGCAATTATCCTGCAAAATCCATATCAACAATGTAACTTTTTAGTTAGCTCTGATTAGTGGAAATCATTTGATGTATTCTAATTCTGCTCTCTGGACTTTCTTGGTTGTATTTCAGGCCTACCTGAAAATGCATGAATACGAAAAAGCCATTAGCGATTGCGAATGGGCATTGAAGGTAAGTTCGGCAATCTGAATTTTATGATCAGGTTAAATGCCCTTGGAGGAAAGATGTGTGTATAGCTGATGATATGGAGACAGCTTGCTAATGGAAAGCCACCTGGATTGTTAGTTTTGAGTTAGATGTTTCCACAACTGTATTTACTTATTTGTGTACTGCTAATGGAAATTAGTACTAATTTCATTCATGGTAGATTTCAAAGAAAAAAACACATCTGCAAGTTCTGTGATGACAGACTTATTGATGCAGGCCTTAACATTAGCTAACTTGTTCTGGGTAAGTTTTTCTGGGAAGGATATTAGCACTAGCGGTTTTCAGCATTTAATCAGACCAAAGCCTGTGTTCCTTGCATGCGGAAGGCAAGCTAGGACCAGGGGATACTAATTCAGCATATAAACTTTAGGTGTCTCGAGTAGGTCATAGAATCAGGTTGGAAAAGGCCTCTAAGATCATCAAGTCCAACCTTTAATTATTAATTAGAAATCTGAAAGAGTATTTCAAGTCTCAAGTTTCTAAATGCTTTCTGAATAATTGCTTTTTATCACAGTGCAGTGAAAAATGTATTAAAGCCCATTTTCTAATGGGGAAAGCTCACCTGGCCCTCAAGCACTATGGTGAGGTAAGTTGACTAAATCCTGTGGCTGTGAGACCGCGCTTCATTTTGATTTTGGAGTGACATTGAGTGAGAGAGGGACTAATTTGTGGTCTTGTGCATTGGACAGACAAAGGGTTCAAAAACTAATAGAGAGCCTTGTTGAAGAGGCCTTTCAGAAATGATTTGAATAGAAATACCTGCAGATGATGGACCATACACGTCTACACAAGTCCACTGTGAGAGGGTTGTTGGCAGTTGGTTCTGTGAATAAACTTCTGCTATCCCAAGCTTAGTGATGTGTTTAATTCCAAGCATGCTAACAAGACACACAAGTTGAATCCCAGATGATAAGAGTTCCTGCAACTTTCATTTCATGCCTTATTTGCTGTTTTGTCACTGGAACTTTCTGTTGTTGTTGCTACCAGCATGTTCCCTGGTTTGTATGTGACTTTTTTTCCTTCTAATTTGGAATAGCAGGCTACTGCTATTTTGGATTTAGGGACTGATGATAGTCATCTCACACCTCTGGTTTAAACAAAGTTTTTATTCGCCTAGCTTCATATATCTTATTCTTCAGACTTTTTAAGTACTGTAGCCCAAGAACTTTTGAACTTAAACAGCATGATTCTGACTAGGATTTTTTTTATCATCTTCCCATTGTTATCTGAAATTAAGAGCCTGTTTCTTTTCTGAGTTCAGTCTAGGCAGGGTTACCAGAAGATCTTAGAAATTGATCCCCAAAAGGAAAGTTTGTTTAAAGGTAAGAAACAAATTTTCATACCGTTGCCCCTTGTTTTCTGATCAAAATATGTAACCAAGTTGCTTTATTTTCTTTTGACTTCCTAGATTGTATAAATGAAGTAAACTTGGAGGAAAAAAGAATGAAAGAAGAAGAAAGCGCAATGAAGGAATTTCTGTCTGGAAAACTTGCGGCTCTGTCAGTGAAAGAATTGCTGCAGAAACTTGACAGGCCTGACCAGAATATCCTCTTCTACACAGGAGGGATCAGAGCTCTGACAGGAGCCGTGAAAGATTGTGAGTACTTGATGCAAAGGTAGTTGGTCATGGGAGTTGTAATCCAAGTAGATGAATACAACTGGAGCGGTCTCGAAAGGAACAAAAGCCCTGTTCCACTGAAAAAATAAACAGAGTTTGATATTTCAAAATTTATGGCCAGTAGATTTTTCAATTTTACTTTGATTTTTTAAATAACTGAACTGATACTGCAGCAGAGCTGTTGAGACTTCCTTAGGGATTTGGGTCATTTAAGAGATATTTTATTTTTAAGCAGGTAATTCTGTTAAAGTATATAGATTTTCAAGGCTATTCTCATTTTTAAGCCTTCCTAAAAAGCCTTTAATGTGAAGTTGATCACTTTTTACAGCACCAGGCATGAATTAGAGTAGTCTTGAGCTTCAAAGCAGTTTGTGCTTTAAGTATTTTTCTTGAAGATTTTCCCTTTTCATGATGCAAACATTCTTTCCCCAAAGCTGTTGATCCAGTGACCTTTTCCTTCAACATTGTGTTACAGAAGAGCAGGTGTCTGCCTTCACCATGATGCATCAGCCAGATGGCTCACAGAGCTGACTTGTTTATCTCTGAAATTTTTTCAGGCACTGAGCAAACTTTATTTAGAACAAACAATGGATTCAGTATCATCAATGACAACGAGGTCGTAAGACGGTAAGAGCTCTCCAAAAGAGAACAGTAGCATGTTACAGCATAAGGAAATGAAAATATTGTTTTCAAGAAACACAATCACCTCATGAAATGCAGATGAAATGATCACATAATAATGGAATAACTGATTTTAATGTCTGAATAGACTGGCTTATGTCTGACTCAAACAAATAGTGCTCTCTTAGATGCAGTGGACAGAATTCCGGAGTTCCTACTCCTCTCTCTGATCTCCTATTTCTGCACGGTTACCCTATCTTTAGTGGGGAGAGCAATTTCGTAAAACCTTTCCATAAAAGAACATCTGATGTTCTTTTGATGATGAAGTTAGTTGCTTTAAGTATGCTGGCTGGACTCCCTGGTTCTATTAATTGATGTTGGTAAATAGCCTCAGCTCTATAATGTAACCTGTGAAACTCTTCACTCCTGTAATCAAGGAAGAGGATTCTCTTTGGAGACCTGTATCTTCTGCTGCTGCATTTTCTTGGCAGCCATTATACTATGTTTTGGTAAATAAGAAACACATCTGACTAATACCTATCTAAATTGCTTTCTAATCTTTGCCTCATAAGGAGTCTCCTGTCTGAATGTATATCTGAGTCAGTTCCTGACAGATGATGGAAACAAATAAGAGCTCTGCAAAAGTTGTGATCTGAAAATTTTGCACCGCTAAGTTGGTTCGGAGCAGCATGATCTGGTTAAACGAGGCATGAGCTGTTCTTCTCCTGAAGCATAATTCCAAATTTGCACCCAGCTGGTACGCCCTGGCTACCCACAACTTTCTCAGTGCAGAACTGAATTCATTACTTGTGGTTTACAATGAATGTGTAGGGTCTTTGTGCCTTGAGGGTTGTGTAGAGCTGGTAGTTCATAAATCGGGCCTCAGAGGAGGTCCTGGGGAAAACAAGTCTGGGACTCCTAAGAATGTTTAACTAATAAGCTGATAGTGGGGCTTATAAGCTTAAGTGTTTGTATGGCAGATCCTCATCTCCATGAGGCTTTCCTGATTTTTCCTAGCCGAAGAGCTAACCCTAATTGTTTCATCTGTGCTTAGTTCTTTTTACAAGCTAATATTTCTAATTTAGGGGCTTCTGTGCTGAGAGAAAAAACATGGTTGAAGTGGATCTCTCTGTTTCTCTTCTCTTCCTTTGGCAAGCGGTCTGCGCCGGGAATGGTAAAGTTGTGTAATGGACATTAATCACTGTTAATGTACTGTTAATATGGCACTTGCTGTGTCTAAAATTGTTGTTTCGAGTGAACATGGATTTCCCAGAGCACTTGGGTCTAGACAGCATTGTAAACACAGATTTACAGGTCAAACAAAAGTGTTGGATGTGTGCTGCTAACAGCAAGCACAGTGGTAGTCCTTCTGTCTGTCATGAGATGAAACTTAAAGTGTATTTCTACGAACATTTTAAATCTACTGAACGGGCAGAAAGTAAATTCCCTGTGATTATTGCTGGCTCTTAAGATAATATCACTTCTATAATTTTATCTTTTTTAAGCAGTTACACCAGTGAAAAGCAGGGTTGTGTGGAAGTACTGTTAGGGAAGGGTGAATTCCTTTGTCATTCACACTAAGTAGTCAGTGGTTAGGTAGCCTTTGCCTCTATTTCTGTGGTCTGTAGGCAGCCTTAGAAATGGGCTGGGGTAGCGAAGTGGACACTGGTGTGGTAAGCCTGCCACACGAGGGCAATACAGAAATTGGGTATCTGCACCTCGTCTGAGGTCAAACTGATGCCCAAGAGAACATTCATGCTGCACGGTAGGAGGAAAACTCGCTTTATATTCTTATCAGTAGCTAGAGGAAAGTAACAGACTCGTGTGCAGCTACGTGTGTTTGCCTGGTGGGGCAGTGTGCTATTGTCCCTGAACAGCCTGGCCGCTAGCAGCTTGCAGGCAGCTGACAAACTAGATCTGTTGAGAGGAGCACTTCATGGTCACGGTTCTGGTGTCTGTTCCTTTGAAGCAACGCATGGTGCCTGAGAAGCTAACATGTAGCCTGTGAGAGTAAAAATTCCAACACCTGTGTGTGTGATGAAGTCACGAAGCTGGGAGCAGATTAGTGAGTTCTACTTTACCACTGCTCTGCAGGAATGTTATGCAAGGTGAACACGTCAGAGTGAATGAGCGTGTTAGTGGATGAAGTAAAGATACCAAACTGGTTAAATCAGCACCTAGAGAGAAAAAAAGTGTAAAATAATGGGGATTTCATCATGTGTGACATTGCTCTTAGATGTGCTCTGCTTTCAGAAGAAAATCAACGGCTTCTATTGACTCACCCTGATGTGAATGCGCAGCTGTCACAGCTACTTGCTTCTGGTGTATCGGAGATCCAGAAGGAGACATTGGCACTAATCATGCTCTACTTGGAGAATGAGAACGGGAGGAGACTGTTGGTCAGGCATCAGGACCTATCCAGGTAGTTAATGCAACTAAAATTCAGCAAAGCTTGCTTAATCCCTGGGTTCAGAGATCCCGCACTCACTCCACTACCACCACATTGAGCAATAAATAAGTGGCAGACGTTCTGAAAGGAATACAATGGTATTGAGAGCTCTGCCCTAGAGGGCTACGCTAGTTGAGCAAAAGCGTAAGTTAGCCATATGGAGAAAACAACTTCAGTAAACTTTGTACCTGCAGAGGCCTGTGCAACTAAGCAGAAAGGGCTTATTTCTGAGGACATCAATGTAATTTTGAGGCATCGTTACCTTTTTTTTAAACCCACAAGTGTGTGTTTGTCTAGCACTCCAACAAGAGCTTACATTGCTGTCTCTTAATAGCTCATGGTTTCAAGCTGCGAATCGCTCCTCATCTGGTAATTGGCATTTATGATTATTCAGTGTTGCCATGACTCACTGAGTGGAGAAAGAAACAGTCTATTACCTCTGTGCTATTGTCCTGCTATTTTATTCTACAGTTAAGCAGAGGAGAAATGTTAATGTACTGGTTTGCACTAAATGGTTTAAAGAGACGAGTGAACAGAAAAGATTCTCCAACAGATGTACACTCTTCACTATATTACATACAACATTAATCACAAGACCTTTCTCCTTGCAAGAAAGGCTAAAGAAATGAGCCGTGTCTGAGGGGAAGCTTAAAAGAGGCAAATAATATTACTTCGTCTTGGAATATCAGGAGCCTGAAAACTCTTCAGGCAACTTCAGAAAGAGATCCTGGGTTTGACTGCTATAAAAGAGTCAGTATGTTCAGAAAATAACTTAAACTATAGGTTCTCTTACCAAACTACAAAGTTGGAGAAGGGCAGTAGGGAATTTCAGCTCACCAGAGGAGCATGTGGACGTGCCAGCATGTGTCTGCAAAAGGGCTTATTGTGGGGCAGAGGTTATGGGTTCGCAGTCTCAAGTCCTGTAAATTCCATGCAGCTCTAAATCCCATAGCAGCAAGCATGCTGTTCCAAAAGCTCAAAAGGTGACCGGTAGGATGTTTTTACTCAGGCAGGAGATTAAAATCTTTATTGTCGCAAGGAAAAATTAAATTTACAGCTTCTGACCCATGCACACACACATGGACTGTTGGGTTTCCTCAACACGTCCTTTTCAGCCATGCAATCATCCCTGACCTTCCCTGTGAGCCTTTACAATCTATTGAAGCTGTTCGGTACTGGGCTGTGCTGACAGTGTTCTCTGCCCTGACTATTACCTTCTACTTGTCCATTTCTAAGATGTTTCTCAGCGGCAAAGCAGCTAGGCTTCCAATGTCTTGTGAAGCTTAGATGCTGATAAAATGTTCTGATGCTGATGGAACATGGTACTTGTGGTTGTGCAAAGAGGTAAGACTGCGAGAGAATACAGTGCCAAAATTGTAGGGGCAGTTAGGTGACAGAATATATTTGGAGGGCCTAGTACGTGAAACTTGAGCAAAATCTAGTGAGCTCAAGGAGAGCAGAATAGAAGATTATAAACTGTGTTGGTACACTTAAAATACAAATTTGATCTTTAATTATTAAGCCAGAGCTGATATAAGTTTTGTCTGTTTTTTCTTTTGTTTTTTAATAACAGATGGCTGCAGATATTGGTGATGTTTGTCAAAAACACCGATGCCAGAGCCAGCAGTGCCATGAATATACTGTCTGATTTAACTCAAGAGGAGAAGTAACTTGCATTTCTTCATTTTTATAAGTTGTGCTTTGAAACCTACTAAATGACCTAATGATAGCGGCTGTTGGTCTTTGCTGCAAGGGTACATTGTTGACTTGTTTCACCTTCTCTGGATGTTGCTGTCTTGTTGCCTTTCTGTGTCACTTTGGTCTAAAGCTCTAAGTGTCCAAATAAGGCTTTCTTTATCCCCAACAGGTTCAAAACCCAGTGTCGCATCGTGTTTTCCACAGGTGTTTTACCTTTATTCACCCAGTTACTGGTATGAAAAGTTTCAGTTTCTGTATCTCTAGTTGATTCTTCTGTAACACAGCTCATGACTCCTTCCAGTTTTATAGCTAGCTGCTCATACACAGAACTCTGTGGCAGGACTACAGTAGTTACATTTTGAGTTCTGTAGGCGTAATAAATCCAATTTTGTCATACGCTTCCCTCAGGAAAATGCTCTGTCTTCAATATTTAGTGCTTGGTTTCTACATGTTGCTGTTTCTACATGTTGCATATTCAGTAAAAGCTCTAGACTTGGCTGCAGGTTCCCACTGGTAATCTGTCATGATTACCAATCAGGCGATGATTCCATCCCTCTATTTGTTTTACTCTTTTCATAATGTGACTTTTTAATCCACTGTCAGTAACTAATTAGTTACTATATTCTGTATTCTCTTAAGAAGAGATCAGGGTAAAAAGATCACATTAGGCTACAAGTAACACACGTTCGGTTGTTCAGATCCCTTCTCTGGTTATCGTTTATTTAAACAACGAACTTAAAATACTGTTGACACAGAAATTCCATCCTCAGGAGGAAGGAAGATGATGGGAGATGGGTTCTGTTGCAGAAGAGCAGGTGCAGCTGGAAAGTAAACATTTCCACTTCGCTCAGAAACTTCCATTTCTCCAGCTGAGCACCAAGAAAATGCAGTAATTATACCATTTTTACATGGCTTATAGCTCTCTCCTTTTGAACGTGCCTTCCTGGAATTGCAACTGAAGCAGAGGTTGTTCTGTTCTGAGGCCCAAGGAGGAGGTTCGAGGTTAGGGGCTACATTCCCAGTTTGACATTAGGGGCTACAGAAACCAGTCACTCTTTCCTGAGACGTAGGACTGTCAGAAATTCAGTGGGAGATTAGCTGTGAAAATGGAGTTGATTTTCAAATTTTGTGCAGTTTGGCTTTAATACAGGCAAGAAGGATTCTGGAATCCCAGACAGGGAGGTAAGCCAACAACATACAGGTATTCCTGTCATGTGTTCTTAATTGCTTATTCCACTCTGTTTTCTCTTTTTAGACCTCTGCCAAGATGGTGAACCAGGCAGCCCTTGCCCAGTGCATCGGCATCATGGGGAATCTGTGCGCAGATGCAGTCATCCGAACTCAGATGGCTGAGAGCAAAGATTGCTGGCAAGCCTGCATGAAGCTTGTGGTAAGGGGACTTGATGGCTCCCTACAACAGTGTTTTCAACCCTATTGCTTTGGAAAATGGCACCTGTGTGATCGGGTTTGCCTGCCATAGTAGCCCTCGACCCTTGACTGATATCCTTTAAAGCTGATAGCATGATAGGAAGTCTCGAACCACTCTATTTTTCACCTGAGTTCTGGCTCAACAGATGGGTGGAGGAGAATGGTCCTTTATTGTAAGCAGCCCCTTTCAGGATAAGGATGCAATACAAACTCAGTCCTCAGGAACTGAAGAATTCAGGGGTTGGGAGAGGATCTTAACTTCCTACACATCATAAGTTTGAAAGGAAAATGTGCACACAAACAAAGTGGTATCAAAAAGGTACTGTTGTCACTGGTGCTCACAGAAAATTTTCTTCCCTGGAGTTTGTAGTGCATTGGGGAACACTGCTCAGTAGGTGAGCGCACAGAGAAGTCCGAGGAAGCCCACGTTCTGAACCTCTGCACTTTCCTCTCCTTTGCACACAGGATGGATATTTTGATGTGAACGCTCCCAAGTATCAGGAATGTTTGTTTGCAGTGCTGGGCCTAATGATGAACTTACTGCTTGAATCAAATGCGATCATCCAGGTATACAAGATCTGTCGATGTTTTTTGGTAGCTTTCTTGTTATGATGACTTTTTTGAACATTCGGAATTGTTGGAACATCTTCCTCCCTTGTCCCTGTAAACGGGCCTGATGAGAGTCTCTGAAGCTATACAGGAACATTCCAATAGGGTGCTGTGTGTGCCATGTGTGCCCTAATCTCCACTGAATGCTCTCGTGTACAATAATTTGTCTATTAACCTATTCCTGCTTTAAAGCTTTCCGGCAGTCAGCTGTTCCTGACTTCTTGACACTGTTTTTCAGTGCCTTGCTGTGGACATAAGTGGCAGATGCATGTCTCTCCTCGGGGATAAGGATGGAAGAATTGTGACTGTAAGTAGACACCTGTAGACTAAGAAAAAGTTGACAGATTATCTGTCCTGAACGCTACAGTGCAAACTACTGCCCTGTGCAACTCTTGTGGAAGCAGAGCCTGTACTTCAGGCTTTAAAGCCTACAATAAGTTTTGAGTATTATTATTACTAAAGAAATAATATACCACTTAGATTATTTGGGTTTTGATATTCCATTTAATGCAAGGGTTTTCAGTGTTCCCTTGAAATCTGTTAAATGGAAGCTCATACAAAAGACTTCATCCTTAGGCTCGTTTTCAGTATAAAGCATTAAATCAATGGAGAAGCAAAGGAGCAAGAACAATTTGGGTGTTTAACAGCTGTTTCTTTTTACAATTCCTCTATGTGAATCATTCCTAGGAGGCTGTACTCCTATTAATGGTGTGTAACTCCCACAGATAGCAATTATTCAAGGCAAATGGGTAGAAGCAGATGTGGTCTCAGCTGGGAGTCGGTTCACCTCTCTGAACTAACATGAACTGTTCTGATCTGTTTTACTTGCAATTACTTCGACTCAATGCCAGCAGTGCTGGGCTGGTTTCTACTAGGTATTTGTTTCAATAAATAAGTGTGCCTGGAGCTGGCCTGATCTTGGTTTGGTCTTGCCTCTCTCTACACTGAATCTTTAGAAACAGTGCTGAGTTGAGTTTCTAGTAAGCAATAACAAAGCCATGTCCTTGAATGTTTCTCATATTTCTGTAAACTTTAACTTTTATCACAATTACTTTGCTTTTTTTCAACAATTTGCAAAAAGGAAATGTGAAAATTCCTTAAATAAAATTGGCTGTATAAATAAATTATTTTTTTTCCCCCCTCTCACACTGTTCTTGCTAAGAGAGCCATTGGAGTGTTAAGTCGTGTCCTGCCAGCATCCTCTTTGGCAGTAGAAGCAGTAGTGAAAGAAGGGGTGGTGAAGAAAATGATCAAATTCTTGAAGGTAAATTGTATCAACTGACTTTGCTTTAATTTTGTTGTTATAGTCCCTGAAGAAAACCATAGTTGCCCCTGTGTTTAGCCTCCTTTTTTAAGGAGAAAGACCGGTGCAGTCACGATTTATCCCTAAATATATACATATATTAATCCGTAGGCAATGTTTTGCTGTATATTTAGTGGAACGTGTATCCACCCAGGCTGATGTAGATGCCACAGTCTCACTATCCAGTGGATAAAAAGCCTAGAAAAAGGCTACAGTACTCAGTTTAGCTCTCGTAACTTATCAGCATCTGAGGAGTTGTTAGTTTGAAAGGAATTGGGCTCCAGAGAATCAGGGAATTATGTCTGTGTGTTGTTGGCGGGGAGGAGATCGTTCTTGTCCTAGTTTTCAGCACTGTTCACCTTGAGATACCTACTCTACAAAGGTCTTAATTTTGCATATGGGTTTAGGCATGAGTAATAACTGTATCAACGGTACTGAAGCTACTCTGGAACCTTGAGCGAGTTGGGGCATGAACTGTATGGGTGTTAGTGTACACTTTATTCTAATCAAAATCTAGGCTGGAGGACAGATCACATCCAATTACGCTATAAAGACTCTTTCCATCTGCACAAGAAGTAACAAACAAGCTCAAGAAGAGGTGGTGAAGTCAGATAAAAGTAAGTGACAACTTCATTAATTGCAGACTGAATGCAGTCAGCATCATCCAATTACTTTCTTCTCTCCTAGAACAGAACTGAACGCTTTTACTCTTGCAAGACTTTAGCCACATTTTCTGAATAACGTGGCCTGACACAGTACTTAATGAGCCTTAGCTCTGTGTGGGGATGGAAACATGCACATCAGATAATGAGCCTGAGGTAGAGAAACTGTGCTTTACTTTTGTAAAATGGCTTGCTTTCAGGGCCAGATATCTGTATATTTGAAAATAGTACTTGTAAGGTTTAACTGAGTTGGGTCATATTTCCAGATGTTAGTGGCTAAACCAAGCAACTTGATTTAGACATCCGATTTCAAGAGGTTGAAGTTGTTCATAGTTTGCTTCAACTTATATGTGGATATTTTGCTTCATAGTAAAAGGAAATGTGTGTGCAGATTGAATGGCAATATCAGACAGGTAGGTGTCTAGGAGTATTTTTCAGTTACTAATATTTGCTCTAGTTGTATGGTATAACACTACCTGGATGGCTTTAAAATCCAGGTTCAATTAATGATTATGCAATTACAACTGAGAATACTTAAGTGTAATCTAGATGGTTGAACCTGTCAAGAAATTGTCAGCTCGTGTAGTTCAACTTGAACCCTAAGGATTTACACTCATTAAAAGTCACTCAGAGCACAGTCCTCCTTTTGTACACCCTAAAATAGCTTCACTGTCATATGCAGATGAAGCTTACATTTCCTCAGATTAGCGATAGCAATTCTCTTTGCTTTTGCCAAAACTATGGGTATTCATCTTCTGAAAAGTCACTATTTTTGTCATATCATTTCACCAACCCAGACATTGCTCTGCTGCTAGGAGCCTGTTAAAATCAAGCTATAAATCCTATGACATTAAATGGTGTTCTAGTTGGGCCAGCTAGTTCTCTTTCACTGGCCTGTGCTGGTACCACTGTGGCAGTCTGGGGCGGCCCTCCCTTTTCAGGAAGCATTTTTGCAGCAGAAAAGGGAAGAAGCATAATGTGATTAGGAAGAACAGATGGGGACGAGAAAGGAGATAAAATCATACTTACGTAACCCCAAGGAGACTTCATGCATGTGAAGGCCATGGGTGTATCTTATTTTGAAAGCAGCCTCTTTCTGGATTCTATGGCCTGAGGAGATGGGGCTGCTGTTCCCAGATGCCAGCAGCAGCCGCTGAACAGCTCTGTGTCAGGAATATAGCCCAAATAGTCTGCTGCTGTATGTTAGTGTCGGTTACAGAAGTAGATGAAGCTGAGCTGCCTTGTATTAGCTAAACATACATTTATACATATACAGAGAGCTCTCTTTATGTTCTTTTTCCCTTTTTTCCTTGCTGCTCTTTCCACAGTCTCAGCCCTGTTCTCGGTTTGCTGGTACGGTAGGGTGAGAGGGGTTGCTTTTTCAAGTTCAGTGCAATATCCCTTAGCACGCAACAAAGGTGACGTTCAGTTTCAGGAGAACACTCAACAAATGGAGAGTAGAGCATAAATTAAATTTTGTGAGGAAAAATATCTAGGTAGGCAAAGCAGGACTGGACCTGAAAGTCAAGCATACTGGACCTTGAACCTTGCTAAGAAATTCCCTTGCTCTTCCAAGTTTTCTAAAAAAAACATTCTAGGAGAATACACTCCATGAAACAATGCTTGCTCTCTAGTAGTTTAGGTAAAGGCAACAGAAAATATCAGTGCTATTTGAACAAGTCTGTGCTTCTTGTACAAGACACCTCTGTTGTTCACAGGGTTCAGTGTGCTGCTGAAGCTCTTGGAATCAGAGAATGAAATCATCGTGGGAAATGCTGCTTCCTGCCTTGGCCAGTGCCTTGTAGTTCCTGGAGCAGCGACATCCTTACTGAATTCCAATGTTGTGATGACTTTGTTGAAACATGCTGGTGGCGATGCTATAAGAACTTCAGTGCAGGAGAATGCTGCGATTGCTCTGGGGAAGCTGTGTGTTGCTGAACCAAGGTATTGCAAAAAAAAAAAAAAAAGAAAATACAATAAATTAACCATTTTTCTCCTGCACTGTTCATTTGTTACTAGTTGATAATCTTGAGAAACTGACATGGGAACTTATTTGGGAACTACAGTGGGGAGTTGTGGGGGGGGAATGGAGAAATCTAGTAACACCAAAACAGCGTAAGTCAATTCCATCCATAGACCTAGCAGGTACAGAGCAGATGAGCAGTTTAACTATCCTGTGAAATGTATCACTCTTCCTCCAATGGATTTTCCATTTGTGGTACTGTCCTCGCAGCTTTGCTTTAGGATTTCTGTGTTCTTAGTTGTCTTAAGTTGCTTTTTGGAGTTGATTTTGCATTGTTTGATGTTGCTTCTGCTGAAAGAATGGGAGAAGTCATGTTCTCTTTGCAGAGGTCAGAGAAATAAACACAAAACAAAAGTATAAATGTCAGCAAAGAATGCCTGTGCTGCTGCCTGCCAAGAGTGTGCCAAGTCCTAGCTAGCTGCAAACTGTCAGCTGAACACTCAGCTGTATTCGGGTAGAACTGAATTCCAGGATTTTTACTATTCCTGCAGAACCACTGCAGAAAGCAAAGGATAACGATTAGGTTCTGGAAGTTGAAGTACTTTGCTCCTGGTGGAGTTCTCAGATGAGCAATAGCTAAATTTTCTATTCTGAGATTTGCAAAACACTCCCAAGATATGAAAGGGAAAGACTTGGTTTAGTTGGTTCCGTGAATTTGAAATTTCACCTATTTAAACAATTGTCAAGTATTATTTAGAACTTCTGGTTTTTTTTTGTTTGTTTGTTTTTTTGGTGGGGAATAATCATTTAGAAACTCTTTGTCCTGGTACTTCAAATGTAGCATTAAACATCCTGGATGGTTTGGTCATGGGGTACAGCAGAGCAGTGGTAGCTTAAAACTCTTGTTGTTGGTCACCTCATCTCTGAGCAACCTTTACTTTTTTGTCTTTTCAGGCATATCGTTCAACTGCGTGAACTCAATGGCATGGCCATCCTGAACTCCTCTATGAAATATGTACATAGCATCTGATGTCCTCAAGGACGTTTTTGTATAAGCTGTTAATAACCCCTGCTGTTGAAGATCTTCTTTTCTTAATAAAACTAACTCAAAGCAGATAACATGTTCAACCCCTTCTCAGAAGTGGTAGCTTTTGAAGGCATTACTTTTGCTGTTTTGGTAAATTAGATACTATTGCCCTTTACTTTTGTGCAGAGTAAGAACAGTAACTGATCCTCTTGATCCTAAGTACTTCCTCATGGCCCTTGGTGTTCCTCTCTAATCACCTCTATGGTCATTTTTTTTTTTCTTACATAATAACACAAGTAGTGCATCTTTCAATTGTCTGTTTTCTGGAGAGGTCAATAATGACTTAAGGGTAAGGGCAAGGAAAGTGTAACTTGAAAAGCAAGGCATTAACACATTGCTGCTCTTATGTGTCCATCCAAAAAGGCGGTTTAAATCACATGAAAAAGAGTTGGGTCTGAAGAACATGCTTTCTGCTGTAAAGTATAGCAGCTTTTTTCCCCAAAGTTCATTGTCAGCAATAAAACACAGCCTTAGAATCAAAGCAAAGCAGTAGGTGTGTGTCTTAATCATCTGGAAATGACGGAGAGAAAAAAAAAAAACAAACAGGTTTAGCAGATTTTTAAGATGCTTCTGTAACACATATCCCTTGAAGACTGTGAAGTCTATGTATGTGAACTTATCCCTTTAGTTATCCCTTTAGAACAGTGGCTGACAAATTAGAGATCATCTTTTTCAAACAGCAGCTGAATCTTCTCACTTCAGAAGAAGGAAATTCTGTCCCTGTTTTTTCTCAGTGATAATCAATCTCAATTTTTTTTTTTAAACGACTACTTTTAAATTGTGCTGCCTAGGCAAATATGTAACAAACATTGATACCTTTGTGGAGTGTTCATGTCCAAATAAGCACTGCTCTTTGACTTTGACAAATGCCAAGCATTGTCTTAGCGAAAAAAATCTATTGAACCCTGTGTTTACGGAGGCAGGATGTCAGAGGGGAATTGCAGGTGTACTATGTCACCAGAAAATTGCAGGAGTTGAAATCCCCTTAAAAGCCTGAAAGCTAAAGGTCTTCTTGGAATTTGACTGACATGTTGGGTTTTGCTTAAAAGAAGCCCTGACACTCCAGTTGCTATTGCTCCCAAAAGAAAATGGTGATCAGGTAACAGAATTGCTTCTAACTTCCCTCTGCAAAAGGTCTTTGAACTCGCTGATCCTCATCGAAAAGCATTAGTACTGCAGAGTGTTTATGAGCAGGCCGGGCACTATTGCCAGTGGGGAGTGGGATGTGGACCCAAGCAATTGGGCCATTTCAGAAGGGTCATTGAGCTTGTACAAGGTATAATCCCATTTGAAGTTCAAAGAACCTGTCAGCATGATACAGGTTGAACGGCAGATCTCAGACCTTGATCACAGTGCCTTGGAAGCAGAAATAGTGCTAATCTAAGAAATGCAGGACTGGGCCTGCTGTCAGCTGTGTGCAGACAAGTCCAGGTCAGACTACTGAGCAGCAGAGGAAGCAGACTGCAGCTGGGAGGTGTGGAGCTCCTGGAAAAGGAGTCTTCTCCATTCTCGGAGTATTTTGTGTGCTAGCTAACATGACAAATTACTGTGTGCTGGTTGGGGGTTAAGGCACTGACTAAAACTAGAGTCCCCGTGTGTCAGGTGCTGTATGAATGCCAGTCAGGATATGTTCCTTTTCCAAACTTACAGAGTGGGAAAGAGATGAAGTGGCCTGACCTTGCTTATCCTGCTCAGGTGAGTGACGTGGCTGGGACTGGAAATGGGGTCTGTCAGTACCTAACCCGCTGTGCTATCTGCACAGCACTTCATCAGTTGCTGAAGGGCGGATAATGGTTTATTGTTACTACCCTCAAGAGCAATCACCTCTTCCTTGGTGTCCTTTACAGTGCTTTTCTGAGCTGTCATTATGCTGCTTATCTGAATTTTGCTCATTTTTTAGATGCGATTTCCACCGTACTCACAACACTCGCGGCTATGTAATAATGTTCACTCTTATCTCCTTAGCCTGCATTGCTCTGAATTTCCCATCTCCCAGAGTTTCCCTTGCTTTTGTATGTGTACAGCTGTCTGGTGCTAAAAGGGTGTCTGACCCGTACTGCTTGCAAACCTCAGGCCAACATTTGCAAGGACGCTGGGGCCTAATTCCCGAAGGAGAAGGGGACATAACTGTGACTCTGCTTAACAAGCCTCTGGCCTTTTCTGTTATTATGAAAGTTTAAGCTGTACTTGTTAAGCTGTTTGTCATGCTTGCTCCTTCCCCATAGTCCTTGTTCCAGCCTCACAGAAGGAGCTGGAGGGGTCAGGCCTGGGATGTGACCTGCTTTCCCTGGCTCATCCTGCGGCCTGGGGAACAAACCCAGGCTAGGCCCAGTGGGGTGGTGGTGGCAGCACCGCAGCCACTTTCCTTTGTGGTCTAGTCCTTCCCAACAGGTCGTGGGGAGACAATGTGTGTCCTTTGGGCTCACGGAGGCAAAGAGTGGTCTGAATGTTTTTTAGTGAGGTGCCTCCATCGAGCATCCATGCCAATCCCCGTGTGTGTCTGCCTCAGAACTGTCAAAAACCTCAGACCCTTGTTGGCCCAGGCACTGTTCTAACCTGTAATTCAGAAACGAAGCACTGCATTGCACAGGCAGCCTCTCACATTCACATTTTCTATTTTTGCCATGCACGTGAACACATGTTTTTGTTAAAAATGAATAGATTCCAATTGGTGCGGGCTTTTGAGTTTTTTATTTTTTGGAACAGGTTATTGGTTGCTGTCCGGCCTAAGCTCTTATAAAGTAACCCAATACTCTGCCCTTCCAGAACAAACCCAGCAAATGCTCGCTGCTAAGGGGCAGCAGCGAGTCCTTTGCAAGCTGCTCCTGATCTGGACAGACTGTTGTTGGGGTGACTCAAGAGCTCCTTCACAAAATGCAGGAAAAGTTTCCCATCTTTATCCTGATTGCAACTGAACTATTGGATTTATCTGGTGAGTGATATGCCCTGTCCTAACCTCATGTCCTGTCTTTCTGCCGCCTTCTCCTGTACTGTCAGCAAGCAAAAAAAGCTATTCTAGATACTGTGCCATCAGTCCCAGGTGTGGGACAGAAAGGAGACAAAGGAGCAACTTCTTTGTGCAGCTGTGCTGTAAGGCTCAAGATCTGGTTTGAATGGTTTCAGCTGTGGGAGTGTTGGGGTCAGGGCACAGCTGTGATGTGAATCTGACCTGGGAGAGGGTCCCTTCCCTGAAGGGTGTGGGGGAAAGCAGAGCCAAACAGCCGCTCTTCGTAGAGCCGATCAATAGCAGAACTGGGGGCCAAACTCATGTCTGATGCAGCCTAAGTTAAAAAATATATTTCCAGGCATCACTGTTTGTTACATTAAGCGTGGTCTTGCCTGCTCACCGTACACTACTGCACTGTTATGCATTTTCTTTGGGTACAGCTGGCTGGCCAAATATTTCTGACAGTTGGAAAGCAATGGTGAGCTTGTAATGCTGTCATGCCTCAAGTAACTTCCTAGGGCTGCTGTCACTCATAGCAGGGCACCAGTCAGTCTTCACTTTCTACCTCTTATTGTGAGCCTGTGAGCATACCCTGCAAGGGTGCATAAATTAAACTTGACTCTTGAAAGCAGCCTTGTGTCTTCAGGCAGGGTAGTCTCTTCAGTAAAGATAAACGTAGGAGTGGGCGTTCAAGAAATTTTCCACCAAATTTGTAATTCTATTTGTCTTCTTTTTAAATTAAGTTGTCCCCTTGCAAGGTGTATTTGTGTACGTTTATAGCACTTTCTTAATCTGAGACCTTGATTCTGTAAAGCCTTTGAGTGCATGCATATCTTTAGGCAGATCACTTGTGTTGCTTTGCTGAGCTGGGGCTAAACAGGAATTCTGTCTGTTTATGCTAAATCACAACTCAAAATATTTTGTAAGCTTAATATCCCCGTCTTCATCATCCATTAACTTCCATTTGTTTTTTAGCAGTATATTAGCACCTTGGGTTCCCTTATATCAGCTTCCCCTGCTCATTACTACTGGAGTAGTACCGGTTCTGCAGGTGACCACGGGGAAGTCATAATCTCCTCTCAAGGCATTGCACTTGGGCACCAACCCCAGGGCTTTTATCTGAAATGAAGCTGCTCAGCCTCTGCTTTGGCTTTGTCAAAAACACAATTTAAATGCATAATCACATTTTAGTTTTTAGATGCATGCAGTTGCTGGCAGGTGCCTAAGGGAAAATGCTTAAAGTTTTGGGGGAGGAAAGTAGATTAATATTTTAGTTCATGGCTTTGAAAGCATCCTTGCAAATGTCAACCTTCGGAATGTGAGGAGAAAAAAAATGTGTGGACGAAACAATAGCATTTTAAACCTTAGGTTTGCCTCTAAAATGATGAAATGTCTGCTTTGGATGTCAAAAGCTCAAGGTAGCAAACTTACTAAGCTCTGTGTCACTTTTTCAAAGCAAAACAGCTTTGTACAGCCTGATCACCCACTGTGAATGGGGAGAATCATCACAGGACTGGGGAACGAGGGGGGCAGGTGAGTGAGTTCAGGCACTTACACATTGATTTTTGTGGTGTTACTGAAGAGCTACCAGCCTGTTCCTGGGCAACTGGGGGGCTTCGTTCTCTGTAATGCCTGTAAGAACAGCAGTGCTGGAGCTGCTCGTCCTCCTTCTGAAACTTTCTGCTTCCCCCTCAGCCTGCTGCAAACTGTGAAAAGTTCACGTGCAAGGAATTAGACAAAAGCTTGCTTTCTGTTCATCAGGTGCCTCCAGAGACGAGCCTCACGTCAGTGGAGCACCAGGCCTGGGCTCTCCTGGAGGAGCCCAGCTGAGAGCCGAGAGCAGCCCGGTGCCCAGCGAGGAGCTCCCCATTACAGGAGGTGACTTGGAGGAGGTGACCTTCCACTTCCAGACTGCGGCGGCTGATCCTACCAGTGAAATGCCAGCTGACTTCATTCCTGTCCGCACAGAGACAGCTGCAAGAGCAACAGCCACGCTGCCGAAGGAGGTGGTTAGAAATTTGGAGGCGTCAGATCAACTGCCCACTTTAAAACTCCAGGCTGGAGACACGCTTCCTAA
This sequence comes from Nettapus auritus, assembly GCA_011076525.1. Lineage (NCBI taxonomy): Eukaryota > Metazoa > Chordata > Aves > Anseriformes > Anatidae > Nettapus > Nettapus auritus. Next base: position 5,859,767 of record CM021788.1, read on the forward strand.
CGATCTCTTGAGTAATGTAAGCGGCCCCACCTCTGCACAAGGATCACAGGCCACCACCCATCCAGAGCAGTCAGAGAGGTCAGTGCCAGGCAAAGCACAAACCCTCCCTGAGGCTGCTCTCGGCCTGACCAGCTCCAGCGCTGGGCTGCCCCAGCGCACTCCTACTGAGGGGGTGCACCAAGACTCTCGGGGGGTTGCAGCTGTCTCTCCCATTCCTGTTATCAAGCAGACGGAGGCGCCAAGTCCTAACATTTCTCTTCTGCCCTCAACGGTACATTTCCATCCTCCAAGAAAAGAAACAGCAACATCTCCATCTCCTATCAGTGTTAAGATGGCTCTTGTAAGTGCTGGGGTGGGTCAGTTACCAGCACTAGCACCCTCCACTACCAAAAGGCCAAGGCACGCAAGTCCCGAAGTCCCACCTGACAGCAGAGCTGCTGTGACACCTGCATACGTGAAGAGAACTCAGAGTGTGGATGCTCAAGTTACTACTTCTGCAATCCCACAAAAGCCAGCTTCAGTGGGCCTTGATGCAGCCTATTTCAGAGTGACACAGACAACTGCCGTTCAGTTTCCCCCTATTTTATCTCTGAACCAAGAACCAGCAAGCAGTGAAGGCAGAAACTCAGTAACAGCTGTAATAAATGGCTCTAGACACACAACCCTCTTGCCTGCTCTTCAGCAGCTCCTGCGAGGCAATGCACAGTCATCTTCATTACTGATGCATCCAGAAGCTCTAGGTCACGACGCATTGATTCCACCTCCATTTCAAGGGCCTGTTAATGCAGCTGATAGACCACAGCCTCTCTCCTTGTCCCGGACTCCCGGCTGTACTAAACACCATGCTTCGCATGAAACCAACATCAGTGCTCAGGAAAGCACAGTCCTAGTTTTACAAAGAGATGCTGATCACCAGGTGATGACAAGTAAGCCTGAAAAACTCAGATCCTCTGAGCGCCCCCAGGCTTCTTCTAATTCACCTTCATTAGGACAGTCACAAATCTCCATGGTAAACCTCTCCCAAACTACTGGAGAACTAAAAGGAGCGACATCTCCACTCCTTCCAGGTGCATCTACCCTTGAGAAGGCAGCCCTTCCACCTGTAAGCGCTTCTGCTGCTGTTCACACAGCACTTCAGCCCCTAGGTACATCTGTTCCTTCCTATGTTGGATTGCAGCCCCTGGGTGTCCCCAGCTCTGCTGTGAGAGGACTCCACGTACTGACTTCATCTGCTGCTGATTCTGGGTCTCGGGTTCAAGGTGTTTCAGCCCATCCCAGACCTCGGGAAGCATTTGCTGTGATGCCACAGATGAGCACGGGGGAAGACTCCAAGGGAGAGAAAAGTCTTCCACATCAGAGAGATGAGGCTGGTTCTCCTCCACTGACTCCACAAGCCAGTGTGGTCTCCAGCCCCTCTGGACTGCATGAGGAGAACCAGAAAGCTTCTCTTGACAGCTCTGTCCCTTCAGCCTCCCTGGTCCAGCATGCTGACAGCCTAGAAGCTTTTGCTGCCAGACTGCACCCACCCCACGCACAGGAAAGCTCATCCAGCACAACAACAGCACGTCCTGAGCCGGTGCTGCCCATTATTTCTGAGATCCCAGCACATTTGGCACAAGGACTGCTGCAGCAGTTTGGTGCATCGCATGATGCAGCTACCAAAAACCTCAGCATTTTCAGAACTGATCAACCTGAAGTGCTCCCCTCATCCCTGTATTTGTCCTTTCTGCTTAGGAATACCGATGGCATGATCTGCCTGCTTCCTATGCAAGAGTCTCCTTTGCCTGCAAGTTTCCCTAATATCAGTGTTGGGACTTTGGTTTCTGTTCAGCAAATCCTGGCAGCACCAAATTCTTCGTTATTAGATCTTGCTAACTTGCAAAATGGGAGTCCTTCTAGCTTAATTCTGGTTAAGCCTGTATTTATCCTTTCTCCCATGGACAGAGCAGACTTACAGATGGTGCCCTCTCCTCAGGGTGAAGATGACCACAGAAGTTCCCTCTCATTGACAAACAAGCAAGGTCTGACCGTGGTTACCCATGAACACAGTCGTGATATCCCAGAGAAAACAAGTTCCTCATATCCCACTAGTGAGTCTCTGAGACCTCAGACTACTCTCTCCACTGCTTCTGACCAGCGAGCGGAGAAAGCAAAAGTAACTTCTCAGCCAGTGCTCACTAAGGCGAGTTACATGGCCATCCCTAGTTCCTTACCAGCTGCTGCCCCAGCTCTCTTGCTGGACCCACAGCTGAGGACAAGCACAGCGGCACAGGCTGCTCACCTGCAGGAGCTGCCCAAGGAGCGTCAGGCAGCTGCTGCCCCTTCCCCAGGGGCCGAGGTGCCTTCCCCTGGTGGTACAGCAACCCAGCCTCCCACCTCCCTGGGGCCACCCGTACTGGTGCCCACACAGCACAGCCCCCCGGCTGCCCCCACAGGATTTTTCAAAGCTGAAAAGCCGCTTTCTTCTTCTGTAACCCCTTTCCTGTCAGCAGTGGGACTGACTGGTCTTCTGAGGCCAGCCCGGCCTCCGTTCACTGTGGCAGGAGCTGTGCATCAGGTGCAGCACAGTATGGGACTGACGCTGCAGACCACCACCCATGGCCAAGGATCATTGAGCCCATCTTCCTCTGCCCATGCGCAGTGCACAGAGTGTTTGAGCTCAGCAGGAACTGTAAAATATCCATTAAAGATGTCCCCAAGCGTTGTGCCTTTGCAGTCCATGTCACAAAGTCTGCTGACCACCAAGTCTCTCCGATGGCTGCCGTCACAAGTTCCATTTGTACCCAGCACCGTGTCAGCTTTCTCAGCATTTTCAGCTGGAAATGATGGCAGAACGGGCAGCACAGCCGCCTCTGGAGTCACCCCGCATGCTACAGCAGCACCAGTCACCCCCACCTCTATAAAACCTGAGCTCACCAAGCAATTGGAATTTATTACTGTCGTGCCCAAGCCCGTTGTCAGGATGGAGACCCCAACAGCAGTACCAGCACGTACACTATTTGCAGCAAAGGTCAAAACAGCAGCTTCTGGGAAACTGCTGGTGACTAGCATCCTCCCAAGGATGTCCCCCACAAACCTGCCATCACTGGTGTCTGCCCACGTTCCCCTGACATCTGCTGTGAAACGTGACCAAAGCGGTCGAGCACCTTCTGCATTGTTCTCACCAACCAATGTGGGAGAAAATGGGAAACCAACTGAAGGCAGCACAAGTGCAAGAAAAAGGGGAGCTGGTGGATTCCTGGGGGCCAGCACATCCCTGCCAGCCATGTTTAGCACGAAGACAGAGCAGCCACCCGCAGCAGCTCTCGGTAGCCAGGCTGGTGTAGCTCTAACACAGCTGTCTGCGGCTGCAGAGCCTGTGATTGCTCTCGAGAGCAAGCCTAAATTGACACAGACCACATCGCTGTCTCCATTAGCGGTGACTTCTCTCTCTGTGGCTAAGAATGATTATATCACCACTTCAGTTACCCAAAAAAAAGTGTTTTTCCTGCCAACATCAGCTCTCCAATCTGATCCGAACCTGGTGTTTCCTACAATGGCCATAATGAGCAGCTCGGCAAAGGTCCCTGCATCGGGGGCGAAGAGCGAGGGCGTGTTACTGGAAGGGGACACAGCCACCGCCAGCCAGGTGCTCAGCCAAGCAGCCACGTCCTCAGCACCACAGGCACAGGAGGAGAAGGTGCCCCTGGGAGCCAGCACGGAGCAGGAGGCTGGCCACTCCAGCCAGCACGCTGCTGGGCAGGCCACGGGGCCATCTACAGCAAAATCACTTTCTGTACCTGTGAGTAAGGTTACCAGTCAGCCAGCTGCCTTAAATAAAGCAGCTTATGATGATGCTGAGATGCTCCTAACCAGAGATCTGAGCCCATTGCCTCCAACCCCAGAGAGCCCCTCGCGTCCTGTGAGCGATCCCTGGCCGGGTGCCACAGGCACTGGACCCGCTGAGGAGCTGCTCCTGGGCACGGAGGCCGAGGAGGAGGCAGGACCACGCTGGGTGACCCGCGGAGCCCCTGCAGGCTCAGAAGCTGCTCTAATGCCCCCAGGTTCAGAGCCCAAGGTGCTGCTGAGTGAATCCCGGCAGAGGAGGGTTTTGCAGCAGGACGGTGCCGTTCTCAGCGGGTAATTGTCGCAGCGAGTTGCTGACGGGTGTTCAGGCTGTGTGATTTACAGGGTGTGTCTGGGGGGGGTTAATAGCCAAATTGCTCCATGAGCTCAGCATCACGGGTGTGATGTATTGTTGTTTCCAAAACATTCAATTAATTCTGTACTGACCTCACATCTTACAGGAAAAAATCTTTCCATGTTGCAGATATTAATGCTGTCCTTTGGACCTCGCTTCCTTTTTCACAGTAGCCTTTGACTCTCTGCCTCTCCTCCCAAAACAATTCTACGTGCAGTTTTGCAAGTGGGAGCATCTGCTAGTACGATCAATGTGCTAGCAAAGAAGCAGATATTCCCACACAGTGCCATGCTCCCACGTTTCAGACGAGGTGCCTGTGCAGCCACAGGAGGCTCTTCTGACCATGGGAGGCTCTGCCGTGCCAGGGTCTACTTGCCAATCACCTGATTCAGCTTGTTTGCAAACTGAGCTCACCGATTTGCTTGGTTCCATCAAGAGAACTGATCTTAATGCAGAGCCAGGCTGGGCTTCAGCTTGTTTCTTTCTTTCCCTCCAGGATCGCAGTTGTCAGCGATGAGGCCTGTGGCTCCGGCAACTACACGGTGCAGATGAGCCTGCGCCCTGCAGGAGAAGCGAGCCCAGAGCTGCAGGGCTCAGCACCTCCCCAGGACGCCTTCCTGGCCTCCCTGGCCGTGCGGAGCAGCAGCAGTCAGCTCGTGCTGCAGGTCCGCTCCTGCTGCGTAACGCCGTCCAGCAGCCCGGGGGGCCCCGGTGCTGTGTGCTGCTTGCTCCCCAGGTATGGCATGAGGATGGCCTATGGATGCCCCTTTGCTCCTGTCCCGGAGCTGCAGCCTGGCCTCTTTGCTGCTGAGTGAGATTAAACCAGTGAGAATGAGTCCAGGAGTGCTCTGCTCCCCTCGCTGTCAGCACCAAGGGCTCTGTGAGATGTGGGGTTCTCCTCCCTTCACCCGTTATTTTATGCAATGAGCTGTCACACTTCCACGTGAAGTTCATGGCTATTGCTGCCTAATCGGTCTGGGTTGAGCACAGGGGTGTTGGGGGATTCATTGGCTGATGTTTATAAATCACCGGGGCATGAAATGTGTGCTAGAAGTGCTACATGTTATTGCCATCAGTAAAAAAGGCTTTCAGATTTACCTGTACTGGATATAATGGGAGGTCAGGGAGTGCTGGAAGTTGATGCTGCTTCCATTTGTCCTTGCCAGGCTGCTGTCTGAATGCAGACACATCCAGTTACTGCAGAGCAGCGAGCCCAGAACTGCTAGCTTCACCATCCAGCTGTTCCGGATGCTGAATCACTCGGTGGCCTATTTGCACTGCGAGCTCAATGTCTGTCTGCATGGCAAGCCAGGCTGTGAACAGGTATGTGGGAAGGGCCCGCCCTCGCTGGCCTCAGGATCTTTTGAAAAGATTTCGTGCTTCCAGCAAGTGCAGTCCATGTAAAGAGCCTTGATGGTAGGCTATAAAGCTCCAGAAATGATTTACCTTTGCCTTGTGTAATCCACATAAGGAGCATATTAACAAGCAAGTTAATCACTAGGGAAGAGGAAGTATGGAACAGATACTGACACAGGTGCGGGTCCAAGTGTAGGGCAAATCATCCTTGGAGCAGCAGCAGAGCTGGCCAGAGCCTGAGCCCAGGGGACGGCTCCGGTTGCTGGGACAGAGCAGAGCCACTGGTGCGGGGTTTGGGAGGCCACATTCAGGATGTGTTCAGAGCCTTCCACATATCTTCCCAGGGCTGCTTTGACAGCGTGGAGCCACTTCCCCAGCCAGGTGACAGGAACAGCCCTGGGCAGCTGCGCAACCTGATCTCGTTGGGTCCAGTTCTGCAAACCAAGGACAAGTTTCTCTATAAGCCTGTAGAAGGTGGGTCCCTGATTTGCATCTCCCTGTCTCTCTCATGCAGAAGTCTCTGCTCAGTGCGACTTTGCCTGCTGTAAGAAAAATGGTAGCAGAATAAGGCTGGTCACCAGTCGGGAGCATTTTCATTTTTCTTTCTGTCCACAGGTGAAATACAGCAGCTGGTTTAGTTAATCAGCTGTTGTCCAGCAGTTAGAAAGGAGAGAGCTTTGATCCGGAATGTCACAAACATGACAGACTACTTAAATCCACTGGCACCATCTCTGAGAGTCACTTAATTTTGTGTCTGACATTCTTATGCAAAGAGTATTTACTGTGAGATCCGAAGGCAAAGTGTGTTAGAAGGGGAAGTACCCATCCACACTACTCTCTGGAAAGAAACAGCCATACCTGCTTGGCGATCTATAAGGATGGATGGGGTTTTAGCCTCTCCTTTCTTCTTCCTTATCTCCTTAACACTGTTGACAGCTCAATTACTTTATTTCCAGGTCCTGATTCTGCCGTGCTGGTGCCCATTCTGCTGGGGTCCCTGACCGGCTTTGCTGTCCTGGGCAGTGGTTTCATCAGCCTTTGGCTGCATCACCGACAGAAAACAAAAAACCTAGGTTGTGCACAGTTTGGAGAAATCCGCGGCCTGTGAACTATGGGCACCTGACTTCTGCAGATCCCGCACTATGGCTACAATGATCAGAAAAGCGATTGATTTTGTATTGCACAGTTTACTGCTTTTGTAGAGCTTCTCCTGACCCAGGGAGCAAGCTCTCCAGCCTCTGCTTTAGGCACATCTCTCCTGCCTTTCTTTCCTTCTGCGTGAGCAGATCTACAAACTACAGCATAGAGAGGGCTGTAGGAGCAGCTCAGCTACAAGGGAGAGCAGAGCTTAAAATGCCATCTGTGCAAGCACCAGCACGCAGTCTGTTCACAGAAATGGGAAAGTTGTCAGGGTGCAGTAGCTCTACCTAAAATGAAGCACTAGACTAGAGCCATGCCATCAGGCAGACCAGATTGTTGAGAAAATAGCAAAACTCAAGGTTAGTGGTTGGGAACAGGGACAGGAACCAAGACCTTCAGAGATCCAGCTCAGCAGCTACGTTCACTGGCTTTTCTCATGTCTCAGGAGCTGAGTTCCCTTCCTCTTCACCTGTACTCATGCTGGTGTTCTCTTGCTTTTGGTGGAAGCGAGTTTCCACTATCCACCTCTTAGTAAAATCTACATAATGGGAAAAAGTTCAGCATGCAAAAGCTTTGTGCCTAAGTCTGCATTTCAGAGCACATAAAAAACACCCCATTCAACTTCTCAGTCCTAAGGTTTCTTTACCCCTGGGTTCAGGACACAGGCAGCAAAGGGGCCATTGCCAGAGCAGAGACATAGCTCACGCTTCTACCTCGGTCCATTTCCCTACAAGAATCTCTGCAGATCTGCTATGTACCTACACATTCTAGGTCAAAACCTGATGACAGTTACCCTGCAGTAACATGGTTATGGTGGAAGGGATCAGAGTTATCTGGAGGGGAGCTGGTTTGACCTCAGTCCCACACAGCCGCCCCCTTACCCTCCCCTCTCCGGGGTAGGGGAGTCAGAAAAATGAAGCCTGTGGGTTCAGATAAAGACAGTCCACTAGGACAGAAAATAAAGGAAAATAATAACAATAATGATAAGAGTACTACTAATAACAATGTGTACAAAACAAGTGATGCACAATGCTGCTGCTCAACACCCACCAACCAATGCCCAGCCTATCCCCGAGCAGCCGGTCCCCCCAACCCCAGCCATATAATTGTCCAGCGTGACGTCCTGTGGTGTGGAATACCCTTTTGGCCAGTTGGGGTCACCTGTCCTGTGTCTGTCCCCCCCTCAGATCTTGCTGCACCCCAGCCTGCCCCCTGGCAGGACACAGAGAGAAGCCAAAAAGTCCTTGGCTTGGTGTAAGTACTGCTTGATGTGGGCCAGGAGGGCGGACAGGGATTTGTGCCCAGCGAGGCTCTGGGCACTGCAGCAACGCGGCTCCTCGCACAGGGCGAGGGTGATGCTCGGGATCCACCTCTTGGCAGTGAGTAACATGGCTCATTTCGGGTAACTCCCCACCTCCCCATGCAAATCGGGAGCAGAGGAGCTCCTTGATTCTTCCCCAACAGCGCCCGAGCGGGAGGCAGCCAGCCAGGCTGCCTTGTCTGTCATGACTGCGGAGGCAGACCCGCAGCTGGGCAGCTTAACCGTCTTCAGCAAGGAGGATTTTGAAGAGGACTGGGTTAAGGTGGCCAGTGGAGGCTTTGGGTGCGTGTACCAAGTCAAGCACAGGAGGTGGAGGACGGTCTACGCGGTGAAATGCTCGCCGTACCTGCTGCAGGACTCCAGTGCAGAGAGGTAACTGCCAGCTCTCTTCCAGCTCCTGGTCGTGCCACCAAGGACAGGTCTGCTGCCCTTTCCTATACTTGTATGTGCACTTACAAGGGGAAAGCAGCACTGATTTCTGACAGCCAGCATTGAAATCTGGAAGTTAGGAGTAGCTTTTAAACTAAATTAGGCAAGTCACCAGACTTAATGCCCAGGGGGGCAATTTCCAGCTTTTTTGGCTGGGCTTGCTGAGACAATGAAGTTGTTTATCTAAAAATTTAATGTGTTCAAGCTGAAAGGATCCCGTCTGGTTAAAAATCACATAGCGATAGGACTTTTCTTGTAATGGTACTGACAACAGTTGAGGTGGTTTCATTTGGGCAGTGATCCATAGGATCGTAGATTGTATGATTGCCCCCTTTAGTTTGCGATGCTTGTGCTCTTCAGATGTTACACTTGCACTTTCTCTTCTGGGGAAAAAGTGTCAAGTTAATCAGTTTTACTTCCGTGTGTGTATCATTCTAATGAGTTTGATCTTGTGGATTTCATGGATTATCTCAACTCCTAGTAGATGTTCCGGGAGAATTGTTGAATGCAAGCAGAAATGTTCACTGATTTTTTGGAAATATTTCTGCAGTCAGCAGGATCTGAAAAACCAAATCTGAAAATCCGAGTTTGGAAAAATATCTGGCAGTGCATGTGCTTTTATGAGTTACTGTTCAGGTCTCCTAGGGACTGAGGTTATCCTGTTTTGTCCTTTAAAAAACTTTGCACTCTAATGTACGTTTTTCAAAGGCCTTCCTTCCCCTTACATATGGCAAGCAGCCTTGGGGCTGCTCTGGTTAAGGACAAGCTTTTGTCACCCCCACAAGCTCTGTATTGTAAGGCAAGAGCGTGCTGTCCTATGCCACCGCCTCTCTTCCTCCGTGGGAAGCAAAATCCCTGAGACAGCTCCTTCAGAGATATGTTTTACTGGGGCGAGCCTGCTGGAGCAAGTCTGGCAGAGGGATTTGCTTAGCTGAACTAAGTTTAGACACATTAGTGTCTTGGCATAATGTAGTTGCAAGCCCAGATCCATTCCCAGGCATGCTTTATGAGTGCAGGTTTGGCACTTTTACTGCCTGGCTGCTGTCAGCGTGCTCTGGGCACCCCGGCTTGTTCAACAGGTAGGGAAATGCAAAGGTGTAGTGGAACAGGTCTGGCAAAGCTGGCAACAATGGGCAGACATGTCTAGACTGCCCTTGGGACCAAAGCTGCAGGCAGAGCTTAGGCATGGGCAGATCCCTGCAGGTTAGTGAGCTGCCGTGTGTGCCCTGGGGACAGGGAGCACCCTGCTGCTCCCCGTGTCATGCTCTTGGGGAAGTGGCACTTGGGGAATTCACCAAGGTGTGAAAACAAGCAGATGGACGAGGATTCCTCCAGGAGGCTGGTGGCTGAATTTGCCCACAGAATCCTCAGGTCAATTTGTAAATCCTAACCCCTAGTGCTTTACATTTATGGGAATGAACCTCTGGGGTTTGCAGGGCTGCTTGGAAAGGCTGGATATCCCTGAGCTATTCAGTCACTCTCAGTAACTGCCTGTGGATCAGCAGTGATGACATCTCTTGGTTCCTTTTATTTATTTTATTTTATTTTATTCTATTTTTCAGAACCAGTGTGAACTGTCTAATGGAAGAAGCAACCAAGATGGAGAAAATCAAATTCCAGCACATTGTCACTATCTATGGGGTCTGCAACAGCCCTTTGGGCATAGTGATGGAATATATGGCCAGAGGGTCCTTGGAGAAAATTCTCCCCACTCACAAAATGTCCTGGCAGCTCAAATTCCGGGTTATCCACGAGATGGGTTTGGCTATGAATTTCCTGCACAGCATGACACCTCCTTTGCTTCACTTAGATCTAAAGCCAGGAAACATTCTCCTAGATGGGAATATGCATGTCAAGGTAGGACCTTAATGCTTATAGGGACAGGTTGTTTCGCTTAGTAATAGTGTTTATTGCTTGTTTTGAGTCCAGAAACCTAATGATGTAGGGTCTTCAGGAACACTCAAGTGAACGATTGACCACTGGGGCTTGTAAGAAACAGCTGGTAAACAAATTGTGTGGTACACTCCAGGCAATCTGTGCCAGAAGGGGGAATTTAGTGATCCAGCCTGGGGGCAAATGTTGATCTGCTGGACTCAGAGGAAAGCACTGGCTTCAGTTTTACCAGGATCCTACTGTGTTTCAGCTGCTAGGTGCCTCCTCATACTCCTGATTGCAAAGGATGGAGGTATCACAGATGAAATAAGGAAAGGTGTGTGAGTGCTGGAGGGGGACTCTCATTGTCTCTGCTTGCAGATCTCAGACTTCGGGCTATCCAAATGGATGGAGCAGTCGAGCCGCATGCAATACATTGAAAGCTCTGCTCTGAGAGGCACTTTGAGTTACATCCCCCCTGAAATGTTCCTCCAGAACACCAAGCCCCCAGGAATCAAATACGATGTGTACAGGTAAGGGCTGCCTTTCTGTGGTCAGTAGCAGGTGGAGAAAGGATGTTTAACTTTACTTTTTTCCTTTTGGCCAAATTGCTGTGCAGCCCACATATCCAAGGTACATTATGGAAATTTGTCAGCTCCTTGGTTACTGCATTACACAGCGAGCCAAGACAAAAAGCAAAGGATTTGCATGGGCACATGAACCTGCATTAATCAGGGACTCTGTGACAAAATAGGGATAAAATGGACTACAAAGGGACTTAGAGCCTGACTTTCATGGAAAATGCTGTAAGTCACTCATTCACTGCACCAGCCCTGCGGCTGAGACATTAGAAATGTGTGCAGTGATTCAGAAGATATTGTCCTTTTGGGGCATGGGGGATGAAATCCTAGTTCTTCCATCCTGAAGGACGCCGTTCCTAATTTTTCCATTTCTCAAGAAGATGAAAGCAATAAGTGGATTTTATGTCCATGCACAATGAGAACACGATGGGAATGATTGCTCATGATCTCTCGTTGCCTGCAGCTTCGGAATCGTCATTTGGGAGGTGCTTATGCAGAAGAAACCTTATGCAGGTAAATATGAGAGAGCTTCTTACATGCTCTGCACTTATGAAATGTTTATTACAGCCACCTTCACGGAGAAAAGCCCAGCACACACCGCTGTGACTCTTTTTCAGGAGCCAACATGATGGCCATTATAGTCAAGGTTGCAGCAGGAAAGAGGCCGTGCCTGGAGCCCACCAGCGATGACTGGCCGGGGGAATGCCAGCAGATGGTAGACTTGATGAAGAGGTGCTGGGACCAGGACCCTAAGCAACGGCCAAGCTTTACAGGTGCAGTAACCAAACGTGGCACGGATTAGGGAAAGGTCAGCTGTTTGGATTCACAAAAGAGGATAAGCTTGTGTATAAGTCATTGCCAGATAAATTGCCTGTTGCCATGGAAATGCTTGGTGCCCATCTGCTGTCAACACATCCTATTTCTCCTTTTTTCCCCCCTCCCCCTGTGGGGGCTGCGTGGAGGACTTCCACAGCCCTGAGTGCTGACTGGGTTCTGAGCACGTGGGCGGTCAGTGCAGCTCACGGTTCCTTTGCAGATATCCCTGTGGAAACAGACATGCTGCTGTCCCTGATACAAAGCCTCGTCGTGGATCCGGAGAATGAGCGCCTTGTCAGGAAGATGTCCCACAAGCCTGCCATCTCGGGGAGCCAGCAGGTGAGCCTTGGAGGCCTCCCAGCACCCTCGGGAAGTTGCCCAGTCTCCTTTCCCTTGTCTTACTACTTCCCAAGGCTGGGTTTCCTCTCCCATCACTGGGCATCCTTTGCCCAGTTTTTTTGCAAAGGGTTAAGTCCATGGTTATTTTAGGAGGATGGGAAAATAAATAAATAAATTTATGAAGCTGGCCAGTGTACTAAATGACAGACAATCCAAGAGGAAAACCCTTCTTTCTGCCTGCTGAGAGGAAGGGATTTTATCAAGGAGGCCTCGGTCATTAGCAGAAGCTCAAGCAGACGTAGATTCACTCAGGTTCTGCTCATGGCACTGGCATATGAGCTCACCTGATCATTTTCTAGCTTCAGGGAACTGTGAATATTCCAGTTTAAATATCCTCTGGGAAAAAAAAAATAAAAAATTAAATCCCTTTGTTTCTGTGACTAGTAAAAAATCAGGTTTCAGCAGAAGTAGCAGTTGGGGACTAGTGCTATTCTGGGGGTTTGCCTAGTTGTCAGCAAGAAATGAGAGCATCCTGCACAGCACATGGAGGAGGAGGGGGGTCTGGATTCCCATATGAGATGCTGCCATAGGTGCTTGCTGAAACAAGAAGGTAGACTACAGGTATGTTTGGTAGCAGAGCAGTGAGAAGGGCAAAATCTCACTGATATCTAGAGATCATTTGGAAGTTCCTGCATTCCCTTTAGTGCCATGATTTGCTCTGCTGACTATCACAGGACTGGATAAAAATCACATTAATGGTAATATGAAATTCTAGATCGAAGAAGAAATCTGCAAAAAGTATATAATGCAAATAGGCAACTTTCTCTTACGGCTTTTTCTTTTCCCCTTCCTGAAAATGAGAGTGACAAAGAAGAGTTCATCTTCTCCCGAGCCCCCAGAAGTGCTGGTAAGTAGGGAACTTTTCTTCATAAATCAAAGATAAAGAAGGGGAAAACCACAAGAATAGCTTATTTCCTTGCTCTCTAAAGATAAAGATGTGGCTCAAGGAAGTTTTCCTTGTGGGTGACTTTTCATTTTAAGTTAAGGAAAATGAACCGTACAGGAAATAGCAGAGCTCTCATGATGGAGAGGTTGGCCTCTCTGCTTTGTAAGAGGCTGCCTGTAGCCATCTTGCCTAACTGCATGTTGCTTATCTGTAAGATGCTTTTTATTTCATCACATAATATGAAGATTCACCTGCTGTCCCTCCCTCCCATTTTGTACACACCAAGCTGCTTCACTTGGTCTCACTCCCTTCCTGCTGTTTTGTTTCCCCCTCCTTTAGAAATGGGTAAAGAGGAGGTCCGTGTGCCGCCTTCTCAGGGTGAGACCGAAAGTCCCGAGGATGTCCTGTCCGAGGAGATCTGCAGAGTCCACGACAACGGCCTCACGCTGCTTCACGTCATGGTGATCCAGGGAGACGTGGAAAAGGTGAAGTTTCTGCTGAGCTGTAAAGCCAACGTGAACAGCCAGGCAGTCTGTGGCTACACCCCGCTCATCATGGCTGTTCAGAGGAGGTCCCCGGAGATCTGCTCGGTGCTGATAGAGCACGATGCGGACATCAACATGCCCGATGAGGATGGTTGGACGCCTCTTCACTTCGCAGCTCAGAACGGGGACGACAGAATTGTCCGCCTCCTGCTGGACCACCAGGCCCAGGTAAATGCTCAGGAGCACGACGGGTGGACCCCCCTGCACTTGGCATCACAGAACAACTTTGAGAACGTGGCCCGGGTGCTGCTGTCTCGCCAGGCTGACTCCAACACCCAGGAGGTAGATGGGAAGACTGCCCTCCACGTGGCAGCTTGCTTTGGGCACGTCAGCTTGGTCAAACTCCTTGCCAGCCAAGGAGCAGACCTGGAGAAGAAGCAGAAGAACCACAGGACGCCGCTTCATGTCGCGGTGGAGCGGGGGAAGTTCAGGGTCGTCCACTACTTGCTGAAGAACGGGGCCTCCGTCAACAGCCTGGATCAAAACCACTACAGCGCCCTGCACCTGGCCGTGGCCAGGGGGAAGTACCTCATCTGCGAGAAGCTCATCAAATACGGAGCCAACGTGGAGCTGAGGACGGACAAAGGCTGGACCCCGCTGCACCTGGCTTCTTTCAAAGGGCACATTGAAATCATCCACCTGCTGAAGGACAGCCACGCCACGCTGAATGCCAGAGGAAGCATGGACTGGACGCCGCTTCACCTGGCCACTCGCTACAGCGAAGAGCCGGTGGTCTGCGAGCTGCTGAGATGTGGGGCAGACCCCAACATCGCCGAGAAGTCGGAGTGGGCCCCCCTGCATTTTGCAGTCCAGCGGGGCTCCTTTCTGACCGTCATCAACCTGCTGGAGTGCAGGGCAGATGTCAATGCTAAGAACAAAGTGGGCTGGACACCCTTGCACCTGGCTGTCCTCAAGGGCAATATGGCCATTATCAAGACCTTGATTAAGGCAGGTGCTCTGCTGGATGTGGAAGATATTACTGGCTGTACAGCCCTCCAGTTGGCAATTAGACATCAGAAGGAAAATATCATTACGCTGCTCCAAGGCAAGGACTCACTGATGAATAAATCAGGGAATAGGACTCTGGTGAATGATGCTAAGATTTCAAGACCCAGATTTGTTCCAAGAAGGACAGATTTGTAGACTCATCAAGCCTGGCATTTACGACTTGAGTTTTCCAACATCAGGTGCTATATCTCAAACCACTATCGCCTGGCACCTGTTGATTACATGAGATTTTTTTTTTTTTAATGGAAGTTCCTAAGTATAAACACTAAAAAAGTAAAATTAAACAGAGCTATAGAAGGAAGATGGCAAGTTCTTTTTGAGAGCCTGACCAAGCTAATAGAAGTTAATAGTTGAGTCTGATCAAGTTTATAGTTGACTTTTTGATGTTGGCTTTAGGCAATGCTTTCCTGTTGTGATACTCATTGTGTGGGGATGGAAATGGATATAAGAACTCCCTTTTTATAAGGACAGTGCTGAAACTGCACAGCAGTACACATATATACATGTCTTCCACAGATTTTATTGCTTTTATTCCATGTTTTCCTACAGAGCAGATTGGTGTAAAATAGCTTGGCACAGGTGGGAATTGAATCTTGAGATTCTCACCTGCTGCTGGAAATAGACACTAAGCATATGGTACAGCAACGTGTCAGATTTTCTGACATCTCATTTTTGTAACAAGAATCTTTATTAAAAATAAAACTAGGAAGAAAAATCACTCGTAAGAACGATATAAATGCATGCAACAGAGAAAAAAAAATCCAGAAAAATTCCACCCCATCTTTTCAGAGAAAACATTTTAAAAGGGGCTAAGAGCTTTTTTTCATGACTGTTCAAATTACTTATTGACCACCTCCAGCCTTCAGACTTTCAGCACTGAGGATGTCATTGGAAAGGCGGCTTGAAGGACCTGAAGGATAAGCCAAGAAAGGGGTGCAGTTCTGGATCCTGTTCTCTGCCGTGAAGGCTGCCAATAACCTCCAGTCCTAGTGACAAAATGCTGCTTTAAGATTTTCACAGGTTAAAAGAGTTCCTTCTTAGAGAAGCAGTATTTAATCTGGGTAACCAAATCTCATGGCCTGCTGTTTTAAAGCACTGAGTAGCTGGGAAAGCACTTAGCAGTTCTGGGGAAGCATTCAGGCGGGGCTTGCTCCCACCCATTAGCTGCAGGTTCTTAGCACACGAGGCTTGATTATATTTCTGTAAAACATGCAGTCTTCATGGATTTGATTATTTTGTCCTAGCAAGTAGTATTTTAGTACAGCTTGTGACAATCCCACTGTGATCTACTAAGGACTCAGACATCATGCCAAGAGGTCATTTTGCCCCAGCGGTGAGCCAAGGGTGGGCTCTAGAAAAATAACGGTATGAGCTCTAGTAGCTGTGCTCAGGCTGAAAAGCAGCAGAGCTGTGCTGGAGGCTCTGTCTTCTCCAGCTGGATGGCTCTTGCTGTTTTTATTTGCTCTGCTGGTATTCCAGAGCCATCTTTAGTGCCTTACCCAGTCAGAAATGCTCTACTGGGTCTTTCCTTGTGTGAGCAGGGTGAATGGCAGAGGACAGAGCTCCTTGTCCTGCTTGGACAAAAGCTGGATTTGCCCTAACACAATGAGGTTGTGCCCAGCAGCTCCCCTCAGGCTCCGTGTGCTCAAGGGTTGCTCGTTGTATGGGGAAAGCTGGCAGCTGGCTGGGCAGGACGGAGCAGGGAGATGGAACAGAAACATCAGGCTTCAAGTGCTCCATGGAAATGATGATATATTGTCAAGTGTGAGTCATAACTGTATTTCACTGCTCGGTACAGTGTGCTTTTCTTTAGATTAGCTTTAACCCATTGAAGCTCTCTGGACTGCGCTAAATAAAAGATCAGGCGGGACGGCTGTAATGACCACGGCTGCTATTAAAAATCTCTTAGTCACTCCTTGCACGTTTATTTTCCTTTTGATATTTGACCAGCTGGAGATGTAATAAGGGCTTTGCTTTAAACCAGGAGGAGGGAGGGGACAGCAGCGTCCTTGACAGGGCTCTGGAACCTGCTCGGGGGGAATAGGGCTGGTGTCTGCAACACGGCCCTGCTGTTCTCTGCCTTTGGATCTTGAAGGAAACCTTCCCCATTTTTCATATGCCAAAAAAGGTTTTCTTCTTCTGGCTATCTTCAGAAGAATAACTTTATTACAATATGATGGGATGTAATTGACTTTGTTTTCAATTGAACCATTTTCTGTGGGGAAATGGATGATGGTACTTAAGGGAAAAAAAAGAAGAGATTAATTAACCGCTCCCTAGTAAAACCCAAATATTCTATCTTGACAAGATTAAAAAATATATACTAATTTCATTTTAATTTTTATATTAACTGTAGATATTGATGTGAGTTTCCAAAGAGCTGGAGGAGGAAGGGGACTTACGGGGTGGGTTCAGAGGCTGCCGTAAGTGAGACAAAGGAGCTGTGCAGCCTGTGCCCTTTGTGCAGTACAGGGTGAAGCCTTTATCAGATGGTGCTGTTATCTCCTTAGTTTCCTTCCTTCCTTTCCCCAGTTATACCTCCCTAAGGGACACCTTGTGCAGTGTGGAGACTGCATATACATCAGCTGTATCGCTTCAGACAGACCCTTTAGTTGCTGTGTGGGTGCCAATGGGTGCCTGACTAAAATGCCATCACCATGCTCCACGGCTGGTGGAGAGGACGGGTGTCCTCCCTGGGGACAGGCAGCGTGTGCAGTGATGCCTGGGGCCTGCACGCCGTGCAGCGCTCCTCGCCGCGAGCCTCACGCAGAGGGGTGGCGGCAGCAAAGCGGAAGCTTTGCCTCTAATTAAAATGTCTTGTTTCTCATTCTCAAACAGCTTGGAAATCTCTTGCTGAGACCTAAGCTGTTTAGCTGTTGTTAAGCTGTCAGAGGCGTAACATTAAAGAAGGATGAGGCGCAGACAGATAGCTCTCCCTTGGTGTGACATTTTTACTCCAACACCACTCTGAAGATGTTTTTCTTAGCAGTGATGCTTGAAATTCTGCAAGATGATGGATGTGGCTGGCAGCAGGCATGTCTGTCTCCCTGCACTGGTAGTGTCTTGCTAATGAAAAAAGCCAACAACCCAAAAAACAGCCCAAACCATCAGTGGTAACTGAACTAAGTCAGGGAGGGGATTGTCGATGTGTGCTCCCGGGGGCCCAGATTTGTGACAGGAACCTCCAGTGTCCATTTTATGTGCTATAATCTCCAAATAGAGAGGCAGAGAAGGGAGAAAAGTGAGGCGTGAAGGACGGGCTCCTGCCCGCGCACAGGGCCTGTGTCCCAGCCTATCTGTGCTGTGGTGGCTTTCAGCAAGGGGCAGGGACATGAGATCTCACTCCCCTGTGTTTTATCCATATGTTTTGGCTTCTTTGCTGGCCTCTGTACCCCTACATGTGATGACATTTGTCATGATGGATAGGGGAGAAGCAACCAGGGAATGTGTTGATGTGTAAAATGAAGACTTTATTTAATATTATTCATTTTTATTTTATTTATTTATTTATTTTTACCTATTCAGCCTTGATGTCAGCTTTTCTTGCTTACTTCCTTCACTTCTCAGGGCTGCTGATGTTACATTACCGCTCTGCTTTCAGCAAGCTGAACTGAAGGCTGTAGGACAGCAGCATCCCTGACAAACGCTGAGCAATGACAAGCATTCAATCTTTAATTATTCAGTAATGATGGTGCCACCTGAGGTTTTGTTCTTGATGTTTGCGTCCAGCTCTCGAAACCCTGTGGCTGAGATGTGGAAAATACTGCGTGTGTGTCTTTGGCAAGCCAGGTGCTGAGCTTGAGCAGAGCTTGTGGCAGTGCCGCAGCCGCCCACCGGGCAGGAGGAGAGGCAGCTGCTCTCAGCTGCCACTTGGGGAAAATGGAAAATTAGGGGGCATGGGTTTGGTTTTCACAGAAGAGACAGCCTAGATTCTGTTTTGAGAACCCTTGTGTTGGTTACATAAATTGTAATTATTATAATGCCTTCAGACGTAATTTGTATAACTGCAGATGCTGGTAATCTCATGATTCGATAGATTTTATGCAGGATTATCAACTAATTATATGAAGCAAGAGGGATGCTGAGAAGCAGGGGATCAGCTTAGAATAAATCTACTCTTGAAAATGTGCAGAGATTGAAACAACAACAAGGTGAGGTGCCTTGGTCCTGCTCTGCGGAGCAGGGAGGATGCAGCACGTGTTGCTTGGTAACTGGCCCTGTAAAGCCCAGGGTGGCTGCAGCCCTCCAGGAACAGCACCAACATCTTGCTCTGAAGGTTAGCACCCACAGCAGAAGGCATCCCGAGGCAGCGGTGTTTGGCTGAGCCCTAGTGCAGGGAGGATCCTCAAATGCCGATTTCCCCAGAAAAGGTGAGATGCTTCTGCATTCCTTTCTGCTGTGGCGTTGAGAGCTGCTTTAATTCACCTGTTTTCCTCGGGGATGTTTTGCAAGGTGGGAGCTGTGGCGTTGGCCAGAGGAGGAGAGGAGAGGCTGGAGGCACTTTGGCCTCTTGGGCATCCCTGTGAGGCTCCTGCACTCAGCTTTGGTGGCACAGATTGACTTGAGGGGAGCAAACTGCTTAATATAATTTGAAAAATTAACACGGAATAAAGGAATGCAATTGCCACATAATTCAGCTGCTCATTTCTATCATCGCTCTGATAGAAAAACAAAACTCAGCTCGTATGTCATAGAGCGTTCTCCAGAAGAGCTTAATTAAATTTATAATGAAAATAACAGGGGATTAAGAAGGCACAAGGGAAATGTATTCCTCTTACAGAGCATTACGGAGGTGATAGAAGCAATTTTCAGAGAAAATTACCTGTTTGCTGCTCAGTTTCTATAGAAATTAAATGAGTCTTTACAAACTCTGGAAAACTGCATTCCAGCCCCCGCTTTGTGACTGTGCAACTTGCAGCTTGTTATTTCTAAAATTAATCGTGGGTCTCCATCCCCCCTTTTCCCTTGTTCAAATACATTTTAGTCTTTTGTCCCCGCTGATAACTATACGGATGATTATATCATGTTCTGAACCAAGGGCTGCCAACGCTGACAGCCAAGGCAGCACATCAGCTGTGCCTTTCGAAAGAAGCAGTAGCAGGACGTAAGTCTTCCAAACAGCTCGTTGCTTGAGTGCACTGCCTCGACTCTTTTAAAGACCTATGTCGTCGAGCCTAAAGCCTCACGAAAATCATGTCTTTAAAGTATCTGAAGTCGCTTGGGAGAACGCAGAGCAGCGCTGCTCGCTGCCCCAATACACAACACAATCACAAAAATTGTGTTTCTCATTTTCTGCAGTGCTATTATATTTTATTATTATTGCAATAGACGAAATGCTTTTATTGCAGCCACCATGTGAGGACCACACAGGGGGTGGGATTGGATGAGGCGTTCCCAGTGTCTAGTTTCTGCACTTGAGCCGGGAAGGTCACTGCTCTGCTAATATTTGTAAAAGGCTCTGAGATTTGTGGATGGAAAGCGAGGAAGTAGTGCCAAGTTTTATTTCTCATCAGCCTGTGTAGGCCAAACTTAACCTGGCTCTTTTTGGAGCCGTGTGCTTGGAAATGAAGTTTCTCTTTTGACCTGTGGGCTTGGAAATGAAGTCAACTTTCTCTTTTCCATCTGAGAAGTGATGTTTTTAAGTGGTGCTGAGCAGCATGCTCCTGTCAGCGATCCTAGATGGCAGGGCTCCCTGTGATGTTTTTCACAACAGACCTGCACTGAGAGCAACTTCTGCGTCTTGCTGTGAGGCTGAGGCTGGAGACAAGCTTCTTAATCTGCTCTGGGCACGGGGTGGGTGGGATGAGTGCACCTTTTGTTTTTCCCTGCTGGTCACAGCTGCTCTGGAGGACAAACTGCAAGCAGCCCAGAGCTGAGAAGAATTTCTCAAACTGGAAGCAGCTTCCTCCTGCAATAGGTGCTTCACGCTGGGGGTTTCTGTGGTGCTATTCTCACTGCCGGGCCGGTTCCAAACCAACCCTTCCAAAAACCTTCTTTTTCCTTGTTGCTCAAATCCCTTGGGAAATGCAACACTTTACAGTGCAAGGGGGCAAGGTTCAGATTACATCAGTGCTGAGTGTGGTACAAAAAGGACTTAATGTGTCTGAGACTTGGGTTTTCTGTGATTTGTACTTGTGAAGCTGAAAAGCTAAAGCCAGACAGGCTGAACCTCTGTCAGCTGGCACCTCGCAGAGTTATAGATGCATATGGGTAATTGGTGTAATTCATTCCCGGTCTGATTTCACAGTGTTTTCCATTTGCTTAGCACTGTGCGTTGTAGAATATGTTGAAGAATCAGCTCCAGAGGCAACTGGGTTCATACACAATTTCAGATGCCTTTATTTAATTAAATGCTTGCTGCTGAAATGCGGAAGGTGGAGGGGTGCTTTTAAAGTATTTCTGTACAGCTCTGGTCATTTAAGCGAGGGATAACAGCTGTATCCATAGCAAGCCAAGGTCTCCAGCCATCCCAAGGAGCACTTTGGAGTGCAGTGGATGCTGTTAGTATCCTGCTTTTTGCTTCCTCTCTTAACACACACAGTTCTCAACAAACACCAACATACTCAGTGGAGAGGTAACAGATCCACAGGAGCAGGGAATGGTCCTGCCACATCTCACTTTCTTACCAGAGGGGTGAAAGCTGGGGCTGTTATCGATTTCTTAAGTGCCGTCTGCTCTCTTAGTGCTGTATTTGACTACAAACAATTTTTCACATGAGAAATTCACAGTCTGGCTAAGGGAAAGCGAGCAAGTGGCATTCGTCATGCCTAGCATGGAACAGTAAGGGTTCTGATGAAAAATTTGTTTGCAGGAGAGGTGGTTTTGGCGTGATCAAAATAATTTGTGGGAATTTCAGTAAAAGGTTTAGGTTTTCTGTGGGGAACGCTTTACAGCAGAATGTCTTGAAGTATTTCAGGTTGTGTTTTGTATTGGTGAAACGTGAAATATTTTTGTTTCAGTATTACTGAAATCAAAATAATGGTCACTGTAAATTGATAATGCTTTGATATTTTTTCTGATCTGAAATAAATGCAGGTGTCACACCTAGAACTTCTCTATAGAAGAAAGTATCTAGAGCTCTAGAAAGTATCTGGCTTGAGGAGGGTTAACATCCATTTGTGATTAGACATCTCTCGGGGTCCTCCTAGGAACAGGGCTAGATGAGGGGAAGAAAACCCTTTTCCCCAATAATAGATAGCTGCCCTCAGCTCAGTGCAGACGGAGGATGTGATGTTCTGGAAAGGAGTCAGAAAGTTCTTGTCCTGCCTCAGTACAAATCCATCCCTGGTGTTAGCTACATGCTGAGTCAGCTTGCATGTAGAGTGACCTCCTCTGTCGGGAGAAATCTGGTCAGAGGATCACAGCACGGCATCATTCAAATCATTGCACCTCCTGCCTGGGGTGCCACACGTCTGCCTGTGACACGCTGCTCTTCTTCCCTATTGCCAGTTGCTTGATTCTTATTTTTTTTAAATTGCCCATAAAAACCTAGGCTCTTCCTTGTCCATCCTGCCCACACTCCGGTGTAAGACAAGAGACCTTTCAGCAAGCCAAACGTGTCACAACCTCGATCTTTTCTGCTGTCTCCAAAGCTCCTGACATACTTTATCACACAAATACATCTTCAAAGACTGTCTGTGTCCATGGCGCTTCCTCCCAGACATCTCGGGCTGCAGCCACGCTTACCCCATAGGCGCTGTTTTGCTTGAGTTGTTTTAGAGCCCTGGATTTTCAGAACAGAAACCTTTTGAAGCCACCACTTTCTCCTGGCTGCGTTTCCAGTGTTTGCCTCCCGAAGTGGCTTTTTCTCAGCAGTGGGAAATCCCAGGAGGAAAACTCCTTCTGCTCCGCAGGGACAAAGGTGTTTGTTCAGCAGCAGTGGAATTATGATAGATATGAGATTAAGGTAAAATAATCGTGTGTTGGGGAGCAGGGAGGAATAGATCTGAATAAAATACCGCTGGAGGATAAGTCTGTTCAGTAGAAATGCATACTGTTTTTTTTTCCCACATGGCCCCATAGATGCAGAGAATCAAGATATTTGACAGCACTGATATGATTTTAAGGTAAGAAATGATGAATTCTGTGTGTTTCCAAGTCAGCGGCTGTAGGATCTGTATGTATCAGGTGCCAGATGAGCAAAAAACTGCTCACTGTTTGTGGGCTTGTCCAGGCCTGACGTGGGGAACCGGAGCTCCCAGGGCCAGGCCTCACGGCTCCCAAAAGCAGCTCTCCACCTGGCTTCAAATTAAAAGTATAAGTAACATCATTATTATTTTTGTTAGCAAGTCGTAGATCATGGGCCAAGCTCTCCTGTATAGCAAATTGGCTAAAACCCTACGAGAACAGAATTAATCACCTAATGGTTCAGAGAGGCAGTTGCTCACTGTATCCCTGTCGAAAAGCTGCGCTCTGTTTGGTTCACAGGCAAGACTGCAGATGCTTTCATGAGTCACTAATAAGCGCTGCTGCATTTATTAAGTTGCTCTTCTTCTGCAGGGAGGTGACGGCGGAGCTTTTCTGTAAGCGAGTCTCCGAGATTTACTGTTGGAGTTGGAACTTCTGAACGCAGGTTAACAGACTGGGGCTTTGGGTTCCAAAGCTGTAATGTGCAGCCATTTAACGGCATCACCCGTATACGTGCTCAGCCTGAGTTAACCAATTTCCACAGCAGGGCAGCGTGAGGAGCTTAACGCTGGTTTTGTTACAGCTCCCTTCTGTCTCCTGCCACTTGTTAAGGAGGGCAGGTGTGAACTCCTGGGATAAATATCCCAGAGATTTGTTTGATCTGCTGGCCGCAATAACTCAAGAATACAAATATCCATTTATGATACCATGAGTTGCACGATGCCATTCAGTTAACACAGGCAATTTGTGATTCACATAAGTGATAGCTCATTATAGCCTGTTAGTTATTTAATTGCTAATTGGTTCCTTTTTGTTTAAAAAAAAGTTTGAAAAATGGTAAATTAAGGAGGTAAAAGATCAAAGTTGTCCAATGGACAGCAAGCTCAGCCAGCCCCCACAGAACGTGACTAGATTCTCCAGCCTAGAGACTTGTGATAATTGTGCTTCTGAATTTAAAATAAAATAAAATAAAATAAAAAAGATATTCCTCCTCTCTCTGGAGCAATTATAGAGAGGAAGGCCAGGCTAGGGTCGATAATAAAGAGGTACAGAAATTAACTGCAATAAAGGATAAAACAAGACTTTGTTAACTGCTGTGAATGTTGTGGTACAGTGCCATTGCCTCAGAAAAAGAGAAACCCTATGGATGCTGACAGAATTTGGATTTGATGGCATTTCAGTTTGGGGTGTATCTGGGCTTATTCCACAGCATTTCTGCTCTTTATAAGAGCTTGTTTCTCAGTGAGGCAGAGCAGTGTTTTCATATAACTGGAGATGTTATTGCTATTCTTTGGATAAACGTATCTGTCTGCTCCAAACAGGAAAAAAAAATCCTTATAAGAGGTCTGGGGAAATAATGTGTTGTTTTGGAAGTGATGCAAGTCTGCTGAAAAGTTTTGGAGAGCTTGACCTGCCTTCATTTTGCTGGGATATTTATCGTCTCCCGGGGGAGCTGAGCAGGTCCATTTGCCTGCCAGCTGATTCCCTGTGCCTGCACACAGTTGTGTCGCGCTCAGGGCTCGTCCCCAGGGACCCCAGTAAGAGCCAGGAGATGTCACAGGGCACGAACCCTCTGAGACATTTTTTAAAGAGTAATGGGTGGAACAAAACCAACAGCCACTGTAAAACAAAGGCAGACAAAAGGTAGAACTTGTCCAAATCCTGCTGAGGCTCTGGCAAAGAGCTTTCAAGATTGTTTTCACATTAACAAGATCTTCAGGATGTCAAGATGCTTCACATTGCTGAAGGGCTGGGAGAAATGGGCATTTCCTAATGGAAAAACACCCATAAACGAGCAACAGAGGAACCCCACGTTGCCCTTTGCACCTGGGCTGGGGAGCTTTTATGAATTCAGAAGGGAATGGCTGTGCATGCCAATGGGAGCTGACGTTCCGTCCCCAGCTCATAAAGGCTCTCTGAGGTTTCTTCCCTGGCTTGAAATGGATCTCTTTGGCCTTTCTGCCTGGCATGATCGGTTTGCCAGGCTGAGGTTGGTTGTGCTGAGCACCTTGGGGGTGGCAGAGGGACTGCTGCCTGCTGCCACCCGTTAGCGCAGTGCTGGGATCCTCAGCCTGTCCTGAGTGCACATCCTAGGGCCTTGACTCTTTCAGCCCATCAGAACAGAGCAGGGTAATTGCAATAATTAATTATTTTGGCTCCAATTGGATTTCCTGGGTCACAGCAGCTGGGCATAATTGATTAATTGCCTCTTTTATGCGGCATTGATCTAGCTGAACCCAGCAAATACAACAGATGCTGAAGACGTCTAGGTCTGGTGCTTGAACCTCGATGTCAAGTGCCCTGCGCTCAGCTGTCTTACTGTGGGGAGCAGGGGCTAAATTGCAAGGATTACTTCTTTGGGAGCTGGCTGCACTCTCATTTCAAGAATAAATCTACTTTAGATTATGTGAGCAGAAAGGCCAAAGCTTTACCAGGGATTTTTCTGCCCTATGTCTCACAGGGAAAAAATTCCCAAATGGTTGTTATTGAATGTTTTTCAGCTCATATACTCTTTGCCCTCTCCATGTGGAAAGACACACACTTGGGTTATCAGCAGAGATTAAAGGGTTTCAGACTGGGCAAGGAGACAGCGAGTGTGCAGAGGGCTGCATTAGACCAGCCCACAGCCCCTTTGGGACCGCTGGCCCAGGGGGGGGCTGCCTGCAGGAGGTGTTCCAGCAGCAGGAGATGTGTGTGCTGTGTGTGCTGTGCTTAGCAGCACAGTCCCTGTCCCACCAGAGCAGAGTTTTTCCTCTGCAGACTGAGGTCTGCAGCCCAGCTCTGATGCATCTCTCTCACTCTGGGATTTGGCTTAACTGTGTTTGCAGACAGGATGAAAAATTCAGTCTACTTTTCTGTACCTAAAGGTCTGTTTCCAACCACCCTGCATCACTCAGAGAGCCTTTATTTGTCTGACTGGAGGTGAAGAAAAGAGTCTCAAAATTAGGCTGCCTCATGGAAAACTTTCCTGCTTTTTCATTAAGTAGATAAAGTTTACCAGCCCTTTCCCTTGCACTGAGTTCTCTGGATCACATTCTGGTGCTTCACTCTCTTAAGCTTCCTGTGTGATTCTGCTTTCATCCCTCAAGTCATTTACTGAGCTTGTTTTCCAGGAAGGCAGTGGGACATGCCCTGAGACCCCCTCAGACACACAGCTCCGTGGATAACCAGGTTACTCTGTGTACCTGAGCCACAGTAAATCACTCTGTGTAATTCTAACTCATAGGAAGTGCAAGGTAAGTGTGTTATTGTAAACGCAATGAAAGCGCGTAACCCAGAGCATTTTGCTGCACATCTGCCACCCGCTGAGAACATGCCCAAACTCAATTACCATAGCACAGTAAATTGCCAAGCCACAATAATTCAGTCATAAATCTGCATCCCCAGGTTAATTTGGTGTGACTTCCTCATCTAGACTCCAGCCTGCACATCTACTGTGGGAGCTGATTCCCTGTTGTTCTGTGCTTGTACTGTCATTTATAGCAAAACGTCTCTGAGTCTTTTCTGACCTTAATGATGCTGTGATTCCGTAACAGCAAAGTGAGTGCACTGTGCTACATGTGCCTATTTCCCAGTGTCCCTGCCTTTAGCCAGCCCACTTGTTAGGCTTGGATCAGCCCCTTTCCAGACTCACCAGTTTTGTTTTTTGCTCAAACCCTTTCACTCCGTATCCTCATCCATGCTATTCCCTGCCAGGGAGCCCAGCCCACGGCCCAGGGAGCTGTCAAAGCTGTAATTCAGCTCATTAACATCAGCTCTGTACGCCACTGAATCATCTGATGCAATGGATTTAATCCCAACCAGACATGGGCACGTCGGAGCGTGTTTGACCTGCTGGCACCGTGGCTACTTCAGGGTTTGGATCAGCCTCAGACCAGGCGTCAGCTGCCCCACTGCTGCTCGAGTCTTTTGGTGCCCTGTGAGGAACCATCGCAGCCATTCTGCAGCCTTTATGCTTTTTTTTTTTTCTCTCTAGTAAACCAGAAGAATTATGTCTATCAAACCATTTTGTTTTGCACTAAAGCTGTCCCGCAGGGAGGGATTCTGAAAGCCTTGTGCAGGAATATTTATTCACATTAGCAGTGACTGCTGATTTTTTCACATAGGCAAGCTCTACACTCACAACCTGTCTCTTTCCATCATCTTCTCAGCTCCTGTGTTTTCCTGTGTAGCCCTGGACATTTTGCAGCTTGGTTTGACAGAGCTCACGAGATCTGCAGAGGCTTTCTGGGTTGTTGACTCCTGAGTCACTGTTACTATTTGGAGACAAGATTAGGTTTCTTGCTAACGCTAATTTGGGGTTTCCTTGCTTTTTCTTGTGGTCTGCAAAATCAACTTCATGGCTGCATTAATAAATCTATATTAACAATAGTTAGCACTAAATGCCTGATGCAGATACAAAGCCTGGAGCTGTGGCCCGATTTCTCCCCAGGTGAGGTTTGCTGCCTTTCCATCTGCTCTGCACATAACTCGAGAGGTTTAAACCACAGGTGGATATGGATAGAAAGCAGAAGTCTCTGTGAAGACATTTGTCATCTACTAATTTATTTCCCCACACACAGGAGCCACCGGCAAAGCCCATGGCAACAGCCCTTGACCCTGGCACGTCCCAGCAATGTCTTGTGTCCCTGCAGAAAGATGCAGCGCAGTCCTTGCACGGTATGCACATGGTCCTGATCCGTGAGGGCTCATCTGCCGGCGAGGAACCGGGGCCTGGTGGTAGACCTGTGACCACAGGCACAGATTTGGTGCCTCCCTGTCCCGCTGCCAGCCCAGAGCTGCTGCTTTTGGAAAGCTGCAAGGCCCTGCTGCAGGCGTGTGCTGTGCCTCAGGGCATCCCTGGCCCCACCGCTCTGCAGTGACTGTCCCCAGCCCCAGGACAGGCACCCAGTGCAGCCCCAGAGGGCTAAAGTCACCCCATTTGGGCTTTATTTTTATAAACCTCACTGCTAACATGCAGCACATCATATTCCGGTTCCGTGTTACAGTCTCCCCTGGCAGCGCGTTGATCTCCCTGCGGTGGCTTGGTTACAACTAGGAGCTGCACAGCCAGCACAGCCCCCGTGCTGCTTGCTCGCTTCCCTTCAGCAAGTCTGGCGTGAAATCCTGCAGCTGGGGCTGAAGTGACACAATCTTTACAGACTCATCAAGGCTATGGACACAGCTGATTGCATGCAGCAGGGAAGCGCTGCTAAGCTTGGGGAAAGGCGCTCACCAAGCACGGCGGCTTGGGAATGCAGGCTGTTCTTCCTCACTTAAAGGGCCTGGATTTTGCTTTGCTTTTTAAATCTCTTTAAACTCATTTCTAGGTCTGTTAATTATTCATCATACATTAATTATATTTAGTCCGTCTTCATCACTCTTTCTTTGGTGAAGAAAGTTTTTGTTTATGAGTCAAAAGCTATTTATGAAAGAGACAGTCTGGTATCCTCAAAAAGATGTGAGTTGAGGGACTTGTTTTAATTATTAAAAGAAGCTTTGATTACAGAGAATGAGTTAATTTAACAGGTACAACTGGCTGTGTTTTTGGTTTTGGCTTTGTTTTGTTTTGTCTCCCCCCTCCTAGATGTGCAGAAGAAAGCATCTCCATTAATCTGTCAGGGCTGATCTGAAACTGTAGGGCTCACTGAGATGCCCCAGGAGATGGACAGATCAGCTCTGCCTTATTTCTTTTGAGTGGTGTGAACAGCTCTGGCTGGCACTGGTGGCTGGGGTTGTTTTGTAGTCTGCAGGCTCCAAAATAAAATTTTGCTGGAAGGGAGGACCTCCACAGTCGCTGGCCTTTTATCCTGACGAGCTGGGGCTAGACACGCTAAAAACAAGCCGGTGTGTGTGTGTCCTGCTGTTTCATCTGGGAATACCATTAATTCTGCAGTGCTAGGAGGGGGAAGTCATCTCAGCACCTGATTTTCGGGTGGTTGTGGGTGCACTGAGCTGGGTCACACAGCAAGGGAAGTTCAGCATTATTGTAATGTGCTAGCTTTGGAAATCCTGCTTTCTGTGGAAACTGAAGGCTTCAGGGCAGGGTTTATCTTTATGTTCTGTGTTGTTTCAAAACTGAGTAGACCAAAGCCTTTGGTTCGTGCCAAGGATTCAAACTGCCATTAAGCTGAAATTTCACTTTTCTAGTTCTTGGAAATTGGAAGTTTTCTACTCTAGCTTTAGGAAGGGTTGGTGGTTTTCTTTTTCTTTTTTTTTCTTTTTTTTTTCTTTTTTTTTCTTTTATTTTATGTTTGTTTGTATCGTTCTGCTTGTTTGTTTGAAGAAAAATAATCTGGAGAGAACCCCATATGCATGCCACCTAAGGCTGAGGTTTTGCTGTCGTGCTGACTAAGCTTGGCAGAGGTTCACATGCATCTATTGGATTAGTTCTTGAATAAATTTTCTGTCGCTGCCAACCAAGCTTCTAACGGGTTGGTGCTTATGTTTGACTCATTTCTATTTGTTTCTCCTGACTCTTACAAGCCAGGTCGACAAATGGTGCCCTGGTGAGGGCAGCAGCTTTTAATCACCACCTTCAACCTGCACTGCTATGTGCCAGAATGAGCAGTGCCAAGAAGTAAATGCAGGCGGCTGTGGTGATGCCAAAAACATCAGCGTGACTGCTCTTGGCTAGCTACTGATCTGGTTTTCATCCCTTCATCCCCCAAATCGTCCCCAGCCCACTTTTGTCTAGAAGAGAGCTGGGGAGATGTGAGCCATTTCTTCTCTGCCTGTGTCTCTGTTTCTTTCCCGTGTCTGAGGCTTCTAGGCTTCAGTCTAGAGAAAAGCTAGGATTCCTCAGCAGGAACTGGGAGAAAAAGAAAATGCAACTAGTCTGCAAAGCAAGTCAGAAAAAAGACAAGATCTCACCTGAAGGCCATCTTTTCCTGTTATGAGTCTGTGTGATGTACAGCATAACCGTAGGTCCCTAGAGACCGACCCATTACAGCAAAGCACCTTTGTTGCAGCTTCTGGTAAAAAGAACAAAATAAGCATATGACATCAGGGTAGCTTGTGCAAGTCTCTATTTAATTACAGTGCTGGATGAGGACATTCGGTGGTGTCACACGTACTGGTGATGGGTAATATACATTCCCGACTCTTCAGGGAGTCATGTTCTCACTGGAGATTTTCACCACAGAGGTAGTGGCTTTTTTTTTCTCTGTTTTCCTTTTTATTTCAGCAAGACGTAACAAGCTGGTTAGAGCTACTGTAATTAGTTTACTCTTCAATCAGGAAGATAAACAGTCTCATGACTGTGGTGGGAGCAAGCAGGCAAGCGCCAATATAGTGCAGGCAGGATTCACCAGCTTCTTAATTAAAACCCATTTGGGGTGCAGAGCGACCCGGGCTTCAGCGAGCCGTGAATCACGGGGAGGAAAAGCAGGAACAGGAAGACTCAGTAAGCAGAACTGAAGCTTCAAACACAAATAATGAGTCACAAAATGGGGACTACCGCAAGGGTCTTAACAAGTTTGTTTTTTTTTTTAAATAGAATTCTTGCAATTTTTTTTCTCTTCAGGAACGGAGAAATAAAACCTTCTCATATTGTGTTTAAAAAAGGAAAAAAAAAAAAAAAAAAAAAAAAAGAAAAAAGAAAAGAATAAGAAAATTAGTACCCTCGCCATCATCATCATGTTCTGCCGTTGGAAATCCTGAGGAAAGCAGTACTTTTCAGAGAGAAGTGACAGTGAGGACTGCATTTGCCAGACCCAGGTCGGGGGGCAAGAGGCCTGGGAGCCCAGTGTGCTACAGCTGGATCCTCGTCGCTTCCACA
Source organism: Nettapus auritus (assembly GCA_011076525.1). Classification (NCBI taxonomy): domain Eukaryota; kingdom Metazoa; phylum Chordata; class Aves; order Anseriformes; family Anatidae; genus Nettapus; species Nettapus auritus. The sequence continues at coordinate 5,890,186 of CM021788.1, forward strand.
AGTTTCTACAAGCACCTTCCATCACAACCAGTACCGTACATCACTGTGCCAGGAATCACAGAAACACAGGTTGCAAAGGCTGTCCTTGTTCACGGCATTCATTTATTCGTTGCAAAGCCAGAGATGATGTGTTCTTGTCTTTGCTCAGAGTTACGAAGGCTTGGCTCATGGGTGGAAAGTGCTGTAGTTTGTTCTCCTTCCCAAGGACCATGGGGATGCACATGCAAATATCCTATATCCCATAGGATACCTGAGTCCGGAGTGTTAGGAGCAAGTGGCTTAGAACGTTATTGGGATGAATGATGGGCTGCAGGTAATTTTTCCAGCTAATACGTAATCTCTAGGAAACAATACCTGTTATTTTTGGTACGATTTAGCAAACCTAATTAGGACACAGGCCCTTCTTCAGCAGCTTTTTCTCCATGATGTTTTAGAAGAGTTGTTCATCTAGTAATTCAGGTGTGGTGAGCTATAAGGTTCTGCATCCAAACTCAGAAAAAAAAATCCGGAAAAGGTACAGAGTATCAAAGCTAATGGATTTGTCCCATCCTGGGTTAACACTAAACATGAGGTAAAGGTATGGCATAAAATTAAGACATTGTTCATATTCAGCTTATTTTGGGGGCTCACACCAGTTGTTAGTACAGGGAAAATATCACCTATGGCAACTTCAAAATGCTTTAAAGCTTTTTCTGTGTATGTGCATATTGTTTTCTATTTTGATTCAGCTCCCCACCTGGTAATTCACTAGGCCAAATGGCACTTTTCTACCTCCAATTGTAAAAACGCTAGAAAACTGAGCAGTAGCTTGTTACTATTTTTTTCCACTTTATATGATTTTTTGACTCTTTTAATTCAAGCCAATCTGAACTGATTCCCATCCCTGAGTGAATGTGCATGGTTAAAACTGGCAAAAAAAGAACAGGTAATGTCTTTGAATCTTGTGCCTGAAACCCCTTCAGTTGGTGTTTCCAGTCTTAAAATTAAAAAATATTTTTATGTTTCTGTGAGAACTGTTTTGCCTTGCACATAATCCCATTACCTTGCAAAGTATGAAGCTTCCCTACCTGTGTGTTACAGTGCCAACACAGGAATGGCCACATCCTGTATATTGATAACATTTTGTTCTCGCAGAATCAGGTAACACCTGGCTTGTGTATGTCCAGAAAGGTTGCTCTGATAAGCAGGGGCTTGCTATTTATTCAGTTTCTATATAGGACCTATTTCTGCTGAAACTATAAGCAAAAACCCCTCATTAAGGCAGACCACATTTAGGCATTTGTAATTTAAATTTATAGCTATGACCAGATCTTGAAGGGCCACATTCAAATGTTACACAACCCATGGGCTAAATACTACTAACACTGGTTATTGGCCTCCTCCAGAACAGAAGGATTAGATAGGTGGGATTCCCGGTGCAGTGTGAGAAGACAGCCGAGAGTGTGCATTACAGCTGCCTGACACAGTCTCTCCTTGCTCTGCAGCTGGAACACATCCTGCCAGCACAGCCCACCCCACAGGGAAATGCTTTGTTAGAAATATAGGTAAAAAGGTAACAAAAGAAGCCCACCTTGGCAGCGGTCTTTATCTGTTCAGAAGCAGAAACTACGCGGATGTTCAGCAAACTGCATAGAGAAAAAAGGGATTCTATTGCTCTCTAGGTTGTATTTTAACATCTTTAGAAAACAGCAGGTAATGGGAAGGTGGGAGCCTGCCTCTGCATATGGCTATTGTAATCATGGAGCTCTCCACAGCCTACATTAATGTCTAGCCAGACCTATTTCTGTGTCATTTTATTCATCTTACTGTATTTTATTTACAGAGATGTTACAAAATATATTGTGAACTGAGTACAATTAATAAGTACAGAGTGGATTTGGCAATGCCAGAGTCAGCACGGTGAAATTATGCTGTTACGAATTTTCAGTTGTTTTAAACTGTGAAACAGAGCTAGCAGAGGGTAAGGGAAGCTGGAAACATCCAGACCTTTTGCGAGTCAGACTTGGACACAGAAGCAGATCTAGATAGGGATGTACTTGGGCTTTTATTCTGGCTTTTTTTTTCCAAAATACAGTCTTTACCTCATTTGCTATATATTTAAATTAGGCACGATGTCACTCTGCACACTCTTTATTGAGAGCCTTAGGCAAATCATATCTGAGGTGATCCTTGGCTTTATGGTGCCTTCAAGTTAGGTAGGAAGAACTGGACCTAACTTGGACTTGTCCAAGTTCACATCAGAGACGGACATGGCTCCAGATGCTGCTCCTGGCACAGTCTTCATGTTTCTACATTCATCCTGCTATCACTCCTCACCTCGTCTTGTAGGTTCTTGTGAGAGACTGGAGATGAAATGCTGGTGGGCAGAAATTGCTGCTGGGCTGGCTGATGATAGATGGCAGATGGTGTCCTGGTGGATCTGAGTGCATACCATGCAGTACCAAGTATCACTTGGTTAATTTCTCTCCACTTACTTTTTTTGGCTTGGCCTTCTATCCCATTCATCCTGTTTATTCATAATTACGCTGATGTAGCAGTCCCACCTGAGACTTAGGCTCTCTTCCTTCCTTCTGCCCATTGCTTGTTGCAAGGATTGGATCTGTAGGTGGGAGAAACTTCTTAGCCCACCTGGGGACCTCCTCAAGTTTGTTGTTTTGTTTTTTCCCCTCAAGGCTGCAGCAGTTTAATACTGAGTAAGTCAGCTGGAGGTGAAGGCAAAGCTATTGCACGGAGTTTCCGCAGGCTCTGTCTGGCTCCTATTGCAAAGCGGAAAAGATGGTCTTGTCTTTGGTGAGATTGTGTCAATGACTTAACACGCAGGCCAGCGGCAGTGACCCATTGCTGCCTGCACATGGCTCTGCGAGCATCTCTTTAATGCACTCCAGGTTAGATGGCCACAGGCAACGATCAAGTGAGCTTGTCCCGATTTTTGCTTCCACTTCAAACACAGTGTGAGGGTAGCTCTTATAAATGCCCTTGGGATCGATGTCCTGGAGTCCAAAGATCACCTCAAGGGGCAAGAGAACCTCCCTCCTGCACGAAGGTCCTCATTACGTCCCTGCCAAGAGGCACATGGGCACGGTCCTGCTGTGGCACTGCACTCCCCATGCCCAGTGCAAGAGCTCGAGACCTCTCCACAGCTGCCCGCTTGTCTGTGTGCGTGAATGGCATTGGATTATTTTTTTTTTCCCCTCATTCTTAAAAATGCAGTTACTGTTTTTCCTTTTAACAGTGGAGGATCTTCATGAAAGCTTTGCGAAATTCAATATTGAAGGTGGTATAAATAATTGGGTTGACAGCACTGTTGACATATCCAAGCCACGTAAAGGCGCTGTACATTGCTGGGGGGATGTTGCAATCGCAGTGCATGTTCAGGATGTGGGTGATGAAGAACGGGAGCCAGCAGATGATGAAAACACCTGGGGGAAAAAAAATATTTTGATTGCTGAAAACTGGAAAATTTCTGAGACTGAGAACAGTAAACCTTCTGTCTGTTTGCTACGTCTGTTTGTTTTGAGTACCCAAGCAGCAAAGAACTTCTTTGCTGATTCAAGTAGACTGGTTACATTAAATAAATCTGTCCTGCAGAGGTGCCAGCTTGTTGCTGAACTACGCTGCCTTTTGTGCTGTAGGTGTACCAGAAAGCACATCAGCTTTGTCACACATGCCTTTTGGCAATGCACACACCCTGCAGCTGGGCAGCTTTAAGAGCCCCTTGTACAGCACTGCGTGCTGTTCCTGGCTGGGAAGGAGGTCATCTTCTTCTTGAGAGCCACACACACTCTGATGTACCCAGTGCAACTATCTCTGGGGAGGCCTAGGAAAACAAAAAGCAGTCTACACTGGGCATTCAAAATGGATGCCCTAATGCTGGGTAGCTCTTGGCTTTCTGCAGCATCACAAGACAAAGCCAATGCGCACTCTCACCAAGTACGATGGCTAGCATCTGAGTGGCTTTCTTTTCCTTCTGTTGTGACAGTTTCCTCCTGTTCATAGCCTTGAGAAGAGTGGTCCTTAGCTTTCCGTTGGGCATAGACTGGATCTCGAAGACCTTGGCTGTGTGGGGGTTTTCTTTGGCGTGTCCATTCTTCTCTAGTTTCCCGGGGCTGCCCAAGTGTGTCTGCAGGGTTGAGTTGGTGCCCCGATTAGAAGCAACTGGCACAACCAGCTGGTGGTTGCTTGGGGCTGCTGGTTTGATGGTGGTTTTCTCAGGGGGACTGGTACTGGACACCATCTCCATTTCCATCTCTATGTGACTCTCTGCCTCCTGGACAAGAATCAAATGCCCACAACATAAAGACAGGTAAATATACAGGGAGCGGCAATCAATAGTTCTTACAGAGTGAAGCTGGATGATGCTGAAAAACAACCAACCCCTCTTCTCCCTCCCTACCATTTTTGGTACATGCTTGAAGAAAGGGCTATAAATCATTTACACATAGGGATACATTCGGGTAGATGAGATTGACAGAACTGCAGAGCGTGACTCCAACTCCTGTATTGCACCAGGAGGCTGAGAAATGGGAGACGCTGTCTCCGCTCCCCATGTATTTTATTTCAGAATATAGGTAAATGAAAACAAAATCAACAAGCCAAGCCCGACATAGCCAATGCAGTCCAAGACTTAAAATAAATAAGAGAGAGAAGAAAATCAAAGAGAAAAAATGTTAAAATGTCATGGCTTTTATAGCTGATCTTTAGGTGAGCTTAGTCTGGCTTTTTGAGCTCTGTGATGTTAAACCCCCTGCTTCACTCTAAGGAACAGGAAGAATATTTAAATTTTTAGATTGAATGGTAACCTTTGTTCTTAGCTTATTTTCTCCCACACTGCATAAATTCATTTTGTGTCCTGAGAAGAGAAAAGCGGAAAGCTAAGCGCTCTGAAAAGCTACCACTTCTCTTTAACACTCACCACTTTGCGCTTATTAACTTGGAAACTCCCATTGGACTTCACAATAACTGTGCAGAGCTTCACGTCTTCTGGATGAGTGCATTTGTCCTAAGGGGCAAGCACCAGCTCATAGGTTACACAAGCAGATAGTAATTAGGAAGGGTAGCTGGTAAGGGAGGCGAGTGAAAATACAAACACAGGGCACGAAGCAGAAATTAATCAGTGTGAGTAAGGTGCTAACAGCGATGGAAAAATCACCCTGGAGAAGCGGTAGTGAAGGCAAGGATCCCTTGTGCTCTTTACCAAGGGAAGGAAGCTAGTGAGATCTGTTTATGTTTCAGTCCATCCTGCCTCGCTGCTTTCTCCGCTTGCCATGGCCTTGGCTTCTGGGGCGATGTGGGCTGGAGGTAGCACCTCCGGGACTACATATCCCTGCTAGCTGCTTTGCACATGCTGCAAGAGTAGAGTTTTGACCGTCTCACACTAAGCATGCTCAGCTGGACACCGCCAGCATCATGCCTGTCACATGCTTCAAGAGGCTGCTTGCTCTGCGGATGTGTTGCTACCAGGGATGGAGCTTGTACCCCAGCCGTGCAACTGACTGCCACTGAAACTCTGCATCTGGCAGCAGGGCTGACTCAGAAGGTGGCACAACCTGTAGTCTGGGGTACCCAAACTCAGTACAGCCAAAGGAATGCAGTCTAGCTAATGGAATGGCTCCTAACAGAGACCTGCAGAAGCATCCCTGTAAAGCACCAGCCTGTGACCTGATAATCCACCATGTGCAGCTGGGCCTCCCAAGCAGCTCAGGACACAGCCTTCACCTTTGCAATCCAGCATTTTACAGCCTCCAGACAGCCTTGGTTGGGGAGAGGAGGAAGCGCTTTGGGGATGAAGTGGAGCAGGAAAGGGAAAGGATGGTGGCAGGCGAGCTCGAGGCAGAGGGTCTGGTTACCTTCAGCGGCGCCTGCGTGTCCGAGTCTAGGCCGTGGCTGCTGCGCTTGGTGTTGACACGCTTCCTGCGCTTGCGGAGCACGATGTAAATCTGCACGTACACCAGCAGGGTGACGATGAAGGGGACGTAGAAGGAGACAATAGAGGAATACACGACAAAGGCGGGATTGGCAATGATGCACTCGTTATCATCTGGAAAACAAGAAGTTTTGGGTTCGTTGTCCCTGCTACTTGGGGCTAGCACCAGCTTCCCCCTCCTCTCTCTTTCTGAAGAGAGATACCCAGAGAGTGGGGGGCCCACCATGTGAGCTAGAATCAGTTCAACGCCAGAGAACCTCACATGTGTAACTGCCAGTCACACAGAGACCCGAGAGCCCTGGCTATTGCTCAGCCAACAACTGAGACCCTGCTGATGCCATGCTGTCTGCAATACAGTCCTCCCACAAAACTGCAAGCTCAACTGCTATTTCCCTTCTCTCCTGTCTTGAAGACATCTGCTCCATGCCTTTCCTTATCACATTTTAATGCAACACACGTTTGGGTTTTGTAGCAGACAAACATTAATGTGACATTGACCAGCATCGTGTAAGCTTCATGTCACTGCAGATCTGAGGCCTCTGACACTCTGGTGTGGAACAACAAGAGATGAACCAGAACCAGAAGCACCTGGCATATCCTGGACTGGCGTGGGGAAGGCATACCTGAAACAGGGATGGATGCATCCCAGGACACCTAAAACCAGACTCCCACTTTTATTCCTATCTTGTAACTGAAGACTATGTGGGGAGCCAGTGAAGCCAGGTTGATGCCAATAGCCATCTGCAGGTGGCATAACTCACCTGCATTGTTGAGGCCAAACAGGAGAGGGCAGGAGATGGCAAACGAAAGCACCCAGACCACAGCAATCATGACGGTGACCCTGCGCTTCGAGCTGTAGCGGGTATTGTACAGCATTGGCATTGCTACCGCTGTGTACCTACGGAGTGAAGATACAAACCCAGACTTTGGTTATTCTGCAAGTGCCAACAAACTTTGCAGGAAATCACAGCTGGTTACTGTGTCTATCAGTGGATGTCACCGAGAAGAGCCTGGTCACCAAGGACCCAGCGGTCCACATAACCCCCAGTCCCTCCCAGCAGGAGCCACCCCCGGGGCCTTTTCTAGGCAACGCCTGCCCCCATCGGCCTCTGGCGAGGCAGGGCCCGAACCACCTAGGGCTGGGGGCCAGGCCCTGCAGTGCCTCCAAGGTGGCTGGCCTCCACTGCTGTACTATTTAAAGTCATTTATGTCCTCTAAATCACTTTAGCGCCACTAGCTGTCACCCTTCACGAGTCCTTGAGTCCCCCAGGCCTTATAAAGGTGGCCGTGGCTTGCTGCCGCAGAGCCCTCACCTGTCAATGCTGATGGCACAGAGGTTGAGGATGCTGGCGGTACACATCATGACATCAAGGGTCATGAAGATATCACAGTGGATCCGACTGAACCTCCACTCACCAACCACCTGCAAAGAGAGGGAACATGGTCAAGTTGCAGCTGGAATCTGGTCACATTTGATCAGTCCCATGCTGAGCCAAGCAGGATTGTTCACTGATCCCTTTGAGGACTTTGTTCTGTCTAGACTAAAGCTCTCAGATTATGGTACTGCCAGAAGGAAAATGTTCTGCTCCATCCAAACCATCCTCTAGAGCATTCCCCTGAGGGCTGGTGGGGTTTTATCCTTCTTGGGTCCAGCCTGTTAGTCTGTAGAGCAAGCTGCACAGCCCGAATGGCAAACACAGACCTGGCTTATATTGCAGTGAGACATGGGAGTGCAAGTCTCCTCAAAGTCACGGAACTATGCGGCAACTTATGTAGGTCTCTGAAGCATTACAAATAAGAATCAGAAAGGAAATACATTAATTTTATATTCCAAGCAACCACAATTGTATTCATAGCTTTTTGTTAGACACTTTTTTTTTTTTTTTAATTATACATAGCAAAGATAAGCAATAGAGAAGCAGAAGCTTTCCTTTGTTTCTTAGTTTTAGAAATTGGGGAAGTAATTCCTGGCATATCATTTCTTGTGAACAAAATGAATTTAATTCAGAGTGCATTTTTTTGATGTGTTACATGTTGTGATAAAGACAAATACTTTATGATAACACTTCTAGCTACCAGTAGACTTTTTCTTTTCCCATATCTTGCTGTTGAAACCAAACTTTGAAAATAAAGTTTAATAGCAATTATTAGGACTACTGTATTTGGCATGTGATGAAAAAAGTATATTTCCCTCTAATAAAAATAGAGTCCTACTGCATTTGAAAATAGAATGAATAAGATATCTATTCTTTGGTTATTTCTGCTCTGATATACATAACCATAGGCAGCATGAAGAAGAAAGAAAGAATGACTGCATTGAAGCTTGAGTGACAGATGAACACTCAGTGATTTAAAAAGCACTTGAGACAAAGTCACATCAGTAACTTTGACTAGAATTTGCCCGAAGGCAAAGGTTTCCAGCCAGATATAAGCCTGTGCAAAATCAGTTTCCTGAACTCGTAGATTTGAGTTTATGGAAGATGCTGCAAACTACAGCAGTTCTTTCTCTTAGTGCTTTCATTTATGTAGGGGAAACCTCAGAAGTTTGGAGGTAGGAGGTTTGTTTGCACCCAGAAGGATTTTTAAAAGGATTTTCTGTCTTTTGACATTCATTTCTGCACCACCTTGTGACACAAAGCCTAAAAACCATGAAGATATTTACAGAACAAAGGGCTCTGGACAGTTTTGATTTCAGATTGCAGAGCCAGCAAGGCACCATAGTGTGCCTAACACGCATCATGGCAATAGCTCCTTCTCTGTCTGCAAGTATTGTCAGGGGTTCTGTTGCTTCAAGCTAGCAGTAGGTTTAGCAAGGTGTGGATATGAGCACAGAGTGTAAAAGTCCATCAATAACAGCAGCAATCTAGAGGGCTGAATTTGTCTCACTTTGCGGATTGAGAAATCTGAGCTTCCTGGCCAATTCCATCCACATCTGAGTGCAGAAAGAGGGGAGCAACTTCCATCATTTCTGCTTTACTCTTCCACATTATATACGATGTGTCTGAGACTCATAGCTGGCCCTAAGAGCCAGAGCTCCTCACAGCATGAACCTCTGCTTAAAGTGGAGTGTTGTAAGAGAGAAATACAATAGATGAGTGTAACTAATCCCAGAGGCATTAACTACAATCACAACCAGCCTGTGGTCATGTTAATACGCTTTAGCACACGCACAATGCTTTACATTTTTAAAGTGCAACACAAACAATAATTAACTAGAGTGATAATTAGTGTTGTGGCTTCTCAACAGCCCCTATCATGTCAGTGGGCTTGTTTTGCCTCACATTAATACTTAATGGACTGATTGATTATGGCTTCCACCGCTCACCTCTCTGTTTCACCATTTTCTCTCCTAAACAAATGCATGAATATAAATTGAAAATTGAATGCAGCTTCAGTCTTATGGTTTCTCTCTTGGTCGTGATGCACGGTGTTCCAGCTCTGGGCTGGCTGAAAAACGTGGGCATCCCAGCAAGGGAAAAGTGTAGCTTCTCCTGCTCTTTCCTCTAGAGATTTATTTCGTTCTTTCATGCTATTTACTGTTGCAAGGATAATTTCCTGTCGGGTAAACAGGTAGCAGCTTTGGGAGTATTTGGCTTTCACAAAACACTGTACCACTCAAATATGGCTCTGTATGCAGAAGCACAGAGCTCTTTTGTACCGAAGCGACGTGCTAACGGCAGGAATGTGACAAGTAGCTCACTTGTGATTCTGTTTCTCATATATTGTGACATAAAAGCACTGGATTTACATCCTACTTCTACAATTTCCTGCTCCTCTTACTACAGTAGTCCTTCAGAAAGAGGTTTTTGATTACTGTTTGTTGCAGTTTTTTTAATGTGATACCCATGATGTAGTTGGAGATTCATTCTTATGCTTGGGAACGGATGGTTTGCCTGTGTAGTTTTGAAAATAAACCTGGGGTCCTTTCACTCTTGACCCCCACACTTACAGGCCAGGTTTTCAATGTGATTGTGTTGTAGTTCAGGTCACCTACCTCCAGATACACCACCCACGGCATGACCAGAGTTGCTACCAAGAGATCTGCCACTGCCAAGCTCACGATCAGGTAATTTGTGGTTGTCTGAAGGGCTTTTTCCCTGGACACAGCCATACACACCAGCACGTTGCCAAACACGATGACAAAGATGAGGAGGGTGAGCAGCATGGCATAGTAATTATACTGAGGCTTCTGGTCCGCATTGGTCTCGTTGAGCGGCTTGCTCCAGTTCCTGTCCCCAATGTCACTGTTGTACCAGGAGAGGTTTAGGGGATCCATGAAGGTAAATGTGCCAGGTCCCAGCTCCACCCTGATGCAAAAAAAGGTGTTGAAAAGACAGTCAAAAGTCAACACAAAAAAGAGAGCTTGTGATCTTTGCATCAGCTCTCCTGACATTCCCTGTCTGCTAACTGCTCTGTGTTAGGTGCACAAGGTTCAGAGCAGATGAGCCATGACCCAGTTGGTTTATTTTTCATGGGGCTTTGGGCTGGGTTCTGTTTTTTTTTTTACTTGTTTGTTTTTCTTTGTCTTTGCTTTTCATTACGTTTTTTCCCCCCCAAGCAGGGAAATAAATAAATAAAAGAACCACGGGCTGAATTGTGATGAAGATGAGACCTGACAGAGCAGTTTGGAAGTCAGTGCTGGACCCTGCCTGCCTTCTGTGGGTCTCCCGGTGAGGCTGCAGCACAAAGGGGAGAACAGGAGGACACAGCTGCCCCTGGCTGCTGGCCTCATGCTGCACGCCCCTCCCGAGGTAACGTGTTTAAAAGCAAAGGGTTGCAGTCTCTACCTGAAGCAGTCATTACATCAGTAACTGGTGACGTGTCAGAAAGCACAGCAAGAATAAAGGCAAGAGCCGTTTAAAAGCAACTGGAGATTTTGGCTGCTTTGGATTTGGTGTTTCAGGTTGGAGAGATCTTAAACAGATCCCATTTCACTGCTCAGCACTTCCTAAAATCAAGTGTTTCATATTTCTCAAGCTGCATCTCCATAAAGACCACTGCGATGTGAAAATCTGGACATGTTCTCAAGGCACCCTACAGCAGGCCATTTCATTTTCTTAATAAAAGACAAAGCGAATTAGATTTATAAAGCCATGCAAGTGATCAAAATAGCAAAACATTTGCAAATATCAAATTCACCTGGGAACAATGGTTTCTTTATGTTTCACTGAGCTTTTGTGTGCTTTTTTCATTCAAAGAACAATTTGTATAATAAACCCTGGAAATTTGTTGCATATGGGTCCTTAATAGCTGATAATTCAAAAAGTGTCTGTCTGACAGTGCTATCAGCGGCACTTGATAGCTCTACAAATGTCTTCTTAAAAACTGTCAAAGTGTCAGAAATTAATTAAATGTTAGCTTATGTGACTCAGAGTGAAGGGGAAAAATCAATGCTAAATGCAGCAACAATTTTTTCTTTTCTCCCATTGCCCTTTGATAATGCAAAACTATCTACAGAAGGCAGAAGCATGCATAAAATGCAGGATGGAGAAAAAAAAAAAAATCAGGACCATAGAAAAGTATCTGAAAAGTATAAAAGGAGTAGAATGAGTTGGTCTGTGTAGGATCAGCCCCGTGGCTATTCCAGCACCTGAGCTCTGACCGTAGTTCATTTGCAGCCTGATAACTCCACAAAATTTCAAAACCACAAGTCAGGTTCATTTCAGAACCCAGAAGAAGAAGTGATGTGAGAGGGTGTTTGCTCCCAGTGGGAGTCACAAAGAACAGCTTGGGCTCAGTTCTGGTTTGGGGAACAAAAACAGCTCAAGGTCGTGCGCCTCCCTTCCCTGAGTACCCTGCCCACGTCAGTGGCTTTGAGATGAAGTTTATGGTGTGTAAAGGCAGAAGGGCTTCACGCATTAAAATTACCACGCTTTCATTTACAGCACATCTTGCAGAGGTGTTTTCCAGACCATTTTGTGCAGGCCATAGTGGCATCATATTGATGAACAGCAAGGTTATTTTGGAGAGCCGAGTAATAAGGTGCAAAAAAGTGAAAAGCATGGGACTGGCTTTTGGTTGCAAACCCATGTGCACCACAGAACTGTTACACCAGCCACCATCACCCTCAACCTTTATTTTCATTTTAGGAAAGAGTTGTGAAACGAGGAACTGTAGGATCTGTGCACAGCCAGTCCCCTAAGTCCAGGTATCGGTGATTTACCTGGCAAGGCTGGGGGATACTGAAGACCCCACATAAACTGAGTGAAAATTCTCTTCCATTTTCCTCTGTAGATTCTACAAGATTTTTTTTTTCATTTAAGTAGACCTATCTATACAGCATTTTTTGTTTGTTTGTTTTATTTTGTTTTGATTTGCAACACTACCCCTCTTTCCCTGCTGCTCAGATGGAAGGTTTATCCCATCAGCAAAGCCCGGGCGTGTACCTGCCACCCTTCTCAAACCCACTGTCCTGAGAGGCTGCGAGCAGGTCTGCTCTGGTTTTCTGCTGTGGCTAGACAGAAAGATGAGGGCAGCAGGGAATTATTTTCCTTTTCTCCACGGTTTCATATAAACAAACAATATCACAGAAACAGAAGCAAAGGCTGGAGTTTGTGTAGGGCACTGCAGAAGCTGCCGGTGGGGCTGTCTGACAGCGCAGCTGCTCTGCCTCCTCCGTGCTCCTGCAGGCAGCTGGACAGCACGGGAAAAGTTGAAAGCTTACGGCTGAACATGGGAAACATTGAAAGGTTTCAGTTTCTATTAAATATATATATATGGGGAAATAAAACACAAAATTCCAAATATTTTGTTCGAAATAAGGGAACTAAAACAGTGTAATTTGTGAGGGTGTAATTAAAGGCTGTACCTAGTACTCTTACAGAGGCTAAGGGAAGGGACCACAAATGCAGAGGAAAGGAGGTCTCAGGGCACCTCACCCTCCCTGTGGGACCTGTGGAGTGTCGGTGGCCCCAGGCAAAGCAAGGAACCTCAGGGGTCTGCCAGTGCACCCACTCAGGACGTGGGTGGGGGCAGAGTCCCGAAACAGAACAAATTAATTGGTGAATCAACTGCGGCAAAGCCTCTTTAATTCCCACTCGGAGCCCGCACAGGCTGTGAGCGTGCCAGGGCTAATCCAGCTGCGGATTTGCCGAGCGGTCAAGGGCAGGACGGAGCAGCACGGTTGCAGCCTTGCACCTGATGCTGCGGCACTGTCATGTGCTAGCACCACCCAGAGCATCTCCGCTGCTTTCCCCTGTGTGGGAGCAGCGTGTGGCCAGCCTAAGTCAATCCCCACTGCACCAGCTTCCTCAAGAGCCCCTGGTCGGGAGCTGTTTGCCATCCCGAGGAAATCAGCCTCTCCCCACAGGTCCGCATGCAGCTGGGTGGAGGCTGCGAGCACAGGCTTTCTCCCCTCTGTAGCTAACTCCCTGCTCTGTTCGGGGAGAAAACTGAAAATGGAGTTGTTTGCAATGCAGGCATTTCTCCTTGGCTCCTGGTGACTGATCACCTCATTACATTTGTGGCAAACAGGCAGCACCCTGGTGTTTGTGCAATGCTCAGCGCTGGCAGCCCTGAAGCCGTTTGCCTGCAACACCGTGACCCAGGCCCCAGCAGCCCTGGTGAGGAGCTGAGCTGCTCTGGGCAGCCAAAACACGCAGCCAGCCTTTGGTTCTTCCTAAAACAGCACAAAGGCCCCAGCACAACACATCTAAGAGGACGGAGCTTCATCATGGTCCCTCCACTGCCGCCTGGCAGCACCTGCGGTGACCGAGCTCTGTGCAGACCCACTGGGAGGATAACAAAACAGCACCCTGCTGGCAGGTGTTCCTCCTGCAGCCCCAGAGCATCCACTGCCTCCCTTCCCATGATTTTTCTTGCAGCCACGTTGCCCGTTTCCCCCTGCAGCAGCTACCCAGAGGTGCCCACCAGGTTACCGAGCGCCCAGCCTAGGTGCTGGGTGGGAGAGGTGTTTAGAAGCAGATTTTCTCCAAAGACAGTTGTTTCACATAAATCAATGTCTAAGTGATGTTTGCACAGTACAGTGCCTCCCTGAATTTTGTCATTTTCCTCTGAAATTTTGGAATCAGTGGGCCACGGGAAAGCTGTCAAACTGCCATCCTTTCTGTCCTGAAGAAGCCTCTCGATGCTGTTTACTGGGATCCACTGAGAACGCTGCTCAGGCACTGCAGTGAAGGGAAATGACATGTTATGCTGGAGGAGGGAAGTGGTCGAAGAGGAAGAGAAGGGGAAACTGGTTTAGAAGAGGTGTTTTGTCTCCCTGTTCAGGAGCAAGCAATAGTCTTACCTACCTTTGCACCTAGAAGTACAGAGATTAGAGACAAAGATTATTTTTTGTTTTGGAGCTGAAATCTAACTCTTCACCATCACTCAGCCTTTGTATCTATCCACCACAACAGTTCTTCCCATCAGCTCCTCACAAAAGCCTCTCGCAAAGCTCCCTCCTCTCCTGCCTTCCTCTGTGGGTCCCCACTCTTCAAGTCCTTTGTTATTCAAAACACAAGTGCACGGCACTTTAACCACATTTATTGTTCACTTCTGAGTCAGAAACCTTGCTGCTTTTCACTTGGTCTTGTGTAATATCTCATTGTGTCTTCCTGCTAGGAAGCATGCATGCGTCCCCCAGGAGTGTGTTGTAGAGGCAGCTCCTAAATGCCCAGAACTAAGGGCTTGACGCTGTGGGTGGGGTGTGGGCTTTGTTTTCCTTTTTCTCCTGCAAGATCTAGTGTAAGGGAGGAATTTGGTGATATTCTCCCCAGAGCAGGGGAAGTGTACATACACCTTGCCTTAGCACGTCTTTCAGCCAACAAAATGCAGATTTTGTTTCCAAATTGGCCCTCTCTTCACTCTACACCTGCAGCTTCTCAAAGGGGCTTACCAGAACTTACTTGGAATTTTCCAACTTCAACATTTTTGTAATAAAGTAAAAAAAAAAAAATGTTGGCAAGAAAAAGTTATGGATTTTTTTAAGTGAGGTTTTTAGACTACATCACGACTTCAAAGCTGTTACTTCTCACATCAAAATAAAAACAAACAAACAAACAAACAAAAACTTCAGAAACATAAAATAAGTGCCTGCTCTGAAATTTTAGCTATATCATGCCCTTTTCTTTGAAAATCTTTACCTCGGAAGATTTGGCTATCCAGGTTTGGAAAACATTTTGTGAGCATTTCAAGGGATTTGATCCTCTATGACGATAAGGCAAATCCCGAGCTGTTCCTGCCCTGGTGAGGTTCCCCAGCCTTGCAGTGTCAGCTCCTCCAGCTCCCCTGCAGCCGCTAGAGCACACGCTACTGCTGCTGGCCCTCCTGAAAGCAGGCTTGGCAGCTCACAGGCATCTCGAATGCAGAAGGGCACTTTACATTGCAAATCAGTAGTTTTCCTTCCAAACTGGAAGTATGTATAAATAGCTTCCTCCAGCAATAATCTCCTTCCAGAAAACCCCATCCCTCCCTTCACCCATGTAACTCGGGAGAGGTTTGGCTCCTGCCTGGCAGGCTGCTGGGGCAGAGCCATGGATTCCTGTTACTCTGGAAGAAGACGTGGGTACAGGGCGAGCTTTAATCCTCTGAGCATTTGGCAGATTAAGAGTTTTGCAGGCTGGAGCTGCTCCAAACACAGCCCACTTGAACACTTCTCAGCTCGGTGGAAAGGATGGGCAGACAAGGATTGAAATCACTTCTGTGTGCTCCCGGTTCTGGATGCCCAGCCAGAAACTGCACAGACCTCATTTTTCAGTGTTTAAGGCTGAACGATTCCCTTCCTAAAAACAAAGACCCCTTCCAAAGTCTTCTGTCAGGCACACCCAAAAGCTAACTGGGGAAACCACCAGGTCTTGTACAGCAGGATCTAACGAAGCCACAGATAAGGCTGTGAATTAATGGGGTAGATATCATACATTGCTTCACTCCTGTGTTCTCACATGGAGATGGCTGCTGTCAGCGACAGGTCTTCTGACTAGAAAGCCGTCGGATCCAATTAACTATTGCATTACTATAGACCTAACATCCTGTTTTGTACAAAAGACCATTTTTCCCCAAGTCTTTTATATGTATACCAATGCTAAATCTCTGACTAGAGACTCTGACTAATCTAATAACCTCCCAGCCTTATGATGCTGGTGATCCTTTTAGATTTTGTTATACATTTGAGATCATCCACCACTGTCTGCAAATAACCCTTAATCATTGGTAGAGCTAATTGCATTATTGCTGAGGAAATGAAAAGGATGAATCTCCTCTCTCCCATCTGCGGGAGTTATCTACAGAGGTGGTTGAAATTTGAACAAAATGTTTATTTCAGTCCTGGTTAAAACGTGGCAAATGTTGAAGGATTTTTAAAGTTACTTGGTTTTGTCTGTTTAATGTTCACTCCAAATTTTTATGCTTGGTATTTGAAGAGTATAACTTAATTTGATTGCAGAGGTAGATTGTGTTAATTCCTCGGTTGAATAAACAATTTTCCTCTGCAGGCAGGCTTCCTGTGTTTATGCAGCACCTAGTACAAGGATGTTTCAGCACTGAGGCCTTCAGCCACACTTTATTAAAAGTAAATAATAATAATTCAGATTGAGGAGATCAAATATTTGCCTTCCACTCATGCCACCTAACATTCATTTAACATCTGCTCTTTTCATTGCCACTCTTGTCACTAAGCTTGTTTGCAAAAATGTTTGCCAAAAGAAGCAAATTCCAAGGAAAAGCAGAGCCCTTCCCTTCCCCTTTTTCCAGGATTTTGTGGGTATTTACCCTGAACTGTATGTGACTAATAGTTGCCATGAAGCCCCTTTTAATAGACTCTTTGTGCAGACTCGAGACAGCTGTGTCAATCACACAGCAGATCCTATGACTCCATCTCGCTCTCGGTGCCACTTCCCCGTGTTTGTAACTTCAGGGGCACCTGAGATCAATTTCTGCCCTGCCCTTCCTGCCAAATGGGCACAACAGGCAGCCACAGGGGAGGCTAGGAGGCTCTGTGTATTCCTCCTACATCAGCCAGTGCTTCTCAAATTTCACATCCTAATGATCTGTAATCAGTTAATCCCTGACCCAAATCAGCTCCGCCTAAATCAGCTTAAATGCTGACTTCCAGCACCCACCTTGGTCAGCTTTGCAAGCAAAATATAAGTGGAAGCAGAACACAGATCTTGTCCTGGATCTGTGCTGTTACATCTCCTCCCACAGAGCAGGCACTTGGACACCAGGAGTAGAGCTGGATACTCAGCAACCTGGGCTCTGCTGTCCTAGCAGCAGTGCTGGAAAGGACCTGGAGGGATGGTGGGGTTCCTGCTCTGCACCACGGCTGTTCCACAGCAAGCATTTGTCTGATCATCTCTGTCCAGCTCTCCTGAGCATCTTCCAGGTATGCAAAGCAGCACGTTCCCTTTCATATGAACAATATATGTGCAGCTCTAATGCTGCTGCATTATCATGTCCCCCTCCTTGCTCAGTTCAGCTGCCCCATGGAGGCAGAGATCTTGTTTGCTGCTACTTGTTGTGGTACAGGAGCATGCATTCCTAGAAGAATTATTGCTACTGGGCATGATTTCCTTCCCAATGGGACTTTTGTCATTATTTCAAACAGATGTGGCCCCCAGCTCGTAGAGCAGAAATAGCATATGTAGTTGGATCTCAAGCAGACATGTCAGGGAGTGAGAGAAAGAGCCACATGCAAAATTTAAAACAAAACTTGCCTGGGAGTGCCAGGGCACTGATTGAAGGAGAGAAAAAAAAAAAAAAAGGGAAGAAAGCACATAAACTGTACAGAGAGTGAGCCTGCAGAGAGTTACCAGCGTTGGGCCCCCTGGCAGGACCTGGTCCCTGGTGTCCCTCACCCTGCAGAGGATAGGGGAGGGAATTGGTGTGCCTGGCCGTGATGCTGAGGCAGTGATGCCTTGCTGCCACCCCTCTTGTCCCTGGGGCACCCGAGGACAGCCCCTCCTGCTGGCACACGCGGCGGGGAGGCAGGCTCCAGAGGACCCAGGCGCCTTTTCCCCCAGCCTTTTGGCTGAGCTCCTGGAGATGCGATGTGACAGGGAGTGTCATTCATGATCAGACGGCCCCGTAAGATGCCAGAGGTGCCCCTGCCTGCCTCCCTCGCTGCGATCGTGGGAGCCAAGCACTGCCCTGTGCTCTGCTGCAGTACCCAGCATCAGCGGACCCAGCCTCTCGTGGAAGCAGAGGGGATGAAGAGAAGCTGGACTTTGGCCCGCCAGTGTCTCAGGATGGGATTTCAAGCATGGCCAAAGAAATTAAATGTCTTTTTGAATCCATCACCAGCTCCGAGCGGCTGCTGTTGACAGAGCTGCTCTCAAGAGCTTGGCCACACAAGTTCTGCTTTTAAACCCACACTGGCTGAAGATCTCAGAGCCCACCTTGGTCAGGGCTTTTGCCTGTGCTCCTGTGGCTCCCTGCATACTGAACAGCCGCTCTGGGAGGTTTTACCTGGTAGCTTTCACGTTCTCTGTGGAACTTTCCCCCTGCTGTGAGCCATTAATGTACAACAGGCATTAGTATACACAGCAGGCATTTTGCCTTGAAAAGTTAGTAAACCGAATCAGCAGAACAAACACCGGGAGAGGATGAGAAAGGAAACATCCTCACGGCTGCTGTTGACACTGCAGAAATGCCTCGGTCCCCAGGGACTGTCCCCAGCCTCCCTCTGTGCACACAAGGGAAGAGAGAGAGCTGGGGATGATTTGTGCACCGACAGCTCCTGAGGTACAATTCCCTGGGTGCAGCTGGAAAAATTCTGTGGCTCTGATCGTTGTCCCAAAGCACTGCTTAGGAGCCCACCTAAGACAGCAAGGACTCGGCTTAATCGGAATCTTTTAAATCAGCCACAGCAAACAGGAGCCGTAAGGAGTCCAATTCATGCACCCAGTACGCTGGACCTGCTCTAGTTAAGTTTTCATATCCTTTGCATATTCATTTAATCCAGAATGTCATTAATGGGGCTCCAGATAGGCATTAATATTTCCACCCTACCTCGGGGGGAGCAGGTACTCTTTCCGATGAAACATTACGAGGAGCCACTAATGTTTTTAATTATGGAGGGCTTGGCACAAGTAATTGTGACAGCTAAAGCAGGGCTAAACCCAGTGCTATCTTCAGGGGCTGTTTTATTCATCAGCAGTATAAATAAGGGAGCAGGGATGAGTAAAAGGAAAATGTGCATGGTCTGAACAAACATGCCCTGTTTGCAGAAGGTGAAACAAGTGGAGAAGTCCAAGGAAAACCTCCAGCAGGCACCAGCCTTCCCAACAGAAATGCCTCGTAACATGGCAAGAAGGATCGTGTTCTCATCCCATCCCCTTCATCCTCCCATCAAAGCTCAGTCTTGGCATCCTCTTCTGAAGAAATAATTTGCAATGAGATTCCAAGGAGGTTTTAATTGCTGTTTTCTACCAGACCTGTGTCTGATTCTTCTCTGCAAACTGTTGTGTAACAGTACCGAAATAACAGTGAATTTGCTCCTAGTGTTAAATATTTTCTCTTTCTGATAAACACAAGCCAGAGGAGTGGAAAGCCTCGGTCAGGAACGTGTGAATGTGACACCCCTCGCCCATGTAAATCGGACTGCCCCTGCTGCCTCGCGGTGCTGATGCCATCTGCGGCCTCTGCTGCGTTTTGTAAGGCTGAAGCAAGGAGCAAGTACCAGCACCTGATATTTGGCTCTGAACACAAACACGGGATGGGTTGGAGGGGAAACCACTGGTTCCCCACATCCAGCAGACCAAATGCTGAGATGGACACATTCTAAGCCCTCTTCCCAGCTGCCATCGCTGATAAGCCCTCCGTTCATTTACCTCAGAGCCTCTGGAGTGATTGATGTGAGCATTTCCATTATACCCCTCCTTATATTCCACATCTCTTTTTGCCTTAGGGACCTCTCAGATATATTTCTTTTGCTGAAACTTGGTGCATCTGTCCAAAATCACATCTACAGCAAGGATGGAAATCTCAGGAAATAACAAAGCTGCACCTCTGCTGTTGAGCAGAGATGAAGGAGGATGTGGAGCAGCAGTGTGCCAGGGTAGCAGTCTGCACGGCCTTGGAGTGAGTGCTTCTCTCCAGGAAAAACAAAAAATAATCCAAAAAACCACAGGCCACGTCTGTAAGTAACATGGTTTGCTGTGTAAGCATGGGTTGCTGTTGTTGTTTCTGACTTGAATTTTTTGCTCAGCTGCAAGTCAGACACATTTGTAGTGGTCGAGGTGCTGCCATGCCTGGCACGTGGTGGACATCATCAGAAAAGACCTTAGGGGTGAAATTCTGGTAGAAATGGCCATTGTTGAACTGTCTCCAGCACATATTTAGTCTCTGCTTTTCTTTATTATTTCCTCCAAATGTTCTTTTTTTCCTTTCTTTTTTTAAAATACATTTATTGTTTCTATAAACCACCTCTTACGTGAGGTTTTGTGGGTTTGTTTCTGTGGCCTTCTGATTCAGAAATTCAGCAGTTAGCTGATTGCAACGTGAAGTGCCAAAGGATCCTAACTATGTTATTATCCCCTTTCATCGTTTTCTGTTGCTGTTGTAATTTCCTAATTGATTCTTCTTTCACACTAGGAAAAAAAAAATCTACAGATAAATAAAAATAACACTTGGAAGGACGGCAAAGGAAATTGCAAAGCAATAGACATCATATGTAGACAAACATCCTCCTACATGGCGAATAATTGCACAGCGTCGTCGCATGGAGGTCTCTTTTTATTAGGAAAGCATCCTTCAAAGGAAATGCATATGCCTCTGTTTTAGAAAGGATATTTCGGCTTTACTGGTGGTGTGGAACAAGGGGATGGTAAAATCCTAATGGCAGAGTTGATCTCTCTTTTAGGGCCATTAACCTCTATTAGAAGCTGTGCACCCAGGACCTTTGCAGCTAAACCAAATGTTGGTCAGGAAATATTGAATTTGCACTCGGGGAAAAAGCAAGTGAGAAAACCTGTGAGAAGAGGGATTACTTTCTGCAAAACATCAGTTCAGTTCAACTTGCAATGGAAATGGTTTTGGCCATGTGGTTTTTGGCTAGCTGTAGCTGTTACAGCTCTGCAGAAGCAGTGCTGTAGTTGGGGCACCTTTTTTACCGAGTGCTGCCTCTCCCAGCCAACCTGCTGAACGAGCACATTTCCTTTTGCACCAAGCGTAGCGATATCTCCCAGTTTACTCAAAGCTTTCTGAAACCACGTCGGTGCCAGCCGAGCTCTCGGTACGGTGTGATTCCCAGTGTGTCAGCACCGCGCGTGCCGCAGCATCCTGCAGGGCTCCATGGCCGTACAGCTCTGGGGAACACTCAGTGTGGCCGGAGCCTTCCACCCTTTGCACCTCGCAGCTGTGGGGAGCTGAGCTTTTTATTTAAGTATAGGAAATACACAGCTCACCTCTGAGAGCCTGCCCTGCTCCGGGTGGGTGCTGGGGGCTCTCCATTTACATGGGGAGCCCAAAGGCTGCCCGGTACCCTTGTGTGCAGCCTTTAAAGAGTAACAGTAACCCTCATGCCTTAATAATGTCCTCTTGCTTCTTTACCTTGGTGGAGGTCTGGGGTCCCCAGACATGGATCATGGCCAACATGAGATGCTCTGTGAATAACAACGACCCAATCCGAACAGCACGCAGAAATCTTTCCTAGCACAGGTATTTCGATGTTGACTTTGTGATTCCCCTGTTAGTCAGATAATTAAAACCTTCCAATCATTACTGTCAAATTGCTGTTAAAAAGCCCAAGTAAGGAGCTTACTCGTGCCCGGCCCATTCGCACGGTCATGGTGTGCCGAGGTATTCCTGTACCAGCACAAACACATTTTTAAAGCACCCACAGACCCGCAGAGATTATAGATGATGCACCTACTGGGACCAGGGCGGTTCTTGCCATATATATGGCTTTTGTATTTTTTTTCCCAATTTTTAATATTTTTTAAATTAATAAGCTCTCTTTAACTGAAGCTTCTCAAGCTGGCTGCAGGCACCCTGCTCTCTCTGATGTGGGCGCAGGCGAGATTTCCAAGCGTGGAGATAAGGCTCTATCTCGGAGGTATTGTGGCCTGGAGTGGCCACCAGAGAAAGCAGATAAAAAGATGAGACATCCAGGCTTCTGAAATCCTGTAGATAATCACAACTCTCTGGATTGTTACAGAAACACGTGAAAGCCTGAAATATGCAGATATGGAGGTAACTGCAGGTCAGCAGAGTGCCTGCACCAGACAGAACGGTAATTTGTTAAAACTCCAGATTGTCTGAGAAACGTAAATAGAGTTTGGGGCCAGTGCTCCGCTCAATTACTTGTTCAGACAAGTAATTTGCAAGGTGTAATATATGAGGCAATGCATTTAACTTTTCCGAGACATGTTCTCAGTTCTAGTGTCCCAGGGAACATGATTCAAAAACCTGAGATGTCGGTGAAGAGTTCATTTTTCTATAAAGCTGCAAATTGTGCAGTGCATCCTCAATAGTGTTGATTTTGCTGATGCATCCGCAGCGCTAGCAGTTGGCAACCTGAAGCAGCGAGTAAAATCAAATACATGTATTTATCAACTAATAAGTGTGTTTTCAGCTCTCGGGACATCTCAGATGGAAACAGCTGAGGCTACAGAGTCTGAGATCTGGGATAAATAATGGAACACACACAGGAAGGGAGGTACGAATCAAAATGAACGTTAACTGCTAGGGCTGCACCGTCACAGCGGATTTCACTGACTTCAGCAGGGCTGCAGTGCACTCTGATTAGCCCTCCCCAGGCAGCAGTGCACAGGTTGGGTGTTTATTTAGCCCCATTAGAAATGTGAAGTGTGGACGTCATCCCGATCAGCCAGGCCTACCTTCAGGGCCCGGCACTGTGTTCTGTGCCTGCCTGCTTTTATTGCTCCTCACAGTCTATCTCCTTTTCTCCAGTGCTACATAACACATCGGGCTGCATTTACATTTTCTGAATGGACTAATCACGGCTCTCTGCTTTGATAAAGAGTGTGCAGCCTCCCACATAACCACATGGAAACCAACAGGGAAGAGTAAACCAGAAATAAACCCGTTCTAGGGGGCTGAGAGAAAAATACCCACCAAGATAATTGGGAGGGATGTACAGCAGAGAAGCAATTGAACACAGAGTCACATCTTTAAAAAAATTATAATGCTAAAAATATCCGGATGAAGGACAGCGAGAGAAAACATGATTGAGGTGGAACAATTGGTAGGGGAGTTAATACTTATTAGCAACCATTTTAGATTGAATATAGGTTGGTTTTGTAACAGCACAAGGAGTGATGCATCTGACAGGACTTAAACAATTGCCTCCCCCTTCCCCAGAGAAGCTAGTTAGCAGCACTCTGGCACAAATTAATCAGTCTCATTTGTGCGCGCCTAAAGAATTAGCCAAAGCAAATGCAGTTAGTAAAAGTTTTCCTTTGTAAAACACAGCAGCATCAGACCCCAAACAAACATTTACAAATCTTTCCTACATAAATTTCAAACCTTCATGTGATTTAAAATGTAGCCTACTGTATTTTCTGCCTGTAGCCTTACAAGGATAACAACGAGAGATGAGACAAAGTTCACCTAGTCCAGCATCTTTTCTCCAATGCTAACCAAAAACTATTGCCTGGGCAAAAGCATAAGGATGCAGCAAGTGGACATGGTGTTTTACAAGCACTCTCTGATCACACAGCAGTTTATGTCGCAGGCATCCACTGAGAAAGGGTGCTTTCTATACATTTATTAACCATCGGTGCATTTATTTCCCCAGTAATTGATACTGCGTCGTCTCCCCTTAAACCTTGGTCAACAGCGTTTAGGCACGTTTAGCATCCTGTGGCAAGAAGCTTTTCAGCTAAATTGCATGTTATGTGAACCTGCTCCCCATCCTACATCTCCTAGAGATGAAAAGTCATCTGTGTCCGTGTGAGAAAGCCAATGCTCGTTTCCAGCTTTCCTAATCGTTCAGAAGAACTTTGTGCACAGAGGGTGAAATTGGAAAAGAGTTATTACGAGCTGCTTGTAAGGCTCATGAGCCAAATCCTTCTTATTCATATCCAAAGAGCTACATACACTTGAGCCTTTGAAGATAAGTATTTTTTTTTTAAGTTCCTTGTTGTATTAGAGAATTTATATGTCAGATTTGTCAAAAATATTCTGATTTACATAAAGAAAAAGGGTAAGTCAAGCAAAAGGTTGTCAGAGATGAGCAAGCAAATGCTTTGTAGAAATAGAGTAGGGCTTAGAAGTGCATTCCATGGCTTCGTTCACACAGTGGAAATAAAAACATTCAAATATTTCCAAGTAATATGAAATCCTGCTCTCCTCTGGAGGCAGATTGATTTTGTAAGGTTTGGTTGGTTTTGTTTGTTTGTTTGTTTTCCCATCCAACTATTCCCTGCAGTTTCAGAAGCAGCTTCAGAAGATAATTCTGTGTAATACCTCGGATGCCAAGGATGAGAAAGCCTCGGGGTAAGGCAGTTCTTATCTGCTCCTCAGGGTTATTACAACCCCAGGGCGATTTGGCTGTTACACAGCGTGGGCTCTGTCTGTCCAGTAGCACTGAAGTGACACATTCGGCAGCAAGGGCCTTTAAAATAAGGCAGTTTTTTTGTTTGTTTGTTTTTTAATCCAGTGGTGAACACAGAGGCACCTGGGGTAATGACGCTTTCTGAGAGTAGGTTTTACCACAGAGAGCAATTCCCTGTGGCCTTTTCAGACACACAAAAATATAAGCATTTTAAGCTCTCTAAAGGCAAATGTGAATTCCAAAGTTTAAGTAAACAGAGGCTGGGAGCATGGGATTTTGTTTGCTTTAATACAAAGGTGTGATTTTAGAAGAATGCAGAGGAAATCGTGGCTATGTGCAGGGCCTTTCTGTTCACTGCAGCCTGTGCCGTTGTCCAGACCTCTCAACCTGAACAGCCTGAATCTGCTGCCCTGCGAGGAGGTGAGGAAGAATACACCAAAACCACAATGAAGTGCCGTTAAGGGGAATGCTGAGCGTCTTTCCCAGTCTCCTACTTCAGCCAAGCTGGGAAGGATCCAAGTGCCAGCTCCACGCCTGCTGCGTGCATGCAGGCAGCGCATGAAGAGTGAGGGGATGGCCAGCTGAGATCTCTGGAGGAGCACATGCAGGAAATCGCCTTCGCTTTGCACATTTGCAGGGATGGAACCTGCTCACGTCAGCGGGCAGCACGAGGATTTGGGACGGGGTGAGGATTTGGGATGGGGCTGTGCAGCACGGCCAGGACGGGCACTGGGACAGACTGGGACAGGCAGGTCGTACACAAAGGGTTTGGGTATGCACAGCTGCATGAAGTACGTGCGGGGGACTTCCCATGCTATGTGACACATCATGTAAGGGAAATCATTTGTATCGGGTAACTGTGGCCCTAGAGCTATTTTTATAAATATTAAGGGGAAAGGCAGTGTCCAAACTCACACCTATACAATCTGTTGATACATGGTTATTCCTTCCACTTTTGCCATTTCAGAAGGTAAAGCCCTCCCTTCTCTCTCACGTTTGCCTGCCATGCCATCCACTGTCCATGCACGCAGCAGGTAATCACGGGCTACACAGATCGGTACAAATACCTTCACAGCAACTCTGCTCAGAAGGATGGCACATAAAGAATGAAGGTTTGAAAGAAGCAGAATTTATGCAGCATGAAAAAGAAGATAAATGGAAAAATAAAAAATACACAAAAACTACAGTTTGTGCTATTCACACTTCTTTGTTGGGGCTCCTTGCACTCCTCCGATGGATTTAGTAATATTGTCAGTAGACTTTTTTTCTGAATTGCTACAAAGAAACTCGTAGGCTTTTACTTAATTTAGGCTGTGAATTCTGAACACCATTGTGTGGCTAAAGAGGAACAACTAAATGAAACACTGAACATGTGAGAAATACAACCCATGCTATTGTGTGTGCGATCTATTTGATGAGTTCTATTGTAATTTCATGGCTGGTTATTTATAAAACAATAAAGTTATTTTTTTCTTTTTGACTCCAAACCCTACTTGCAGAGCAGTGATTCACGCTCCACATGCTGTTAGCTCTGTGGCTCCAGGCTCTGCATGTGCGTAAGTCAGGCTGAGGAGACTTGACAATTAACATGTGAGGATGTGTGAGCTGTGTAGAAACCACCTACAGTCAACAACTCGCAACAAAAATACTTCGGTGCCGAATACAATACGGTGCTGACCCAAAACAACCCGCCTGTCTGCCTCCCTGCCCCAACACCCTGCTTTATGCCGTTTGCAAACAGGCAGATGCAACTTGTAGCTGAAGGACAATGGGAAATATTAAGATAGAAACAAGAACAATTCGGGCTTCCTTCATGCCAGAGAGGTTATTCCAAGCCTTGCAGAAAATCTCTTTGGAGATTCTAGATTTTTAGATTCTCCTCTTTAGAGGAGCATTTCTGACAGCTTGCCTGTCAGGGCTTTTACTGGAAAGGGTGACAGGCACAGGTCTGCCATGCTTCACTGGGAAAGACAGCTCCACATCTACACTGGTGATGGGAAGCAGGGAAGGGACAGAAGCTTTGATTTATATAAAAACATGAGTGTCATAACAGTATTTTTCCTCAAACGCTGTATCTGAACAATCCCATTATTTGGGAAAACAGAGTGGACCTACACTGTATTCCATCTATGTGTCCTCCTACGGTTTTCTCTGTCACTTTATTTGCATTCTGTGTACGTGAGAGCAACACCGAGCATCAAACTTCTACAAACAACCCCGATTTCTTAGCATCCCTACGTGCATCTTTAGTATTTAAAACAACTGTTCATTGGTTTGCAGGCAATGTTTTAGAAGAAAAAGATAACCAAGATACTCTGTATTTTTGTCGTTTCAAAACTTGCTTTCCCCTAGTCTTTTTAAAAGAGAACAGCCTCAGTGGACCAGACGGCACCACGGCAAGTGTTTTCTTTTTTTCTTGTCTTTATTTACACTGCTAGGCAGTGGTGACTACAACATCTGCCGTTCTCTCTATCGCATTCCCGGCATATTCCCAACGCTTGCATGTCTTGCAGAAAAGCATCAGCACTTCCCTCTTACCTTCAAGCCATACGAATGTCTCCAGCAGCGGCGGCAGGACTTTGTGCCGAATAGATCCACAGCACCCCAACTCTGCGCCGCGGCTTTCCTGCAGCTCCCCGGGGTTTTGGGGCAGAATTTGGCTATTCGCTGGCACTCCTCCCGACCACTCTCAAGCAGAGGAGCAAACCCGAAGCCACCCCAAGCTGCTCTGGTGGCTGCTGGAACTTGCGGAGCGGTTTCGGAGCCTTTTTTTTTTTTTTTTTTTTTTTTTTTTCCCTGCTGAAATTCCCCCTTCCCTTTCCCCCTGCGCAGCGCTGGGTGGAGAAGCGGCGGCTCCGGCCCCGTTTCGCGGAGCCTGGGCTGGGCTCGCCCCTCCTCGCACGCCTCGATCCCAGCGCCCTGCTCCCCCCGAGACCCCCGGGGCTGCCCCCGGGCTGCGGGGTCCCGCGGCGCTTCCCTTGGCCCCGGGGGAGGGGGGCGGAAAATGAGGACGGGGCCGGGGGGCGCCCGGCGGGGCTGGCACGGAGGCGGCCGCAGCCCCGCAGAGGGGAGGGAAGCGGCGGCCCCCGCCCCGAGGAAGCCTCCCCCGGGGGGGGAAAGGAGCCCTTCCCCGCCTGCCCTGCCCTGCCCTTCCCCGCCTGCCCTGCCCTGCCTTGCCCCGCTCCCCGAGGGATGCTGCGGCGATGCTGCCGCCTGGTCCCCGGCGCCAAGAGGATGGCGAGGGGATGGCGAGGGGATGGGGCAGCCCCCGGCCGCCCTGTCGGGTGAGAGCCCGGCTCCCGGCACGGCTGCGGGGTCTCAGGTGGAAGGCAAAAGCGGAGTGCCCCCCCGGGAGGGATAGGGAAGGGAAAGAAGGCAGGGATTTCCGAGTCGGGATGCTGCCTCTAGGCGTTATCTCAGCTGAAAGCAGCTTGTGTACTTTCTTTGTGAAGAAGCGGATCGATGGCAGAGAGCGAGCAGCCCTCTTCTGCATCCTTCCCCGGCCAAAGTCCTGAAAGGATGATGAAAGTGTAGCTGCAATATTTTATTACCTTATACTTTAATATCTTTCATGCTGCCTAACTTTCAGAGTATGAGGGGTCCATAATTTTCAAGGTGTTTCCTAAGAAAGCTTTTCTGATAACAGAAATGGCTCAATTTACTTTTCTGAATGTATTTTTCTTCCTACCACATGACCCTAGACAGAAAGAGAAATGAATGAAACCCATCTCTTTGGCTAGGTTTCACAAAGTGTTTATTTCTAGCAGTTTTTCTACAAAGGAGAGGATCCTGGATCAGTACTTTCAAGCTTTTCTGAATGTGGAACCTTTAACATTTTGTAGCAGAGCTACTGACCCCTTTAGGGTATCACGCACACGAGTTGCTGTGAAATGGACATAATACTTGTCTTCTGAGGCATCTCAGTCACACTGAATGAATTAGGCTTTCCAAGCACTACTGAAATACTGTCCTTTTTGTCCAAGTAATGCTAGTCTGTGAGTTTTGAATACAGTGCCAGGGAGACAAATGAACACCAAAGCGGACACCTTCAGCACAAAAGCCAGGAACAGCCACGGGCATTGCTGTAACGTTGCAGTAACCTGGACGTTTTCCTCTGAACTGCTTCTCAGGACCTGTAGAGGAAACATCAGCTGAAGAAAAGTGCAAGAGGCTTTACTCGGACTAGAAAAGTGTCCTTGCAAAGTTTAAAGTGAGGTTCATTTCCCTTGGATTTTGTATCAAGAATTTCAATAAATGCCCCAGAGCTGGATGAATCATGGGAGAGACTGAAACACAGTAACAGCAAAAAGTTATGCATTTAAACAAAACGAAACAAAACAAAACAACAACAACAAAAAACTGAACCTGAAGCCAAAATAAAATGAAACTTTGAAACCACAGCTATAACCTTCTTACAAGAGTTTTGTCTGCAAGCAGATTTTTTTCTCTCTCTCTCTTTTTTTTTTTTTTTTTTTTTTTTTTCCCAATGCATTTCTGGTTTGTGATTGCTCATCCAGGAGCCTCCAAGAGCTGCTCTTTGGTGGGAGGTTGTTCAGCAGCAGCTCTCTGCAAGCAGGCAGTCATGAGGGGTTGCTCCTGGTTAATCTGGAGTAGACACATCTCTCCTGGGACATATCTCCTCTTTGATTTCAGGGGTATAATTACTGGAGTACAGTTCCTGAGGCAAATATCATGAGTGCTCGGCAATATTTCTCCAACATGCGTTCTCTCCTTTTGCCTCTCTGGCAGAATACTTACTCATCTGATCAGCACTGGAAGCAGATTAAGATAAGATACCTCCTGCTTTGCACCACGCCACCGACAAAGTAAAATGGCAGTGATATATCAGTCATCAGGATCATCGCGGCTGGATAGCTTATTATGGTAGTCCTCTATTACGTGCTGCTGGTGTGCAAATCTCTGAAGGAAAAGATCTTGACTGACAGCTTTATTTCTCTGATGCGAGGAGAAGCTGGCAACAACTGCAGAGGATGAAATGTTTCTGACTCCACTGAGGACGAGACGGAGGTTTCTTAGGGTCCAGTCCCGAACCATGGACGGAGGTTCACTGCGACTTTATCACAGCTGTGTTCCCTTCTGTGTCAGGCTTGTCTCTTTGGCTTTGTCCTTCTGGCATCAATGTTAAATAAATAGAAAAATACAGAGGATTTTCAAAGCAAACTCCTTTAGCATGCACAGTTTTTACTCAAGGAAAACAAAGAAACTCTAGCTCCTTAATAGGATGTAAGTCATACAAGTATTTCTCGCACACTTTGAAATGGTGCTGAGACTTATGAAGTCCGTGACAGGAAAACTAACTCCTGGTCACAGTGCAGGACTTGTTAGCTCCCAGGAGCAAGCATCTTGTACAAAATGTCAGGTCTGTGAGCTCCTAGAATGCCGATCTTCCCAAGGTCAGCACTGTGCCGCTCGGGGCAAGGTCAGAGAAACGAAATCGTAAGCCCAGGCCATTCACCCCCACAACTCCCCGCTCTGTGGCCCTGCAGCCAATATCACACCCTAGATTTAGCAACCCAAACCCCAGACGAGGGCCAAAATGGCAGTCCAGCTTCCTCTTGCACTCCCTAGTCCCACTTTGGGCTGTCATTCTTCCTTCATCCCTTTACAGACACCCGCGAGCAGCCTGACTGCTTGCAGAGAGGTCGAGGTGGATCCACGTGTGCGCCTGAATGGAAGCTGGCAGGGCTTCTCGCTCACCTCCTGCTCAGTCCTCCGTCACCGTTGCTGGTGCAAAGCCTCTCGGCTGGAAATTGTGCCACCTCTATTAGAAATGAATAGCACACTAGCATTTTTTATTTTATTGTATTTATTTATTTATTTTGCATTAGATGCTCCCCTTCAGAGCAGACATGTCAGATTTCTGAATAAAAGTCTCAAAGGTCAGGAAGGCAGGTTAGTCAGAACGTGTCTTGTGAACTTAATTGGCTGTTTTTTTTATTATTATTTTATTTTTATTTATTTATTTATTTATTTTTTAATCAATTTGCCAAACAAATAACAGTACCAGACTCTTTTAGACTCTGTAGAAGAATTTTTCCTTGCAAAAGACCTGTGGCACTGTCAGTGCATTCAAGCCCTCATCTAATCTGGTCATTCTACACAGGAAATGACTGAATCCGTTCATTTCAAGTTTAAATAATCAATATTTTATTCTGGAAATTTCCTCATAAGCCACAGTGAATATAGATATCACCCTGGATAGGAAAAGAATTCTCATCTTCTTACATCTTTTCCAAAGGCCCACTGGAAGCATGCTAGATTCTCCCATGGATAAAGAGTCAATATTGACCTCAAAGTATTTTTTCCAAAAGCAATGCATAAGGAAGTTCTAATATTACAGAGGAGACTGGAAAAAAGGGAGCTCTGAGCTGCTTCTGACACCAATTTTCTGTTGGGCACTGGGCAAGTTTTTTGCCTTTTCTCTGTAATAGCTTAAAGTTAGGGCAGAGTTTCTGAATTACCAGGGACTTGGAACTTATGTAATAATTAGCAACTCGTGTTCAGCCAAGGTTCAGCCTGATCTGTGCTCTCTACCTGTTCTGGGAACTAAGGTCCTGGGACCCTGATGTCTTAAGCTGAGGCCTCTGGATAAGAAAGGAAACACTGTAGGTGTGGGCATGGTGAACACCTTGCCATTCGCCTCTCTGCCTCTTTGCCTTTCTGCAAAAGGAGAATAATGAACCTAACACATTTACTTCAATGCACAGGGCGCTCTGAAGACTTTCCAAACTCGCTTTTATTAATGACAATATCCTATAGGAGCACTGTGCCACTCCTGCTGTTTCTCCTCTCATCATTTAGTATTCCTTACAGCTGCTTCTTCCTCTAAAGTGGTCCGTTCAATTCCCACAGGATTCCCGACAGGGGAACTGCTATCAGTGCACACTCAAGTAAAATAAAATTTGCCGGAGCTGTTTTAAAAACATTTGTTTTAGCTGTCTAGGGAGCGAATCCAGGTTTGAAGCAGATTGTCAATAACAATTTGTAAGTGAATGAAGGGCAGAAATATGCATACTGAAGCTCTTGGGGCTGCGGAGCACGCTCCTCTCCTTCAGGGTGGCTGCTTGGAAACTAAAGTGAGTTAATTTGCTTCTTTTGGATATCTATAAAAAATGCAGTGCTAAAAGTTAGCACGATCTCCTGGCATTACCATTGTTCTTCACCAGTTGGTGCCTTTTGTGCTGGGTACTCATCTCACCGTACGCAATATTTTTCATGCCAGGTAAGGACAAGCCCGTGAGGATTTAGAAGCACCTGTCCAGGTGCAGTTTATGAATTCTGATTAACCTTAAGAAAATTCAGTACCGAAGTATTTCAGTGTAGAGGGAGTTGAGCAGGTGCTGTCAGACATCCCGCGTCACACATCAGGGGAGTGAAGAAACGTTGGACTGTGACGGCCACCATTCAGTTGAGGACAGGTGCAGAGCAGAGGTAGAAATGTCCCAGATTTTGAAAGCTAGGTAGGTTATTTTAAAAGAGAGACAAAAAATCTCCCTGTTCAATCCAAATTTAACACTCCGACAGCATCAGGAGCCGGGGAATTCACATTTTGCATGGGTTTTAATGCCTGCCCAGCGTGGCTGGCTGTGACCGATCCACGGTCGAGCAGCTAACGCATGGATCAGCCCATGGGGATTTCATTCCTCGCTGTACCGCAGACTCCCTGTGCGGCACATCAGTACAATGGAGTTAAAAGGGTCTTTTTGTTGTCTTGATCATAAGCTTTTCTGGGCCGAGGTTTTCTGTACTTGATGGTATCCTGTTCTTGACTGCAGTCCCTAGACATTACATTAACACAAATAGACACACCACTGTAATTCCGCAGGAAGAGATTTAAACTCAGGTTATTACTAAAACTGAATGGAAAGCAGTTTCCCCGTTGCCCAGAGGAGAAATGATATCCACTGTATAAAGCTTGCTTATCAAAATAACAATTGGGAACCAACAAACTGCAATTTGTCTTGGAAGATTTGGGGATCTTCAGAAACTTCTTGTTTTCTATTTAACATAAAACTTTTTCCAAGAAAAACAATGATACATGCATTTGAAATCCCCACCTCTGTCAAAAAGCATTCAAATGGAAAATTTCTATTTAAACACTGTTATCACAGAATTATTAATGCGATATCTGTGATTTCTCACTCCCACTTTCCTTCTCCCTTTCACCCTGACTTCATTCAAAAATGCCACATAGGCATAAAACAGGCGTCTTCCTCCATTTGGCCTTCTTTGAAGTTTGTAAGTGCTGATTTGCCTTATCTATGCTGGAAAAAAATAAAAAAAAAATAAAAAAATTATATATTAGCTGGTAATAATAAATAATTCCGCTGCGAGATGTCAACCCCGAGGCAGAAGAGGACATTGAGGACACTACTGTATGGGACCAAAGACAGTCCTGTCCCATTCCACAGTTAAATCTAGACCTCACTGGGAATGCAGACCACACTGGAAAAGGCTCCAGTGTGCCTTTCTGACAAATCATGATTTCAGAAGTACCTCCGTTAAATAGCCTGTCTTGTTTTCTGGCTAAAGGAACACTGCTGAATAGCCCTCAAAAGGTCTAATTTACCCTCATTGTGGGCTGGTGTAGTGGTTACTCAGCGGACTGCAATGCAGTCCATGTAAAGAGAGGCAGTGCTTCAGTGGTGCTCTGCCTTGCTGAGAGCAATTGTATGAGCTCCTGCGGCTGGGTGAATTAATTGCTGGATTCTCGGGCAGCACGCATTGTGAAGGAAGCACGCAGATATGATGCAAATTCCATTCTGATGCTATAATGAATGTTTGATGGCAATGTTAAATTGCCACTAGACAAACTATATATAGTGTAAAATTCGGCCTCGCAAAAGGATTGTCCTGGAGAAATACTTGTCTTCAATAAGCTTTTCCTTCCTCATTAAAAACAGAGTGAGAGCCAGCACCGGGTGTGGAGGTGAATCTGATTACATAAAAGAAAGTCACTGGTCAGACACTGATTTGCTAGGGGAACTGATCAGAAAGGGACACAGCAATGAACCAAAGCAAGCCACTGGTAAATCCATGCACAGGGCTTATTTGCCTGAGTAGCTGAGAGCTCTTTATCCATGCAGCATGGAGCTAAGGAAGCGTGCCTTCCAGACACCAGCCACGGCTTGCCACAATGCATACAGCAGAAAGGCCATCAGCTTTTTGAATAGATCAAGGTTTTCAGACCCCACAGCAGTTTCAAATGAGCATATTGGAGCCTTCCTGTTAAACGTGGCGAGTGTCAGCTGCAAACGGTGATTTTAGGGTTCTCTGAGACCTGTGCCCATTGCATGCCTCCTTACCCTGGCTAACCTCTAGTTGCTGTGGGTTGTTTCTCCAAAATGGCTCCTTAGCAATTTCTCCTCAGACAAAGTAAGTGCAAAGTTTGTATTAATCATGAGGGTTAACATTTATTGGTGCAGGAACACCTTGTAAAGGAAACAAGTTTTGCCTTGATGTTCTGGAATTAGTAGTCAATCTGTTTAATTAACAGACTGGCTTGGCAGAAAGCTACTTCCTTCCTGTCTCCTTCATACCCAAACGCATACCACTAACTAATCAAGCCTTCCTACCCTTTTCTGGATTACAGAGACCTTTCCAAATCCTTAATTCTGCATTCCTGTATTTTGTGCAGAGGGCGCTCTGCTAGCTCCTTTTTTCGGAAATGAGATTCACAAGCTACCTGGATCCTCTTTGCAGTTAGGGAAATAATTACTTTACGCAATATAATTTGCTTAAAACCATGACAGTTTTAACTATAGTTTAAGGCTAAATGACTGTTCAGCAAGACAGCTGGTAAAATTCACCCTGTAATAAGACTGAAGCAATGTAAACAAGCCCAGCCCATTTAGGGCTTTGAGTTAATATAGATGTCAAATTCTTCTTTCAATATCTCTAAATTTCCCAAGCCATCAGACATTTTCCTCCTTTATAAATGTATTTATAATAAATCTCATCCTTTGTCACCTAAATTCACAACATAGGTCTGTCCCAAATCCCCATAATCGATTCTGTTTGAATATAAATTAACCTCCAGAGAAACATCATCTAATTTGTTGAAACACTATAGGTACCTGTGACATAACGTAATGAGGAACTCCTGCTGCAGCATAGTTTTAGGGAGCTCCAAGCCTGGCTTTCTTACTGCTTGGAAAGTGGCTGCTCCAAAGAAAAAGCCGCTAGAAAGATCTGCAAATGACCACGTTTTACCCTTGAGAATATATAATTTTCTGGGTCTTTGCAGTGGGGCATACTCCAAAGAAAGCTGAGGGGACGTGTTACTAAGAGGTAAGCGTGCATATACCTGTTCTGCTGAACTGTGCTCAGATCTTACAAAGCCAGAGTCAGTTAAGGGGGACATTCAAACTGAGTTTAGACAGGAGAGACTGAGATTTTCAACTCCGATTGTGGTAATTTTAACAAACGGAGGGGCCTAGGACTTGATACTGGGTTTCTGGACAGCAGTAGGAAGGCTTCTGTTCCCTTCAGTATGCTTTGGATTAGGTCTTTTACATGTCTGAATCAGCCAGAAAACAGGGTACCGGGCAAGTGGAAATCATGTGTGCAGAGAAGCTGAAATTTCTGAAAACTACAGCAATTTCTATGCAATGTCCCTACAGGCTAAATAATGTCAACCAATTTAAATCGCAACCAGTAGGGAATAATCTCTGGGGCCTGATGTCCTCTATCCTGCTCAGATAATAACAGCAATACAGTTGTAATTATGGTGATAATGTTCAAAAATCATTTGCGTTTGCCTGAGTTGTGGTGATTTATTGTTTGATGATTATCTTGCTAGAGTTTTGTGGATGGAATAATCTCCCTTATTTACATAATCAAGGCATCAAAATCTTTAGAGCAGGGCTTGCTATCAGCAGCTGGCTGTGCCATGTATGGTAGGATCCCTTAGTTTTTACACCTTGTGTTGCAAGAGATCTTAGTATCCATTAGACTATACCGAAAATTTACCGTCTTCTACCACTTAAGTGTAAAACACATTAATAAAGGGAGTTGTTCCTGCATTACTGACAGCTACTAAAGCCAGATAATAGGCAGAATCTGTACCGTTGCAAGGTAGAGCTGAGGACCATTGGAATGATACCTTTGTCAAAAGCCAATAAGCAAAGAAAAATGCTCACAGAATTAAATTTGCAGGCAGAACCAACATGTGAATATGATTTATAATGTGTGCTTTTGTGCAAGTTGCTGAAACATCAGAAAACATGTGCTAAGTGTCGACTTTGCCTGGGGGATATGCTCCAGGCTCCACAAGCTACAGAAATCCTTCAATAACTTCTGAAAAGCATTTAGACCCCCCTATTTCCCAGTACAAGCCACAAGTTGTCACCAGCTGCAGGAAAAGAAAATCAGTGACATCAGAATTCACGGGGGTGCAGCAATACCACAGCATTTGTGAGGCTGAACTACTAAAATCTACTCTGATCTGGGCCTGTTTGCTTCAACTTAATTGAGGCTTACCTTTTTTACTCTATTACTTTTATAAAAGTTTTAAAATTATTTGTATTTCTGAGGACAAGTACATAGTTAAAATACTTGATTTCATTAACATTTTTGTAAAATGAAGTGCATTTTAGAATTACTTTCACCCATTAAGAGTTAAACATGCACAGGTGCAAGTAGATCTCAGCTGTATTCTTTTTGCCACAGCTGAGCTGCTCAAATACTGTTGTGACCCTGGCAGTGAAAGTTGAAAAACTGCAAACTGAGTTTAAGGCCTAAACCTTGATAGTATAGGATCTTTTTGTTGAGGGTAAAGAGCGAGTTAGATGAGAGTCTGTAAGAAGATTTGAGAGAGGGATACCTGACATCAGACTTACTTTTTTTTTACCATTTTATCTGTAATAACATTCCATTATCTCCGTAATATTTCAGAGTTCAGAGGGCTTTTCCATGTGGAGGCTGAGATATTAGAAATTTCTGTGGAGAACTAATTAACAAAAATAAGTACTTCTAGGTAACTTGGGGACACCTATTTCCTTGGAAGGAACATGGCACATTTTCCCTCACTGGACGCTTGAGACCACAAGGTTTTTAGATGTATTTTGGCTAAGCACACTCAAGCTTTCCAACACGCCAGCCGCAGCCCCCTACTTGCTGTGAGGGACACAAACCGCCCACCGCTGAGGGCCCGGCCATGACGGGCAGCACCGCGGGCACGGCGGCGCCCTCAGCCCCGGCTGTTACCAAGGCGTCAACCAATCAAAGGCGGCCGCGTGCCCGTTCCCACCAATCAGTGGGCGCGATCGCAACCCCCCCCCTCCCCACCCCCCGCAGGGCCAAAGTGGCGGGCTCGTTCCGCGATGCTATTGGCTGTCTGGAGGGCGGGGCTGGTATATAAGGCCCTCTGAGGGAGCGCCTGAGGTATTTCCTCAGGAGCTGTTCAGCGTGGTGCCCCGAGCCGCGTCGTTCTGAGGTGCTGTGGAGATCTGGGTGGGCAGCTCCCTCAGCGTGGCGCTGAGGGGTAAGTAACGAGCGGGAGTAGGCTGGGTCGGTTTTCGGGGGTATTTGGGGGGAGGAGAGGAGGGGAGGGCGGCAGGGGGAGCGCTTGGGCTGAGGTAAAGGGGCACGAGAGTGGTGAGTGGGCAGGGCCGTGCTGAGGGGACGAGAGGGGGCGGTAGCATGGAGCTGGCCTGGGGCTAGTTGGTTGGCACTAATACAACTGCTGTCTCTCGCTAAAGCGGAGTGGTTGATAGAGACTGGGCTTTTTATACCTGTTGATGGGGTGGTGACAGTGTTGGAAGAAGCCTCGCTCAGATGTCCCAGTCAGCTAACTTGCAGTGATAGGAGCAAGTATTAGAATAGTGCTAAAGGGATGAATGAAGTAAGTAGGGACTAAAAATAAATATATAAAGGAAGAAAAATAGGAATGCTAAGGAGAATTTAATGCTATTCAGTAACATTCTGTTTGCTAGATGGATGGTCTGTGGTACTAGATACTAGTACGTGGCTATCTCCATTTAAGCTCTATATTACTCCTTTCCAGCAGGTGCTATGGAGAGAAGAAAAAACAAAAAAAAAAACAAAAACAAAACAAAACAGTGGAACCTGCAGAATGAAGAGAAAGGCAACGTGGGCAAAGGTACTGCCTGTCAACAGGTAAGAGCTTCAGTTGGCAGCAAACAGCACAGAAGGCGGCAGAGGCGTCGCGTGGAGCTGTAAGGTAAGAAGGAAC
>CM021788.1:5927791-5968736 GCA_011076525.1 Nettapus auritus
GAGAGCAGCGCTGGCACCTTAGGTGCCCAGGTTGGTTTTGCGCTGGGCGACCTCCCTGTAAGCAGGGCCTCTGCGTAGTAAGGGCTGAGCTAATTCCCTACCCCCTTTTTTAGTAAATTAGCTCTGTCTCAACTATTGGTCTAAACTTGAACTACGAAAACGGAGAGGGAGGGTCTCTGCCCCTATCTCTCCCTGGGTGGGGGTAGATTGGTGTCCTCCTTTCTTTGGGGTCTTGGGTTCCTTGTTTTGTTCTGGCGGAGGAGTTGCATCTTCCACCTGCGTTGGGATGTTTTTTTCCTTTGGTTGCAGCAGCCAGCGTAGAAGGAAGACATCACGCAATCGTAAATTCGTACAGAAGAATGTCAGCTGAGCCAGAGGCCGCCTTTATCGGTGATGATCTTTCCCTTCCTTTCTTTTCTTGGTATCCCCTTTCACCCCCCTTTCTTCTATTTTCGTGTATTGTAAGGTTACTCAATAAAATAGTTCATGCCTCTCTGTGTTGTGTTTACTTAGTGTGATGGACAACTTCAATTCAAATAAAATTTTGTTATTCCAACCCGTTTTGGCTCCTTATTTACTGTGAACATACTCAGGCATAGTCCGAGGCTCCCGTGTTTTAAATTCCAAGTCCACGTTACCCATACCTCAGTAGTTAGGAAGTTGAGGGTATTCACCTTTTGACCCTTCCCTGACACTTCATTAACAGCGACAGAGTATTTTTTTTCATAAGTTATACCTCTTTTCAGATAAAGTGGGACTTATTTCCTTCTCTTGGACTATGCTGTCCTTTTTCCCTTCTTCCTGTTGATATCCTCCCCTTGTTTTCCACTTGTCCTGATCACTTAGTATTTCATTACATTTTTTTTTAACTTATTTTGTTAAATAGCCTTATTCAAAGCCAACTCTTCGTAATCTATTTTTAGTCTCCTAGGGAAGAAACAAGATGCATAAAAGCAGATAGGTTTTCTTACAGAAAGCTGTTCTCCGTGAGTGTTCCAGCTTGTCATTAGATGCAAGTAGTACAGATGAAAGGATTGGAATTGTATTTCAAAATGAAATTTTGACTTGACATTTCTGAGCCTTGTAACTGCAGAAAAAAATGACACCAGCACTTTTCATCTGCCTTTAACATTGGTTTTATACCAATAATTACCACCACCTTGTAATTAGTTGAGTATTCTGAATCTCTCTGCCTGTCATCACAAAAATGGGGTTGTTGCAATGAAATTGGGAGAGTTGGTGTCACTTGGCTGCGGTGCCTGAGCTTTCCTTCTGTAATTCATAGGGTCAGTGGAGATTGAAGCAGTAATCACTGAAAGCCTAATTAGTATCCCTCTGAACTTTAGTTGTTTAAGTAGTTTTCTTTTTAAGATTGTGAAGTGAGAGGAGGGAAGGCAAGTTAGGTGTAGAGACCGCGTATTTTGATCCCCTTATTTTTATTTTTCAAACCCAACTTTTGCTACCCTCTACATTTTCTCCTAGACTCTGCCTGTGTCCACCACCGACCCCAGCCGCCTCTTTCATATTTTGTGTCCTGAAATTATCAAGGAACTTGAGCCAGAAGCAGATGTTCTCTCTCACATTTCTTGTGTATTTTTAGAGTAGCGTTGGATCCTTGACCAGGATCCTTGCCTTGTGATCTCATTGTTGCCATTTACGTCCTCATGCAGTAACAGCAGCAGTGGCCCACCTGCTCTTGGTTAGGCAAACTCATTGCGTGAAGGTGAGACAGGAGCTTTTGCCTCTCCTTTATCACTAACTGCACCCCCTCCTGCTCTGTATTAATTCCCAGTATGTTTTTGCATTCCTTTTGAAGAGAGGGAAGCGTGAGCATCTGACACAAGTCCTAGAATGCTTTCTCAAGGGGTTGGAAGATAAATACTTCAACTAACTTGAAAGAACGGTTACCTGCATTGTTCAAGAGGGCAGTAACTCAACTATATCTGTTTCCGAGGGATTTACCGCTGTAGCCCCTCTCAGACAGTCTCGCTTTAAACTGAGCTTGAAAGGATTTTCTTCCCTTAAATGGGAAAAGAGAAACCCCTCCTTTTCTCTTTTTTTTTTTTTTTTTTTTTGAAGTGCAGTTTTTAATTATGATTCTAATAAGGGGGAAACTGTCACAGAAATTATGCCTTTGAATTGTCACGCGAAGAAAGCCAGGTGCCAAGTTCACGTTCCTATTGTTACTGCGTTTGCCTTACAACTGGGACAGCTCTTACATAGGGAGCATTGCGTTGTGCTAGGGTAGCCTCAGCAATCCTAAATATCTGTACTCAGGACCCGGAGATGCTCTCAGCTAGAGGAAGTCAAAGCAGAGGATGCAAAATCTCTGCCAACTTTTCACCCAGCAGCCAAGCTTAAAGACAGGCCAGGTGTTTTCCTGGGTTTTCCAGATATTTTCACCCCTCCTCTTCCATTCATTCTTTGAAGCATGAGTGCCACATTGCTGTGTGCAGACAGATCCTCCACCCAGCCCTCGGTGTGATGGTGTTGGAAGCTTCTCCTTGACTGTCCCGGTGCAGGGCTACCACAGAATATCCTCCTCGCACTCGCTCTTTGCATCCAAAAGTCATGCTAAAGGGGAATCTGCAGTTTTGCTTGCTTTCATGGCATGCAAGAAGGGGTTACAGTGCTGGGATGCTCCTCACTCACGTGTGCTTTTCTGTCTCCAGCGGGAGCCTCTGCAAAGTTCAGTAGCAGACCTGCCTGTGTTTGCACAGAGCTTGCCTGCCACGATGAGCCTCAATCCTTCAGGAGAGTCATTCCTCTTCAATAAAAACCAGAAAAGGTCACTGCTGCATGCCTGATTAGTTAGGCTGGATCTTGCCCTAAAGACAGGAGTTGACTTTGGGTCTCCTGCATTTGAGGCCAACATCCCAGGGACCGGGATTTTCTTTTCTTCTGTCACCCAAGTTTTGCTTAAACTTGCAGTAAAGCTGCTGTAAAAAAACAGCAAGAGGAAAAGAACATCTCCACCAGAACGCTGCAACCATCTCCACTTACTGATTCCTCCCCCCTCCATTACTCGCAAAGGGTTGTTTCATGAGTTAGTAAATGATCCTTAATAGGCAAATTGGCGCTTGGAGATTATCTGCACGTTTTTTTCCTTTTAGTTCGCATTCGTTCAGGTTTAACCACCTTGTCTGCAGCACATACTGGTGCTGCAATCACTGCACAAACGTTATTAAAAAGAAAGGGACCGGACTGCTAATTGCACAGAGAAATTCTCGCAGGTAATTTCGGTAGATTCAGCTGATAGATATCAGAACTGGTGCTTTTTATTGAACCAACGAACTAGAAAACTCTGTCTTTAGGATCTGGCAGCGATGCTGTGTGAGCAATTGGTGCTGCCCAAACACTCCCCTGCTGTGACTGAAACTTTTAGGCAAGGCTCCTGAAGTTTTACAGGAGACGGAGTGCCGCTCCTTCCTACTTCAGACATGTCTTTCCACTCCTGAGAGTTTTTCTTTGCAGCTCTGTTTTTGTTTCTCCTGGTTAGGATTGGTACTGATGGGAGCCTGGGTCCTGTGCAGTGTCGATACACAGGCACGATGGCTGGCTGTAGGGAAATCACTCTCACTAGGGAAGCTGATACCCTCCTGTTAATCCTCTCAGTCTTTTAAAACTGTCCCTGGGGCTCGGTTTGCTCACGCTCAGCCCAGTTGCCCCTCGCAGGCAGAGCTCCTGGCTGGCTGCTGGGGTGGCGGCAGGGAAGGAGGAGATGCTGTCACGTTCTCGTGCTGCACCCAGAGCATCTCCACACCATTCCCCACCTGTAAATTCATGGGCCATGTGTCCAATTCACTTGTAAAACAAAAATCCTTCCCCAGCTTTCTTCTCGCTCTGCCTCTGTCCTCTCCTCCTGCCCCTGCCCTGGCTGTCAGCAGGTGCTAACGGCCGAGAACAAGTCCAAGCTGATTTCACTGTGAATTCCAAAAAGCACTCCCAAGGTGAGCCTTTGTTTTGTGGGGAGGCAAGTGAAGGAGAACAAATAATAAAACTCTGGTAAACACACAAACTGAGGGGTACATTGCCAGGGAAGCCAGCAGGCTGTTACCTGAATGCCTAATCCCAGCCAGGATTTAAGCAGATCCGAAATACCGTGACAGTGAGCACACAAAGGGCGTCCTTCCTTCCGTGACTCGCCACCGAGAGTCTGTGTGCCCAGCATTGCAACCACCAAGTCCTCTGTTTCTAGCTCTCTTTAGCACAAGATCAGTGCAAATCTATCGTCTGCATCCCCAAATGCTCAGGTATTGCTTTCTTTCTTGGCATTAAAAGTAGCTTTTAAAGACATTTTGAAGGCAGAGAAAAACCAGCACAGGAATCGGCTGGACATTGCCCCCTGTCCCTGCAAGGGGGAGGGCTGTGCTGGGAGCAGGCAAGGCTGCGAGGCGCAGAGGTGCGATGCAAACAGCTGGCTAAGAGCAGAGATGAATGGAAATTGCTTTAGCACTGCCATTCCTCATGGGGAGATGAGGTGTGCAGCTGCCACTGCCCAGGTGTCCCTCGCACTAAGTTTTGCCCATACATTATAAAAAAGAAATCTCAGTAACATTAAACAGCGCATGTAACAGGCGGCGTGAATACCCCAGCAGGTGTCAGTGGATGTAATTAGGACCGTTCCTTCCTCTCGGATTATGTCTCTGAACTGGGGGCTCCTATTAACCCCAGACCAGCCCAGTTCTGCTCCGCATACTGAGCAGCCCATCAGTGAAAAAACGTGAGCTCATTAAACCCGCAACGTAACTATTCCAATTATAACTGGTGAGGTGTGAAGCCATCCTGCAGCAGGGCACGCATTGTTAGGATGATTTAAAGTTATTGCTGAGTGCTGGGGGCACTTTTCTGCAGCCGCGTGCCAAAGCACAGTGAAAGCACAGAGCAAGCTTGGGAACTATTTGAGAAGTGGCTGCCGCTCCACTCGCTGCTCTGCCCAGCTGACACTTGCTGGGGAGTTGTCAGATTTCCGCAGAAAACTTAAATTTGAATGTTATGACATGGAGGTCTTCCTATGGGTCCTCTCGTTTCAGAGGAAAGCACAAAGTCCTCTGCAACGACAGGATTATTTAAGCAGGGAACGCTTGTCTTTGACCTGGCAGTGAAGGACTGACATATGCTGAAGCAGAGAGGCTCTGAACGCTCCCAAAATATCCAATTTTTTAACCTATTTTCTGAGTACAAATCACAGTGCTCCTTCTGCTGCCTTGGTATTTCCCATTTTCCACTAGCCCTACTACTCCTCGACCTGCATTTGCTTATGGTCACATCGTAGTGGCTGGCTGTTTCCTTTTCTCCATTTGTCTTTCCACCATCAGGGCAAAATATAAAAATCTGCAGCAGGACGGGAGGCCAACCAATCACTTAACAAGATCTAATTAGCAAGGGAAGCCCTCCCTGGGTAATTGCCACTCATTTTTCAACCATGAACACAAGAAGAAAAATACTTTTAAGGAGCTTAATCAAGTCCTTACAAAATCCTGGCAGCACCCAGTAGCTGAACCCTGCTCGATCAGGGCTTGAGTGGGGAGAGTGAGAAGCAGCTATTGACAGAGGGTTCCTGAGAAGCTCACCGAGCAGCTAATTAGACAGATTGCCACCAGCAGCTCTCCCAAGACTTATTTTCTTCTCCTTCTGTAAACACTCAAAACCCAGCTGGGCAGTTTTAGTAGTTGCCTTTTGGGGCAGATTTTGAGCGCACTCGCTGCCCTGCCTCAGAGATGAGTGTGTGCAGTTGTGCACGCAGCCTGAAGCCAGCTTTTGTCTCTTCTGACCCCAGGTCTTGAGTATCTGAGCGAGTTTCTTTGCCTTCTGCACACCAAAAGGGGTCTTTTGGGGCACCAGGCAAGGG
This sequence comes from Nettapus auritus, assembly GCA_011076525.1. NCBI lineage: Eukaryota > Metazoa > Chordata > Aves > Anseriformes > Anatidae > Nettapus > Nettapus auritus. The sequence goes on from CM021788.1 coordinate 5,933,643, forward strand.
CTCCCACGGGGTTTGCTTCCAGCATCTTCTGTCCTTAGTGCTCATCCTGCATACAACAACCTATCCCTCCTTAAAAATCCTCTCCTTGGCGTTTCTGCTCCCTGCAGAACAAACCCAGCAATGCTACCGCTGCACAAGGCATGTGTGCTCCCGCAGCTCATGACTCGCACCCTGTGAGCGACTGATTCTGTTGGCATGATAAACACATGATGCAGAGGAACAGCACTAATTATGACCCTGTCACCTTCATCAGCTCCCCACTAATTGTTTTGGCTTTTTTTAATCTCGGTGCTTGGAGATGAAACATGATGTTTGGTTCTGAAAAGGGGGTTGAAAAGAAAAGAGAAGAAAGAATCGCATTTTAAAATAGCAGCATCAGGTAGATCTTTCAGTTGGATTTGAAATTCAAATGACAGAAATTATAACTATTTTTTGTGTTATTAAAATAAGGCACGGGAATTTTCCAGAGGCCTTTCTGGGACTGCCCATGCCGACTCTCGGTCCGTAAGATCCGCCTTGCCGTTCCCGGCCCAGAAGAAGGGATCTCTGCTTTATGGCGTAATAAAATTTTCAAATCTCTCCAGGCAATGTCAGTTCAGGAACCTCAGAAGTAATAACTCTTTTCCTAGGTTTTGAGGATGAAGGGTGATATCTCCTTTTCATCTCTTTCTCCACATCTGCCCACCACATGTGAGGGCAAGCTGAACGCCTGCCCTCTGCAAGCTCATTAGCAAACGAACGCGGATCGTGCTCCAAAGGTGCCTTTCAAGGCTCCTTACTGACAATTTTATGTCCTTACCCCTTGCAATACCAGCACAGATTTTGCGTGCTGGCCCTGGGTGCTGGGCACGCCTGCAGGTAGGTTTTCGTTTGCAAAGAGCAGCACAGCAAAAATATCAGAGAAAGGCAATGCTCTCTGCATGCTCAGGAGATGCGCTGTGGTAAATGACTTAATGACTTAATCAGCACGTTCATGGTCTTGCTGCCAACACTTACAAGACATAAGTGCTAGGACGCCCATAAAGGAATGAAGCCAGCTATATCAATGATGATGAAAATCCTAAGTGTAATTCTCCTGCATGAATCCAATCAGTTTGGTGCCTGTTTTCCCATGGCTGCCTTGAGTAATTTCCACGAGCTTTTGCTTCGGTAGCCTATGAAATAAAATTAGCTTGCGAAGTGAACCCGGTGTTATGCAATCACACGAGTTTCCATTTTACCTCATAGTTATTATCAGGAGGAAATATTTGGACTTACTGAACTTTGCTTTGCAGAAACCTTTTGCTGATCTTGCAGCACAGTTCCCACTTCTCTCTAAACAGAAGATGAAGGCAAGCGGGTGTGGATGAAAGACAAAGTAAAAGTCTGCCCCCACAGAAAGAGAAAGTCCCTCCTGCATTTCAGTGCTTGTAAGGAGACCCCGGTGGCACCAGGCTGGCAGTCTACCTGCCAATCCTCAGCTGTCCAGCCTAGGAAATCTTTCAGAGGAGGGTTTCCACCCCAAACTGCAGCAGCAAAAACAGTTCCAGAGGCTCCCTATGAACAGCTACAAGACTGATTTAACAACCAGAGCAACAGCCTGAATCTTTCATTATACTTAATGATTAACTTGCAAACAGGAACGTGCTTTGGTGGTGCATCATTATGCTGCAGCTTCATTAGGCTCATCCATATTTTATTTTTAGATGGCAGCCTTTCTTTGGAGCTGACCCCGGGTTATTCCACAGCGCTCCCAGCTACTGGAAGGCACACCAGGAAGGCGGCACGTCACCGGGAACCCTTCCTTCTCACAGAAATGAAACACATGCTCGTATTTTAAAATCCAGACCTGAATTGTGAGCCCACATCTGTGTGTAGGGGCAGGAGGGAGAACTCTTCACCCAGCTGCATTCAGATGCTGGCTTTTGGGGGGGAAGAAACACCAAGAGCTGTCTCCATCCAGTGCCGGAGCTCTTTTTGTGCAGAGCTGTGCAAAGTGGCTCTCCCCGCTCTGGGAGCTGTCCCAGGCCAGCTTGCCTCGTGGTTCTGTGTTCATTTTACAGTCCCACCACACACACATGCTCATTGCCCTTCCAGGTCTCACATTAAGGTGTAATTCCTCCTCCCCATCACATACCACACATGGACACATGCTTCTCCTCCGGTACTCAGTCTCCCTGCACCATGCAGACAGATCTGCACCGCCCCAGGCATTTCGAACAGTGCTGGCCCAGGCGAATAGCCAGCTGCAAGCACCAGACCCAGCCGAGGAAATCTCCCTCTTGCCTCACATTTCTTTCATAATGGGCCCTTTTCTCAGAAGAGCTGAACCATAATTGAGTGAAATCTTCCAGCTGCCTTGGTGCGTCTCTGCCGCGCGACACCGGAGGTTTCAGCCTTTTCTTTTTCACACAACAGCCAAGCTGTTCGTGACAGTTTCTTTTCATTTCCGATTCTAAAGCATAATAAATAACAGACTCTCCTTCCACTTGCTGGCATGGCAGATCCTGAAAAGAAGAATCGGAATGACGTCGAGAACATATATTAAAATTCTCTATCTGGATGAAACTCAGCACTGCTGAGCGTGGCAGAAATGAGCAGGGGGTGATCTCTGTGATATGGCACCGAAATGAATGGAGATGTCCTCACCTTGGCCTTTTCTTTCTAGCATCATACTAGAAAGGAATTGTTGTATGGACACACACCTCCAGCCACTGAGCAAACGGCTTCTGCCGAGCACCATTCCAGTGACTTTGGTCCTCCCTCTGTCTCAGTCAAAGCAATTGAACCTGGGTGAGGAGATGCTACAAGACCTGGTCACTCGGTTTAATGCCACTCACCCGATTCCCTAAGGAACCTGGTGGCACGTCATTCATATGGAAAATGATGCCTGGTAGAGCTATCTACTGCTTTGTAACTTTGTGGATTCGGGTGATGGAATTTGCTCCGCAGCACAGGCAAGGCAAGGCTCAGGGATGGGGGGAAGATTAATTGAGGACTTAATTTCTTTTATTCTCATTTGATTATCTAAGTGGAAGAAGCACGAGTCCCTGCTTATATGCTAGCGGAGGCTTGGTGTCGGCCATGAATCACAGCTCCCAGCTGCCACACTCCGGCTGCACGTCAGCTTAATTACGATGTTGTAGTAAATATTCTTGCAGGCAGAGGCCATCAATTTGAGCCCTCCGTGTGCTGGCTGCACAGCTCGCTTTCCATCACCTACCTGACGTGGGACAACAAAAAGGAAAAGGAGCTCAGACAGGAGGTGGATGGCAGGGACTGGGGGTGTTGTGGCAGGGACAGGGCACTTTTCCCATGGCCAGAAGGCAGCTGGAGCCAGAGGAGCCGAGCTCCTTGGGCAGACTGTCCTGGGTGCAGTAAATAAATCAAAGTTACAAGCAATCGATGAGCAGAAACGTGCTTGCAGAATGTCTTATAGGAAAGTTAGATAATCCCAGTCCTGCAAGTGACCAGCAAACCAGAAGAAGGTTTTACCTTGCAGCCTAACATCCAGCTTTTCTGGGTGCCATTGCACCTCAATGCCACCCACGTCTTGCCGTGCCAGGCTGCTGTGGATCAGACCTTCGCTTTGCTATCAGCAAAACCACTGCACGCAGAGCAGGGCTTTAAAACTGGGGCTGCACTCTGTGCAATACGAACACCGGGAGCCCTTAAATCTCCCCTTCCCTGATGTGCCACTCATTTGCTCCGTTAGCAAGTTTGTGTCGATTTCTTTCTGGCTTTCCTTCTTCTTATCTTAATCTTAGAGCCCGACACATCACAAAATATTTTATTGGTATTTGCTTTGAGGCAGGTGGAGAGGCAAAGAGCAGATTCACTGGGAAGTTTCCATTGGCTTGCCTTTCATCATTAATCCTGCAGCAGAATCAATTAGCCACCAGCATGTTGCTAGCACTGGAGAAACTTCCCTTGTGCTCAGCCTCCGAAGCTGTGCCTCATGCCTGGGGCCGGCGCTCTTAAGGGATGCTGGAATTAAATGGGCCACTTTTGTGCTTTGCCTGAAATCTGCTGGCCCGGCTGGCCTGTGTATGCCAGCCATACCAGCGAGTGCTGAGGGTTTATTTCAGGCCCCAGGGAGGATTTACGTGGGTCAGCCCCACCTGGTGACCGTGCACATAGATGCCCTGCATGGTGTCAGCCATCCCTTGCACAGCACCACCAAAGCACTGCCCACTGCAGGACTCCATTCCTCTCTGTCCTTTTGCATGGTGGAACCCACGAACTGTTTGTGCATCCTGAGAAAATAATATATTTCAGTTTGCCCACCAGGAGACCCCATCCTGTACCATTTCGCCTCCCTGCTCTTCCCTTTGCTCATCTTCCCCCTCCGTGGGGGAGGTCTTCCCTGGAGGGCTCCGCACCCTCTGTGGGTGCCAGCCCTGTGGGGAGGCACCAAGCACCGGCAGCCTCCACCCCTGCCGAAGAGGCAGGGACTCCAGCTGGCAAGAGAAATCCAGGCTGAGAGCTGCCTAAGGCTGTCCTGGAGATTTGGAGTAATTATTGGGAGATAAAAGAAAAAAAAAAAAAAAAAAAAGACTCATCCTTTAAAATGTCAAGCGGTGTTTATCTGAAACTGTTCCCAGCTAAGGGGAAATGAAAGAAGATGCGGCAATAAAAACGAGGAACACCAAATCCGCTGGGCTGCCTGCCCACCAGGCTCCCCTGGGGATCCACATCCAGGGGCACCATCCACGGGGCTGGGCACGGCCGGGACATTAAAGCCTCACACACCTCTGCTCAGTTCCACTGCTCTGGACCCATTGTTCTGCACGGAAGGGCACAGACATGTGAGGGTCGGGGTGCTCCAGGTGCAGGTCAAGAAGGACGGGGAGGTCTCCAAAAACCTCCACTGGCTTCAGCAACAGCACGTCCCGTGCATCTTCCCTCCTGTCACAAGTGCAGAGGCAAGCCAGCTTCTTTGTGCAAACGGACATGGGCGTGGGACACTGCCCGTGCAGTGCTCGCAGTGTGAGTCTGGCACAGGAGACGTCCTGGCTCCCAAAACTTCTGCCTTCCTATCCTGCTGCCTGGGTCTCGCTGCCACAGTTCATATGGAAGCAGTAACCAGATAGTAATGATTTGTCTCAGAGTCTGATTAAATATTAATATGCATAATTGGCACTCATAAATCTCTGTGTCTTTGACCTTCCTCGAGTCAGAACGACACAAAAGCAGATCTGTTTAAATAAAATATCAGCACATATACCGGAAAAAAATGCATCGCAGTTATAACAACCTGTCATTACTGACATTATTGACTGGCTAGCTTACAGTAGTCTAATAAAAAGGAGAACATTAATTACTCCATTAACAGACACACATCAGCTTATGAAGCTATTTGCCACGTTCCTGGAGCGTTGCTTGTTTTTAATTTTTGTTATCAGCTGAGTGCTTACAAAGGTTTACGGAAGGCAGAGTGTTTTCTGCCAGTTAGATCAGCGATTGTGCTCCGTGGCTTTGAGCTGTGTGATGTGCTAAGTCCGCAGATAAACCAACAGCTGTGTGCAGAGGGGAGCTTTGTGGCAGTTTCTCCTTTCTCCTCTTCCCCACCTGTGTCCTCTAAAGCACCGGCACAATGAACATTTCCCTCCCCGTGCTCTGGCAGCACCCAGACTTGCATTGTTTCTAGCAGGGGCTGCACAGGAACCTGCAGGAGAAGGAGTTTGCTCCGTGTGGGTACCTGTCTGCTCCCGAATTGCAGCACGAGGATTTAACTCCAAGAGAAGCATAGGAAAGCACTAAAGAATCAAGCAATGTCAAATTTAATTTAGAATATGGCACAGAAGAAGCCAGGGTGAGATTATTCCTTCCTTGCCTACGCTTTTTGGCACCTGTTAAATACACTGAAGATTTATTCCCACCACCGAGCAGTGGACAAAGCATCTTCGTGCTCTACCATGCACTGCAGCTTTAATAGGTGTCTTCTCAGCAGGGGCCCTTAGGATCCCGATTTGTAATTCAGGCTGTTCCAAGAAACCGGCTCTAGGGTGCCAGCTGGTCAAAAAGTGGACAGAAAATGCTCAATGAGCTCTGGGTGAGCTGGCAGGCAGCAGAGAAAACACCCCCCTCGGGGTATCACCAATGCCCTGGTGCTGTGCAGGCACCGGGAGCTGCCCCTGCCCCGTCCTGCAGCCAGCGACCCTGGGGATTCCCTCCAGGAGTTTTCTCCCCTTTGCTTCCAGCTTTACACAGCAGAATGAATTTGCTGCCTCTGCCTTGTTGCATGTTGCCAAGTGATAGCGGTTTGGGAGGAAAATAAACTGAAAAAAATACACTGTCGAGAGGAGCCCAGTGGAGGTGGTAAACTTCATAAAGACAAACCTAATGGGTTGGAAACCGGCAGAAAGGAGAGGCTTTGCCAAGTCACAGCTAAATCCATTTCAAATAATCAAGTTCTCTGCATCCAGGGGATAAAAGTCCCATGCAGAGAGACGAGTCGGCATCTCTCCCTCGCACAGCGGGACCGGGGGAAGGATTTTTTCTCTGTTTTGCTCGGGGGTTTAAGTTTCCCCTGAAACTTCAGCTGTGGGCACGGAGACCAGCAGCTCCCATCTGAGCTATTGGAAATCACGATCACAGCCTCTCACCTCGCTCCTGTGTCCATTGCACAGGCAGCCCCACGGGAGCAGGCAATTCATCGGTCCTCTCAGCACTTTTCTGCTAATGACTTTGGGAAGGTTACTTGTCCCCGAGTGCTTATAATTCTTCCTCTGCAGCAGCATAATCAGTCATTATTAGCAGCAATTTCAGACTCTAATCATAAAGCTGTTATTTCTGCTTAAGCCAAACCACGCTAAATATTAATTTGATATTAAATCCCCCTAGTATCTGGCAATATTGTGCTATTATTATTATATATTATTATTATTTATGTGGCGGAGTGGCAAACAAAGCAGTTTAGCAATCACATCCTTATTTATTCCCACTTGTGTGCATCTCTGCCTTTTGCTGCCCTTTGCCACGTAGCACAAGGCACTACAGAACTTCCCATGTGCCAGGAAAAACCCACAGTCCTGCTAGGTTTTTTTCTCTCTCCCCTGAACCATCAGCTGAACAGCTCAAGCTGGAAAATGATTTAATGTCTGCAATCACGGTTTGCATGTAAACATCACTCCAAACTCACTCGAAAAAATAAAAGGACTCAAAGCAAACCCGTGAGGCTTTCAAACATGAAGCAGCAGTTTATCACACGCTGCACACCTCACCCACCGAGGAGTGACACAGCTCCTGCAGAACACGGGATGGAACACCGTCATTAACAGGCAATTATCTGCTGTGATCGATTGAGCTATTGCACGAGCAAAACTTAAGAACCCCTTAATAACAGTTGAGGAGCTGGTAGCAGCCAGCTCCTGTAGGGTACGTTCAGACAAGAGAAATGCCACAATTTGCCTGAAAGAGAGAGGGTAAAAACCTCTTTTTGATGTGATGGTGCTCTGAAGATGTGGCCTGGCATTGTGTCCATCTTTGAGAGGGGAAATGGAGAAAGGGCCATGACAGGCAGACCTCTCCTAGGCTGCATTCCCTGCAGAGATGGGCCTGTCAATAATGCAAGCCCTCCTGGCCCCCCAGGCGCCCCAGCTCAGTCCCACCTCTCTTTCTGCACATGCATGGGCGTGGTGCTCCATTTTACTGGCAGCATCAATAGATCACTTTCCAGACACCCCCAGCAAGAGCCGAGAAGCTCTGTGCCCTCCCAAGTGTGAACACCGAGCACAGAGGGTGCAAGGACCTCCCAGCGACCAACCTTGCTTGATTTCCTAACACTCCCCATGCAAAATGCGATGATTTATCACCATCCTTCCTTCATTTTGCTCCATCATTGCCTTCCAAATGAGTTATGAGGGACAGAGCCACGAGGGTGGCACTGGCCCTGGGCGATGGTTTCCTGGGGGTGCTTTGGGGGCGGCCGGTCCCTGCTTGGCCCCAGCAGAGCCTCCTGCTGCTCCACACGCTGCCGGGAGATTTAATCTGTGCCTGACAGCTGTGCATCCTCGCTGTCACTGTCATTGCTCTAACAACAAAGATTAATGCAGGGAAAGTATGTGGGAATTTTTGCATTTTTTTTTTTTTTTTTTTTTTTTTCACGAAAAACCTGTGATTTCTACCTGAGGCTGAGAAAGATCAGCCAAGGGGCACAGAGCGTGGCTCACATCATCTCAGGCCTTGTTGCAATATTCTGGAGCGTATTCCCTTGCTGAGCTGCAATTCATTTACTGTTTGGCAGACGTGAGAGGTGTTCCTGCACCACGGAAGGAATTTGCTCCTGCATTTAGCCACTCATTTCTTTCACTGTCCAGACAAATAGGGGCACTGCTGGAGGCAGTCCTCCTTCCAGCGGCAGCTCCTGGGGTCCCTCCTCCACCTTGCAGACCTTCAGAACATCTCCCTCGCTCCCAAGCTGCTCTTCAGCAGTTTTTAGCACGAGGAGGGATGGTGGACTGGCCATGGGGGTTATCCGAGCATCAGCTCCTGCAGCCAGGTGCACAGAAACGCACAGCTCACACCGTGCAGGGAAAGCGTGGCCGTGGAGCTGCAGGGCTGGGCACCAGGCGCTGAAGGATGGAGCCTGCAGGCGCCAGCTCCCTTTGTGTGAATTATTCTATAGCCTTTGTTATGTGATTATACGGTAGGGTATTTCTTAACCTGGGAAGGAGAGAAAAAAAATCTCATTCCCAGCACTGCCTGAATTTTGAATGTACAACTCCGAAAGCTTAATCATATTCTTCTCACAATGCCTTATGGTTTATATATATTTGGGTTTTTGTTGCTTTTTTGTATTCACTCATTTCGCTGTCACTTTAAGTTTAATATTATTAAAATTGCTCTGGTTTGCTCTACTTAAAATTCTCCAGTTGGAGTATTTTTTTGCAAGAAGTGCTAAGTCAATTTCTTTCTCCTATTTTTTATTTGTCTCTAATGACTCATTAGATAAGCACCTTGGAAATTGCCAGCAGGAAGCAATAAGCCCGTTATCAGCAGGAGCCTTGCAGGGAGTTTTGCAGGTTGAGGGCTGGGGGCCAGGATGTCTTATGGGGTGCAAAAACACCCCGGAGAGGTGCAGCAGGGAGGCAGAAGCTTGAGGCCAGCACCCTGCGGCCCCATTCCCTGCACACCAAGGGCCAAATCCTGCTGCTCTGCGGCAGGGGGAAGGAGGCAAAGCCCTGGTGGGCTGCCTGCATCATCCCACTGCTGAGAAAAGAGATGTTTTCACTGGCAGCAGGAGAAGTTTTGATGCGTTCTCTTCCGTGTCACAAAGTGGTGTGAGTTAAAACTACGAATAAGTTGTTAATAGTCCGTAGAATAATCCCTGGTCAGTTTTGTCCTCACAATGAATTGGAATGCTAATTAGCATTTAAAGGAACATAAGGCTTTTCTGCCAGCTTGATGTGATCTGGACTAATTGGATCGCAAACGGTTTCAAGAAGCAGAGCTCGGATTTGAACTGAAATAGGAAGATGTGTGAAACTGTAAAACATTGGAAATAATTATTTTTGATTTGAAATTAATGCATTTACTTGCACGTAAGTCAGCTGTTACTTGGACCGTGCAGCCCTGTCCTGGCTGATAGCGCAGGTAAGGGGCAGTTGCTGTTGCTGTGCTATAAGAAAGGGCTGGGCACCTTTTTCATGCCCACCTGCTCCACCAGAAATGCCGATGAGCTCAAAAGCCCCTTGATGCCCACCAGGGGTAAGGGAAGCCAAGTGCTTGTGCTGCTTGGCTAAAATTACCTGGTGTGTCAAGGGATGGGGGGGCACCAGCTACATTGTGTTCCTGATTACACAGCAGGGCCCACTTCCATTTCTAAAAAGAATTTAAAGGGGAGTATTTCATGTGTTGTGCTCTTCAGGTTGTTCCACAGGCACACATGGGAGAAACAGGGGCAGAGCCGTGTCCCTGCAGCAGCGGGGAAAGGGCTGGCAGTGCTGTCCCTTCGGCACCGACGTTGCTTCCCTGGATTCATCTATTCCAGAGCCTTTAGCATAGTGTGAGCTCCACTTGATCCCAAAGATGAAGAGCTCTTTAGCTCCTAGCTTGGCTGGAAACTTCCTCCGGGAGCCTGAAGTCACCTCAGGTAACGTCTTCATGCGCCTCCTTTCCCCACCTCCTTTGCCCTCCTCCTGCTCGCCGACATCACTGCGGTTCTGCCTCGGGGCTGAACAGCACCAGAGCCCCCACACAGAGCAGGGTTTGCTGATAAGCTATTAAACACTCAGAATCTAATTACTAATACAGCCCTAACTTTGGTCCATTTACAAGGTTTTGTTATCAAACTATGCCTACTGAAACAAACGTACTAATTAACCACACTGGAAATAGGATGGGAATAATAGCCCGTTATTCTAAAACTGTGCTATTTCTGCCACAACAAGAACGATCCTTTGCGGCGAGAAGTGCTGAGCACATGTTATTGTCTGGCTCAGTGCTTTGGAGCTGGGGAAAGCGAGATGCAGACCCAATGGAGCTGGGAGGTTTTTTCCCCAGGGACTCTCCGGGCAGTGAAGGAGGATTTTGTTAGCTGGGGAGCTGGGGAGTTGTTCACTGAGGCTGTGGTTTGTTGCTGATATTTACCATCATCATCTTGACCATTCCTGTCTCACCTAGAAGTATTCCTTAGTAGCACGAGCTCCATTTCAGCACAGATGTAGAGGGTATTAGATGCAGGATGTCAAGACAGATGCAGGGAATGCCTGTGTTAGAGGTGAGCAGCTGGTCACATCCACTGTTATTTCAACTCCAGACCGTTTTTTTGTGTGTGTGTGGACAGTTTACATCTGACAGAGTTCAGCTCTTCATCCTTTTCCAGCAAGGTTTGTTTTTATTTTGGAAGGCCCTTTCTGTGCCTGTTTCCAGGGTGCTTTGCAGGGAAGGGCTCGCTGCTCCCTGTTATACATCAACACTTCAGGCGAGTGTAGGAGATGAAAGAGAGTTGCTGTATGTGTCCAGCTCTCACTGGCACTTTGCATAACAGCACCTGGTGCCTGTGATGATGGAAAAGGCAGATTACAAAATGACACCAGCCTTTCAACAGAGGAGACCAAAAAACCTGAGCTAAGGGCCTTAAAACTGCATTAAACAAAGCAGTGTGATGCAGTTTCCCTTGTCATTCTTAACTGCATAGTGAAAAAAACTCCCCGTGTCCCACAGACGGATGAACCCTGGTGTGATTGTGACTGCAGGACTGAGGGGTGTTGTCCTGGAGCTCGGTGCAGGATGGTGCTGAGGGGCTGGGACCAAGACAGAGGCTCTCCGAAGGGGTTTTCTCTTTCACCGAGTCCACACTTCGTAACTGCTTCTCGTAACTCAGTAATTACAGCCAGTATGTTTATTTACAGAAGTAGGGGCTGTAATTACATTCTAATTAAAATGTATAATTAGCTAATTAGGCTCCTTAATGTGGATTAAAAACTAGTATGAGTGTGAGCTTGGAGGCAGATGTTCTCAGCCATGCTGTCCATGGCTTTATCCCTCCGGAGGGCAGGAATCTCATCCCATGTGCACCGCCAGGACACAGGCACTGAGGAGTGGTGCTGCTTGCAGGGGGAGGCATCCAAATGGCCTTTTTTTCCCCCAGGACAAAGTCAGCTTTAGTGGTCTCTTACCTGGATAGCCAGGAGGAGTGTTTGCTGCTGGTGGAGACAGCCTGATGGTGCTGAGCAAGGAGCGGCCGTGCTGAGCGCTGAGGGGCTTGCAGGACCGATGTCAGGTTAACTGTACAGAAAATGTGGAAGCTCCCCCAGAGTGCACAGACTTAATTTTATTGTCTTTTTAGCAGGCTCTAACGAGAACTGAAAGAGCTATCCATCTTTGCAGGTGGATAACATTCTGGCAGGACATTGGTTGCAAGGAGATTTTAGACCTCACGGACCCAAAGCCCTGCCGAAGTTGGATCCCCAGGGAAGCACGCAGGCAGGGACCTGCAAATATAACTCTTCTCTCCTCAGGCCTTCAGAAAGAGCCAGAATGGGCAAATTCTGCTCCTTTGGCACAGACTTCAAGGAGAAGAGCACAGGGCAGCCCGGGTGGCTCCGGCTAAAGCGGTGTCCCACGGGTGCTGCTGCTAGCGCCCGCTGCCCTTGCAGATGCTGCAAAGGGGGAGAAGGCGAGGGCAGGGCCAGGGGTTCAGGGAAAGCATCTGCTGCGAATGCAGCCTCCGACAGCTGATGGAGATCTCGCTGCCCCTTGCTCCTCTGTGCTCCCAGGGGAGAGGAGAAGCTAATGGGGTGGAAGGGCTGCCAGAAGGCTGGGGGCTCCGCAGGTCAGGCGGATGCTGTCCTTGCTGCTGAGTTTGCTCAGGCTGCAGAGATCCCTGCAGGGAAGCATGTAGGCTGCGGAGATGCAAAAATAGCTGTCTGCTTTCAAAAGCATGCAAGTGGTGGTGCGAGCAGGGCTGCTCGCCCTGAGCCAGGTCCCCCAGCACCCTGGGGCTGCAGGAACAAGCAGAGTGTGCGGGCAGTGCTCCCTGCAGGCATCTCCTCTGCCTCACCCTCCTTTGCTTCCAGCAGCTCAAGTTCATGGGGTGCTCTTGGTGCTTTTCCTGCTCCCACAGCTCCCTGGGGTGGCCTTGCTGCAAACGGCACCTTGTGGATAAGGCTGGAGCATCTCCTTGCAGGAAAAATGAAGGCTGTGGAGCTTTAGAACCAGCTGCCAGCACTGCGTGGTGTCACAGTACAGAACCCCAACTTGCAGTGCAGGTAATAATGACAAAAGTCAACATGCTCTTGGTAGCAAGAAAAGCCTTTAGCAAAACTACCCGGCTCCTCTGGTACTGAGCAGTTGTCGGTGGTCTCGGTGTGGGAACAGCCCTCTGCCCCCTGGGCATCCTGTACTGCAGGGCCACACACCCTCCCCTGCTCTCCTCCCATATTTCCCTGGTTCCAAGGCCCCGAAGCCCAGAGCAAGCTTGTTTCTTCTTTTTGTTCATTATTCAAAACGCATTTTGATTTAATTCTTCTGTTTTGCTGCTTTAGGCATTTCCATACAGCTCTCGTGGGGGTTGCTGGATGCTATGGAGGCTTTGAAATCACACGCTTTGGTTTTGATGTGTGGCTCAGCAAGGGTTTTTGGCCTCAAAGCTTGTGCACTGCTTGAGCAATGGAGCACCCTGCAGACCTCCCAGTGCACGTTGGGGCTTGGGGGGTTCTTGTTCAGACTTCCAAAACTCCCCTCTGGCTGGACACCGAGCTGCCTCTTGTGCCAGGAGTTTGCATGCACCTCTAACCACTGAAACTGCGTTTGGATGTCTGACAAGTAAAGAATCGAGCAATGACAGGGAAGAGGCTGGAGATGGAGGCTTGCAGCTGCTGGAGGATTTTTCTTTACTTCTGCTCAGATTTCAGCCCTTTCTGCTCGGAGTGGATGCACTGTGGGAAGAAATGGGCTGAAATTCACACCAACGAACCAGGGTGGAAAATCAACGTGCTGGAGAGGGCTGGACTCGGATGAAATGCAATTAGTAGTTGTGTAATTGCACTGAACAAATCTGACCCAAAAGGAGGGCTTTCAAAACAGATATAACATATGGTGTCAGAGATGAGGGATATAATTTAACAGATTACTGCCCTCAGAGTTAGTGAAGGGCATCTCTTCCAGCACTGGAGCAACAGCAGGGAAAGCAGAGCCACGACAGACAATTTAAATGAGTAATAAATGTTCCCTCCCTTCCCCGAGCAATTGAGCTTCAGAAGGAAATTAAGCTATTTACAATTCCTGATCAAATCCAGGAGATGATTTCGTTTGGAGAAGAGAAAAGCTCATGTATTTAGTGAGTAATGGTAATGTTTGCAGTAAGTGAGGGGCTCTCAGCAGGTAAGAATAGAAGCGCAGTGGGCTGTGAAAAGTTGCATCAAGGAAGGTGGTCCCAGGAGAACGAGAAGATGTTAATAGACTTGAAACCTCATTGGCATAATGGGTCATTCATACCGAAGACGGTGAATTCAACCTGGAACGGGAGGGGGAAACGGGCTCCCCGAAGCCTGGAGTAGCTTGTTTGGCTGGGTGAAATGAAGGCTGAGGAAAATGAATGCAGGCAATAAATGCACTTAGAAGGAGAACAAACTGAAAAGAGGGAGGAAAAACTCCTTAAAGAAAGCTGTTATGGAAGTGCACTCCGGTATGAAGCGCCTGTGAGATGAAATCCAGGACGTTCTGGACCTGCAGAACTCCCAGGCTCGGCAGCAGCTTGCTAACAGGAGTCCTGGGAGCCAGCAATTCAACAATTTTAAGACATTATTTGATAAAGGCATTAAGAGGATATGTCGATGAGCACAGATGAGGCGGGGCTACACATGGACGTGCAGAAGGTGCTTTTCAGTCGAGCACTTCTGGAAGATGGTCCGGGGTTGATGAGGACATGAGCAAGGAGCTTTGGGAACGTTGTTTCCACTCCCGTGTCTGTATTTCTGTCCCTAAGCCAGACATTTCTGCAACCCAAGAGGCAATCTATTGTAAGCCTTACCTCCTGTCAGCGCCAATAACCAAAAAGCACTTAGAGGGAAGGCTGTTTTCAGCTAACATCACGGTGAAAGGCATACCACGCAGGCAGGTGCCCACGGTCCTGCAGCATCCCCGGTGCCTGCGTTACAACATGCACAGGGAAATGAAAAAAATAAAATAAAATAATGATGTAAATGCACTCCTAGTACCTGCAGGCTCTATGTTCAAGGATGCTTTTAGCATCCAGATAAGTACATCTGACTGTTTAGCTGTCCTCTGATGGAATAATAGCATGTGTCCAACTGCACTCTGCTGTCCTGCTCCCTCGTGGTGCTTACTGCCATCTTACGAAAGGGTTTATTAGCTGAACGCCAGTCCTGCCGTAGTGTTCTTGATTGCTCCTGGATAGCTGCTCTGTGGGGAACTATCACGCATCTGGGTTTCTTCTTCTGCAAACCTTGTTTTGAGAATTCCTGCACACGAATGCAGAGGCTGACATATTTCGCTCTGCTCTTAAATTCATTTTGTCCCCGGCTGGATCTCCATGGGTCCCCAGCACCACGTAAGGACAGGGTCAGACTGCAAACCGACCAGAGGAAGTGGCTGGAGATGGAGAAGAATGAACATCATATTAATTGCCTCTTAAAAATTATTCTACTTTGATTCTTCTCTGAGAAGTAATCCCTCGGGGCGAGTTTGCACCAGAACATGATACAGCTAATGAAACCATTTTCTCCCTGACATCTGTAAATTCTGCATTTATTGGGTGATGGATGAGGATCCAGGGCCCAACCACGTTCCCTGGGGTGTGTAAAAATCTTGTCTCCATCTTCCAGGGGGTGAGACCATGCAACCTGCACAGCCTGCATCTTCCCAACCTGGTGTCTGGGGGGCTGTGGTGCCCCTCTCCTCAGTGAAGGTAGGAAGGAGAAGAGTGTTACAGGAGTGCTTCCTCTCCTCAGCCTCCAAAGCCAGGTTTCAGAGCCAGGACAGGAGGGCAGGGTGGTGCAGAGCAGGAACCAACAGCTCTGAGAGGCATCGTGCGCTCTCTTCCTGTGCACCAGCCTTTCCCTGCTGGTTTCAGCCTTAACAAATGATTTTACACAGGACTTTATTCACTGTCTTTTGGGATGAGCACTCCGACAACGGAGGATGTGGAATAAATCATTGCAATGAACAATACAGTGACAACATGTCAGGTTTAGAGGAACAACTTTTTATTCCGAGGAAATGTCCAAATAGGACTGGACATTTATATGAAATATGGAGAGATGTGTGCTTCCATTAGACAGGGTAAACGCATACAAGATATAAACTATCTTCCTTCGTGTCACTACACCGCGCTGCCTGGGGTTAAAAAGAGTCTTACTGAATAATTTCCCGTTATGAGGTTCGGGATATTGGCCTCTCCTGGAGACGACACGCAGGGTGAGATGAATGATTTAGTCAGATCTGCTCTGGCAGGTCTTATTTCTTACGGTGACACGAGTGCGATGTTTTGCAAGACAGATTAAACTCTGCCACGACTGTAACAGCCAGTCTAGGACCAGCCGTTTTATCCTCCTTCCAGAGACTTGCAGACAGATGAAGTACTCTGGGTCTTCACTGCCTGCCCTCAGGGCATCAGGGCTGAGCTGCACCCCGTGTGCCCAGCTCGGGTGATGATGCTCAGGTCCAAGAGCACGGGGCTTGCACCCACCACCCACTCCCTTCGTACACCACAGCCCAAACGTTTGACCTGGAGCCCCTCGAGCCCTTCTGCAAGTGGTGCCATCATCTTCATCCCAGCTCCCTTGCTGAAGCTGGTGGTGGAGCATGGAGGGCTCAGCCAGGAGCCCTGTGCACAAAGGTGCCCTCGCCAAGATGCTGCCCCCACCTGCAAGGGTGCTGGCACCCCTCGGGTGCTCAGTGATCCTGCTGATAAACCCCCCTAAAGATGGTAATAGGTGGGGAGGGGGAAATGGTGGTGAAAAGGGGTTAGGAAACACGTGGGGGTAGGAAGGACGTTGGGGGGGCTACTGTTGATTTTTAATTTTATTTATTTTTTTGACCACAGCATCACTGCTGGGAAGCCACAATCAGGACATCCAGGATTCATTATCCGTGATGAGATTTGGCAGGCTGCTACCAGGATTAGGTAGGTTTTAGGCTGGTGCTTTTGGCCATTTCTCTCATTATGGGCTTACAGCAGCTGCCTTATCTCACTGAGAAGCACTTTTATTAGAGAGGGGACTTGGGGGAGAAAGAGAAGGAATGAGGTAAGGAAGGAAACGATCCAACAAGAGGCTCAGGCAAGGTGATGTCCCGAGCTGGTGGCCACATCGCCTTGTTCGCCCTCCCCGGAGAGTCCTGGGGAGCTCAGGACCCAGCCCTGGCTGGGGTGGAGGCAACCCCAGGATTTTGCCAGCTTCCCTTAAAGCAACACCAAGCACCCGCAGGTGGGGACGGCTTTTTTTTTTTTTTTTTTTTTTTTTTTTTGGTTATTTTTATTTTAGGTCTCTAAAAAGCTGAAGCAGGATGGTGGGAATCAGGAGATAAAGCTGTAACACTCTTCTCCTTCCTACCTTCACACGCATGTGCCGGTGTTTAATTTAGAAAGCTCTCTCGCTTTAGTCACTACTTTCTTATTGCAGGTAGGCAGAATTGATAGAAATATTGATCTTCTTTTAATGAGTTCTAAGGGCGGAAAAGACGAGTGACTCAGAGCAGCGAGGCAGCACGGGCTGAGATGTGCCTCGGCTTTCATACCTGCTCCTGAGGCACCGTTTTGGAGCTGGTTCTCACCTTTTTCCCCACACTGGCACTCGCTCCTTGACCTTCTTCCCTTCTGGTGTGTGCAGGGAGAGTGCTTGCCCTTTGGGTCAGCCGGCCGCTCACAGGCTAGATCCTCATCCAGCTCCTGCAAGGGTCAGTGCTGGGTTGGGTGCAAGGGGCCTGAAAGGGAGGTGATGGAGCTGCTCCTGCAGCACCTCGGTGAGCCCCCAGCTCGAGCACCCCCAGCACAGGGGGCTCAGCAGCTCCTGTGCGGCTGCCTGAGTTCCCAGCGGGCTCCCCAGTCCTCCAGCACCATCTACAGTCCTCGGAGCAGCGAGGAGATGCTCCGGAGCCACCAGGTACAGCCCAGCAGCACCCAGGAAAGAGGCAAGGTTGATTTGGGGGCCCTGCGTGGTCCTGAGCTCTGCCCTTTGGCTTTCTGTTCCCAGCTGGAAGGGGCCGCCAGGTTCCCCCACCAAGCCTCAGCACCAACCTGCGAGCCGGGGCTGTCATGGAATATTCATGGGAGTTTCCTCCAGTAAATGGCATTAAAAATTCATCGATCTTTTGAGTAACAAGCCATCAGCTGTGTCTTCTGGGCTGGAGAAGTGTGTAAACAAGAAGGGGCTTTTGTTTCTTTGTTTTCGTGACACAGCTGTTCCAGCCTCGGCTGCCTTCTGGTTTTCAGACTGGCTGAAATTGGTGCTCAGTCTCCCCTCTCATGGAGGGAAAGTTAGGGTTTAATTAACTTATCTGGAGATGGACATACTGTAATTTCTGGGGGTGTAGCCAGCTGGAGAAGCAGCATGGCTGGAGGGATGGGACCGTACCGGGCACTGGAGCTCTTTGCAGGACCCTGGGAGCTGCCGATGGGCTGAGCACACAGCTCGCTGCCGGGGGCTGGTTTCCATAAGCAATTTTGGGGCACTGGGAACTGGACGAACTCTGCAGCAGGGGCTGGCACTGCTGGTTGGAAGGAGGCCCCGTGCACCCTTCTTGCAGGGTGCACACCCTGTCTGTCAGCAGCAAGAAATTAGGCAGAGAATGAGGAGCCGAGCTGCGGGCTGCCCTTTGCTGCTCTCCGATAGCCCAGGTGGAGAACCCGGCACCTGGGGAGCTGGGGCTGTTTTCCTGCAGGTCTCACTGCAGCCCTGTTGGGCACAGGGGGGGACAAGGAGGGTCTCGCTGAGTGAGGGTGGCTCCGGCCCCCCTAGCACCTGGGTGAAGCAGCCTGCAGCAACAAAGCTGCACCTGGCGGCAAGCACCTGGCACAAGATGCGGGGCTGATACGGAGCACCTGCAGGGCGTCTTTTCTAATTTTTTTCCCAGCTTAAAACAATTTCCTGCCCAAGGTTTCTTCTAATAAAGGTAGCTGTTAGAGGGGAGCTTGGCCTTTAGTCTGTTCGTGCCTTGGTGTGGCTGCTGCTCTTCAATGCCTCTGGTGTGCAGGTGAGCAAAGCGAGGGGGGGAGAGGAGGGACAGCAGGTGGAAGGTGGGGCTGGAGCATGCCGGCAGCTGCTGGGGTTGCTCAGACAGAGCTGGGGAGGGAGGCGGTGGGGAGCCAGGGACAAGGGGCCCTCGGAGCTGGGTTTGTGCCGAGCGAAACCTGAGCAGCTTTTGTTGGAGACGCTTTGCTTGCTGGCATGGTGAGCGGTGTCTTCTCTCAGCCCCCCTGCCTGGAATGAAGCAGTTCCCATCCAGGGAGTCTGGTCTGCCACTGACCAGCACCCTGCTTCTCTGCCTAGGGGTCATCTGAGGCTGAAAGCTGTCCCCCAAACCTGCCTGGCATCGGGGACGCCGCACAGACCTGTGAGAGCCTGACGGCAGAGCTGAAGCAAGCAAGGACAGGGGCAATCCCAGGACACGGTGAGCAAATTATGGGCTTGGGGAGAAAGGGGGAACCCCAGATCTTGACCTTCCACAGGATCCATGGCCCTAGCTCATCTGCTTGTGACACTGCAGGGCACTGGGCTGGGAGGGACACAGGAACAGGACCCTAGTGACCTGAGAACCTCACCAGGGGCTCTGTGGTTTCACAAGGGATGGATGAGACAGTGTTCATCCTCTCCCTTTGTCTCTTAAAGACTCTGCTGACACATCTCTCAGAAGTTTCTGCACCATCCAGAGGCTGCTGCTGCTGCTGGAGGCCGTGGTGCTGCTGGCGGGGCTGGCGGTGGGGGCTTGGCTGCTGGGTCAGTGCCCGTGGTGGGACGGTGCTGCCTGGGTGCCCAGCACCCCTGCAAGGGGCTGCCCAGCCCTGTGGTCTCACCCCTGCCCTCTCTCCTTCCTGAAGCGAGGCACCTCAAGATGCCACAGCCGGACCTGGGCTTTGCCCCGCCACAGGAGCCGGGTGGGATCCCAGAGTGTGGTGAGGGTGAAGAGGATGAGCCTGTGGTCCGTGGGGCTCCTGGCAGAGGTCTTAATCCCCCCCCCCCCACCCCTGGCAAGCCCAGCAAGAGCAGAAAAGATTCATTATCTTCAATAATGAATCTGTGCTGCTGAACCAGCAGCTCATTTCAGCTGTATGGTGCAATAGTTTCACTTGGTTTTTAAATCCTGCTGTATTGGCTTCAGTGTCTTTTAGGATCAACCCGGACAGCTCACTGCTGGAAGCGCGGGTGCGAGGCCATCCCGGCTGGCTGCTGGCCTGCCACGAGCGATGGAGGCTCAAGCTGGGCACACAGCTCTGCCGGCACCTCGGGGCGCTCAGGTGGGTTCGGGGTGCTGAGCGGGGCTTGGGAGGCCGGGGAAAACTGTGGGAGATGGCTGCAACCACCCAGACACCTTCCTGGTCATGGGACAAGGAGGGTGGTGGCAACACAGGTGCCAGGGTAGGAACCACTCTTGGGATGGTTCCTGGGATGGTTGTGGCTGCTCCTGCAGGATGACCCACCAGAAGGGAGTAAACCTGACGGACATCAGGGTGAAGGACGCTCAGGAGTTCATCCAGGTCAGACCGGGCCAGGAAGGCAGCCTGGAGGACATGTGGCAGATCAGGTACGGTCAGGCCTGGGTTATGGCAGGCTTTGCTTGAGGCACAAAAATGCCTTTTTGGGCTTAAAATGGACAGAAAACCATGCTGGCTTTGCCCAACGGGCAGCCCTATTGAGGAGTGCTGCAGCTCCCTGAGCGCTCCGCAGTTTTCTGATCAGAGGTTCACCCTGTGCAGGAGCAGCTGTGAGTCGGGACGAATTGTGGCTCTGAAGTGCTCAGGTCAGTGCCTCCCTCTGCCCCCTGCCCCTCCACCAGCCCCTGTCCCATCCCTCACGGCTGCCTTGCAGGGTGTGGGCTGCCCCCTGGGGCTCTACGGGTGGTCGGGGGCACGGATGCGGCCCCCGGGCGCTGGCCCTGGCAGGTGAGCGTGCGCCACGGCTCCCGGCACCGCTGCGGAGGCTCCGTGCTGGCTCCCCGCTGGATCGTGACAGCGGCTCACTGCGTGCACAGGTAGCGGGGCGCTGGGTGCCCGTCCTCATCCCCGGCCTCGTGTGGGGAGCCCTGGGGTGAGGGCTGGGTGCTGTGGCGCTCAGTTACAGGCGGCTGCACACCTCTGGCTGGCTGGTGCGCGCTGGTGTTGCTCGTGGCTCCATCGAGCAGGAGGCTGGGGTACCGGTGGAGAAGGTTATTTACCACCCGCTCTATAACAGCAGCAGCCTTGACTATGACATTGCTCTGATGAAGCTCCGCGTCCCCCTGAATTTCTCTGGTAAGACGCTGTTTTGGCCCTCCCTCAGCTGCAGTTTCTCTGAACCTGCAATGAAGAGATGGCTGGAAAACGGCCTGCTCTGACTCTGCCCTTCGGGAGAAGCTGCTGAAGAGGGTCCCCAGCCTCTCCGGGCACCTGGAGGCAGTGTGCACAGCAGCTCCCAGCTGTGTTGGGGAAGGTGGCAGTGGGAGCTGAGGCCTCCAGGGGCCTGGTCTGAGGGCATTTCGCCTCCCCGTGCAGGGCTGAGCAGCTCTGTAGGCTGGCAGCTCACAGCCCCGGCTGTGCCTGCTCTGCATGGCCCTGAGCTGTCCCGGGGCTCACCACGTCCCCTTCCCAGCAGATGCCATCCGTGCTGTGTGTCTGCCACCCTCCCACCACGACCTCTTCCAGGGCACCCCTTGCTGGGTCTCAGGCTGGGGCTACACCAGACCAGACCAAGGTAAGCACCTGGCTTGTCCCTGCTCCTTGGTGCTGACCTGCAGCTTTCCGTACTCCTCACTGAGGTTCAGTTCTTTCCATGCCTGGTCCTGCACCTCTCCCCTCCTGCAGCCTGCACCTCCCTTCAGCAGCCCCATTAATCCCTTAAGGCCCCAGCTTCCTCCTGACCCTTCAGTTACAGTGCCCTGCTCTTCCCTTTCTGCTTCTTGGAGATCTCATTTCCCTCTTGGCTTCTTCCCTCCCCAGCACAGCTAACGGACACTCTGAAGGAAGCGCTTGTTCCCCTAATTAGCACCAGGAGGTGCAACAGCTCGTGCATGTACGAAGGAGAGCTCACGGCCAGGATGCTGTGTGCCGGCTACCCGCAGGGGAAAATAGACGCGTGCCAGGTAACAGCAGGGAGTGACCAGCGCAGCTGGGGTGTGTGCAGCTGGAATGAAACAAGCAGTAAGTGTTATATCCCCATACGCTTCAGTCCTTGTTCTCTTGCAGGGGGACAGCGGGGGCCCCCTGGTTTGCCAGGACGAACTCACGTGGCGCTTGGTGGGCGTTGTGAGCTGGGGCCAGGGCTGTGCCGAGCCCAACCACCCCGGGGTTTACACCAACGTGGCTCAGCTTCTGCCGTGGATTTATCACATCACAGAGGTAAGCTTGGGGCAAACATTAGGTGTGTGTTCAGCCTGACCCGCAGCCAGGCATGTGGCGTAGAAAAAGCCAGGTGCTAGCATCCTGTTTTTACTTGTTACTACCCCATGCTCACCCTTGATGCATGATCTCAGGGCTAACCTGCCACCCTGCAGCATAGTACCAATTCTTTTTTTTTCCTTTTTATTTTTATTTTTTAATTATTAGATCTACTAGAAGCAAAGCAAGGAGAGACATCACAGAGCAACACCTGGCCCGTTCCGAAGGTCCTGCTTTATACTGCGTTACTGTCACCATAAGTGAATTCCCACAGACAACACGAGAAAACAGGGCCAGTATAAATAGTTTATTAAAGAAAATAGCATATTACATTTCTGTGAATGATCCACGTGAGAGAAGTGCTGTTTTTCAAAATATCAATTTTTTGGTATCCTATTTATAAAAGGGCAAGGGCTCCCAAGAGATGTAAGCGTCATGGGAACATTCCCAACCCTCAAATGAATTACTTGAAGTAGTGAAAGGGAAAAAAATAAGGAAAAGCTAGAGTGGCAGTCGGAGTTTGGATCAATGTCTGACTGCATTTTTCTATTCTCACAGACTGGACTTGGTGTAAATGGGAACTTGACTGCACCTGTCCCCTCCCCATACCACTTATATACCACTTGTGTCCCGAAACAAGGAGTCTCCTTGTCCCCAGCCCTGGCTCTGCCTGGCTGACCTAGCACCCAGAACAGGGCCTGCTCTGAGGTTCTGCTGTGATTCAGGTGCCATGTAAAAGCCAGCTCTAATTTTGGTAACCCCCAAATGCTCAGGAATGCAAAGAAGTCAGACAAAAGTCCAAATGAAAAGGATACAATGATAGGTTACATTAAAACGTGTAGCTCTATGATTAAAACTGTTGTAAGCAGGTCATGACATGCTTACAAACCACTACATAGCAGGAAATACTGTCTGTGCAGCAAGGGGCACATCTTGGCATCTGGGCTACATTTCAACAAATGCTATTGAGAAGGTTTCCAACTAAAATAAATGTACATTTCTTGAAGTCGCAAACAGCCTTTTGTAACTTACAGCATTATCTTCTAGGTAAGTGTACACTTAATTCCCTTTAATTCCCTTCTTGTATTTACTAGTGTTTATATCATTCTTAAAGTAAATTAAAGTTACTATCAAAAAGACAATAGATGCCAGACATACGTAATTCATACACAAATCAAAAGTTAAAGGAAGGAGCTGAACTGCCTTCTATAGCTGGCAAAGTCAGATTGAAAACTTTGAATTCAGTTTTAAGATAGTTCCCATGAGAAATAAAGCCATGAGGAGTTTTGCCACTTGTGCAAAACACTCTGACTCAGTAAACGTTTCACCTGGAACAGGGTTTTCTCTTTAAAATTTTCACTCTTTTGAGGTCTGCTCTTTAGGGAAACCTGAACAAAATGGGTGGATAAGAGCAAAATTTGGCACTTCATTGTTAGAAGGACACCAAAAGCTACCCCCGCTTGTGGGTTTCATATGTAATTTGCAGGGATGTAAGAGGTAAGACACAAAGGGGGTACATGTCCCCTGATGTAAAACTGCATAGGTAATTCACAAGTGAGAAATAACAATTTCTCTAAGAGACGCTTAAAGCAAGCTTGAGATGACGTTGGACAGCACCTTGCATGGGAGGCCCACCTGCCAGCAGTGCTCAGTCCCCCAAAGAGTTTGGAGAAAGGACGGGATTTATTTGCCTACGCTGGTCTTACAGAAAGATGAAATCCAAGAAGATGGAATTTAGCAAACATCACAAAAAGCATCTCTTCTTCACTAGGACTGTATACCCACCAGCTCATAAAGCACAACTACACTCTGGACATGACAGCTGCAGGGAGCAGGGTGGGAGGTTGAATTTTCAAGCCCAAACTCCATGTGTGTAGCAGATAAAGCAGCTGCAGTTAGTGCCCACGTGTTACCCACCTCTGATTTCCTTTTCTTAGACTCACAGAGCCATCCCATTTACCCTGCTGACAGTGAGCTAGGAATTTTCTCTCCTCCCTTAGTCAAGCCTCCAGGAAGCACACACCTAATGCCAAGCTTTTTGTAGTCCAGTACAAGAAGGATCAAATCCAAAAAACAATCTCAGTTCGTTCTCGCTTTATCAGAAGATGCAACATGTAGAAGCTAACAGTTACTTGATTTTGGCCAGTGCTGCTGCTCTTCTTTCCGTGTTCTGGAACAAGGCTCGTATCAGACTCTTCACTTCAGCTGGGGAGAATTCAGCTGCAAGAGGCCCCTTCCCATCTGCCCATCTACAAGAAAGAAAGATCTTGATTTAACAAAATAGCGTGGAAACTTCACGTTAAAACAAGCCTTACACCATTCACCACAAACCAGTGCCCTTCTCCAGCTCCTGTAATGAATGGTTCAAGTAAAATTAAAAGCATAAAGCAGTTATAGGCATGTTACAGTAGTAAAGGTGGAGGCAAAACAGATCTAGTTAGCAGCCTGTTGGCTGCATGCAACTTGAGTCCAGAATTATTTAATTAGGCATAAAAAACAACAGGTGTTAAGGTAATTCTTGCACTTACTACAAACTTTGCAGTTCAGAGGACAGTATGTCTCCTTCTCATTCAGATGTACAAGTGAAGCAAATGTGAGCAGGAAACATCTACCTTCTGACAACTCGTGACAACTAAAGTAATAGGAGTAATAATGCAAATCCTTATGTATAATTCAGATGAATGCCTCTTGCAGGTTAAAAGACCTAAGAAACAGTCTCTAAAAACTGAAGACCAATTACGTGCAATGGTAGCTGCAGTTACAAGGCACAGCTAACATCAAAAGCAGTGGGCAAAATGCCTGGCTGCTTAGTGTCGAGTGCTTCTGAATTTAGAGAGGTCGAGGGGAGATGTATAATTGCTCTGTGGGCACTTTTTTTTTTTTTTTTTTAACCATCGCCTTTTCTCCTGCAGCAGACAGCTGAATATATGACCAGTGAAATGAACTATAAACACACAGCCACAAAAAAGCACTAGGAGCAGCTATCTTGTCCTTATTAAAAGTGATTGCTTTTCATCTGAAAAGGCTCTCCTTAATGCAGTGCCCTGCTGGTGTCAGGCCACTTCCCAGCTCCCTGCACAGGGGATGAAGAACTAACTGAAGAGGAAGACACTCACTGATCTACTATTTCTTGGAGGTTAGCTTGCAGGATGATCATCAGCTCTTTGAATGTCATCCATTTCTGTACGTAGACTGGAACTTCCTCTTGATACTTCTTATTTTTGTCCTCCTCAGGTAGTGGGGTGAAAACTTGGGGTCCTTCCTCTACCATGATCCTACAGAGGGAGTACAACCTGTCTGCGTCTTCTGCAGAGATATCCTAGAATTGAAGAAATGTTAACAAAAAGAGCTGTTAGATGTGTCTTCGGAGTGCCCAGCAGTAAGTGAGATGAATTATTATTATTTTTCAAATGGGGCTGTGTGTGTGAAGATGGAAAGCAGTGGTTTGGATTGCATTTAACAATGTCAGGTTAATATAACTTATTTCACAAATAGCTATTTCATCACGTTCTCTGCAATTGCCTCAGAGCAAGGGTTCTGCTTCTGAACTGCACATCTTGGTGCACTAACAAGGATTTCACTGTGAGGCAGAGGGGTCATGAGGAAGGTCTGGAGCAGTTAATAAGGAAAGCACTCAGGTAACGCCAGCACAATGATGAAAGCAAAGCTTTTTGGCAGGCAGGGTATAAGCAAGTGTCTTAGCTATTAAAGGAAAAGAGGCCACCCAATTCAGAGTGGGGGGGCTCTTCAAGACATAGACTACAACTGGATCCCCTGAAACCTCAATTTGGAAAGAATTTCTAGCGGTCACACATGCTAGCTGTTAGCACCACCCCTACGCCTGGTACGTCCGTCTCGTGCAGTTACCTCTAGGGCAGCGATCCTAGTGACAATCTCTGAGAGCGCTGTGTTCAGTAAGGTCCCCATGGCCTTGCAGTACACGTTCACTGGAAGGACATCTTGCCAAACTTTCCCCAGTCTTTTCAGCTGATGCAACACCTGGAAGACAACAGCTATACGTTATCTACATGTCATCAAAAATCAACAGAAGCACAAAACGGTAAGGTGAGCGCACATGGACAGAAAAGCGTTAAAGAAACAGAAGGCTACGACTTCAGCCTGCTACCACTTAAAGCAGACCTTCCTGGAAAAAAATGCCACCATTTCAGTTTGCATTATGGCTCACCGATCTTTCCCTTGAAAAATGGAATACCCTAGATATGCACTATAAACAAAAGTTCAAAATTAAGAAACTTTGTCATCTTGGAGCATGCGGACCTGAACTCAGCATTCTACAAAATGAGACACAGCCCGGGGGAAAAAAAGGAATGCCAGAAAATTCATCTTTTGCAAAATTTCACTCTGCTGAAACAGTGCACGGTTCTCAGGACTAGTATTACACGCTGTACCTTTCCAAGGACAACATCTACAGACAACAGCATGTTTGACTTTGTTTGCCTTGCTTACCTGCCTTATTGCTTTGTTTGCTGCAGAGTAATTTTCCTCATCATCCATATTAGAAAAATTCCTGGCACTCGACAGCCTCTCCAGGATTTCTCCTTTCTGCACTCGCATCTGGGCCAGAAAACACTCCATTCCTTTAGAAGCAAAAACAAGCAGGGAGAAGCAATTAAGCATTTATTAAATTTGCTCTGCCTATGCCAATTTAGAGACTATAAGTGCTGACTAAAAAACTTATTATTTTGGGCCAATTTAACCAAGCTCAGTCACGTACTTAATAAGCTTTTGCACAGCTTGGATTGCTACAGCACTTTTGAAAAAGAGCCGAGTAGCAGAATTAGCTATAGATGACAGGCTCACGTTACACTAGTACAAGCTTATCTATCTCACAATATCTCTCCATAGAATACTGAAAGGTAAAATTACCAAGTCTCCTAAAACCAGGTACCAGATCGACAAAAGTAGCCGCTCCTTCACACAGGATGTTCGTCAGGCGGTATCGGAACTGGTGTCCCATGGTGAGCAAGTGGTGAGCAATATACATGCAGTTGTTGTGATGAATAGCTGCTAGCTGGGGGAGTTTCTGAAGGTTCTCTCTGTCACACAAAGGAGGAAGAAGAAGAAGTGTATGTATTTAGACCTGACCCTGTTAGAAAACTGTCATATGTATTGTAAACATCTGCCAAAGATGTTGCATGTTAATAACTGAAAGGAACGCTTGATACAGCCATCAGTTGGAATAGAAGTATTTCACCTCCTGCCACGTCCACACAAGAGCTTATGAACAGGAAAGAAGTTCTGTGGCTAGTGAAATGGAACCTTGGCATTCCAACTGTGTGTTGTACTCGCATCATTTCTAACAACCCATTTTCAAACAGGAAGATTCTTTATTACAGCATAACAGTGAGGAAAAGAGACAAGTCCTTTTTGGTAATACTTCGGTGTCCTTTGACACAGTTGTATACTTTAAATCTCCACTGGTGCTCTTCCTTACAGGAAGACCATCATGAACAATCTTAAAGGCTAACCGCTGTCAATGCCAAGGATGAGGAAGGACTCTGTTCTAGTTACCTCACCATTATTATTACTCTAGTGAATGGATGGATAAGACAGTTTACAAAACTCAGTTATGTTCTGGAGATGCAACTTTAGCTCATCTTTCCTCTGCTCCCATGTAGAGAAGGGCCATCAGGCACAGAACAAATTTCATTCACATCAAAGAAATACTAAGAACTATCTCCTTGGTCATAAGACTGCCAACTCAGAAACTCTCAGGCAAGTATTTTGCAGCAGGTACAGTTTAATAATGGATCAGGAGCACCAGCTTTTTCCCACTGGAGGAAGCCCTTAGTAATCTTTGGCTGTGGTGGACAAACAGGGAACAAGTGAAGCTATTCCAATAGCACTGCTCCGTCTCCAAACAGGCCCTAAGTAATGCACACACACTTACTTGTGGTATGTTGGTACTACATCATAAAACAGCTGGAATATATTCCGTACGGAGTAGAAGAGCTGGATACAGCTACAAAGAAAAGAAGGTTCCTGTTAGTTTGTCTGCGGAATTAATATCTCGTCTGCCAAGCGACTCTCAGGCCTTTCTTAAAAAAGGTTTTATTAGTGGTGAAGCATGTTTTTCTTACTGAGCAAGGGATAAATTGTCAAGATCAATTACAGCAATGTCAATAAAAGCAGCATCCTGGAAAATTCACAAAGGCTTCTCACAAAAGCTGTGATGACCTTGTAAGTTCAGCGTGGAAAAGATGAACTTCAGGCCACATGTCAGAACAGAGATTATGAAACCCTGCAAACAAAGGGAACACTGTCCTTTCTCCCAATAGGTATGTGTAAGTAGTCAGCCCTCTTTATGCCATGGTACAGTGAAAGGCATTCAGTACCTAGGAAACTCTCCCTCTTCAGGGTTGTGGTCTCCGGTTTTTTAAACCGACTCTATGTAGGTTCTCAGAATGTTTAATTGTTTTCTTGGAAGAGCCCTGCCAGATGCAGAGCTGGAGTTTTTTGCTTTCATCCAGCACATGAAAAAAGAAAGCAAGAACTCTCCTCAGAATAGGTGCCATAACTTATCATTTGGATGGAACAAAAGACATGTTTTTTGTCTTTCTAAATAATTGAAACACATGATAAAACACGAAAATGAACACAGCAGTAGAGTTTCTTCCAGCTAAAAGACTGAAGCCACGAACTGCCTTGTGCACCCTAGGGATTCACCACGTTTTCACCGCTGCAGTAGCTACAATACGGCAAAACCTTCCTGAATGCTCCCTCAGAACACAAGCCTCAAAGACTGCTTAACAAGAGTATTGCAGGGAACATATTCAGCAGCTGTACCAGGCTACTGCACAGACCCAGGGAGCAGCCTCTGGCCAAAACACAGTGTAACGTTAATGATTCATTCCAATTTTAAATATCTTCAGCTCTTTTAAATTTCTTTTACTCTATTAACAGATGCTTAGAGTTGCCAAAGGCAATAAATATCTGACTTCCAGGAGTTACCCGCTGATATATCATCCTACCACTGATCTGTGCTGCCTGTAGCCTCCAACAGCGTCTGATAAGCCAGTTCCATCAGTTTCTCCACCGACGAACTGATGCGGCACGTGGGCAAAGAGAACGTGTACTGGCTCAGTTTGGTCTCATTCTCCAAAGTCACCATTTCCTTAGGAAGTTGTTTAGATGTTTTTTGCATGTTTAAGTGATCTCCTGACCCAGGATCAGGAAGCTTTGGTAGGGCTATGCACGAATCAGGTGTGATCTAAGGGGAAAAAAAAGAAAGGTTGTACATTATTTGCAGCCCACGGAAAGGAGTTTGTGCAAGACTACAAAGTATTGATTTAAGACTCAAAATTAATACAAAGCTGCAGAAGTCCCCTAAGGCCCTTGGAGGTCTCATGGCTTATGAACTACACAGCAGACCACGAAGCAATCTATACACTGTTTCATGCCTAGAAGCAAGGTCTGTAAGTGATCCTCTAAGTTTTCTTACGTTTATGACGCTAGCCAGGAAAGCCTACAAAAGTAAGCTTCAAACATGTTAAGTAACATCTCAGTAGTGAAATAACCCACTTGAGCACTATTACAGACAACTTCAAACCTGTTGTTTGTGAAAAGCGCTAAATAATCACAAGTAGTCAGTGCTCTACAAAATACAAACAAACAAAAAAACCTCAACTGTCCTAGACAAGCCTTCTTCACCTGCTACACAATTTTTCCACATAGGAAAACAAGATATTGCAACAACGGGCACCTTTACAGTATTGTGTATTTCTGAGGTCATCAGGTTTCTGGCTGCCACAATCACATCTTGACATTTCTTATTGGCGAAGTGGGAATTGACGTTACGAGCGTATTTCAGTAAATCGGTTGTGTCTCCTGTCAAAAACTGCATGTTCTTCAGGGCTTTCTCAAATTCCTCTGTGGATTTAATCACCTGAGAAAGGCAGAGACATTCTGCATTGATACTTGTGAATTGCCAGTTATAATCTCCTAAAATCAAACAGCAAAATTAAAGCTGGATATAAATTCCTCCACTCAGCTGAAAGCAAAAGATGAAACTAAGTTGTAGAGGGAACTAACAGTTCTACAGCAATCTTTTGGAAGAAGCTGGCTCAGTTGGAGGACACAATTGTACAATAATACAGACTTTTAGCTGCAAGTTTGTTTCCTGATTTTGCTGGCAACCTAATTAAAAAATCAGAGGAGCAAGATGATTACATTCCATTACACTGGGCTACTTAGGGCAAACGGACTGGGGGTTGCCCTATGATCGTTGCTGTTTCTAACAGCTGCCTCTCCAGGAAAAGGATCTTTTGGCATTCTTCACTAGCAGTAAAGATATTACTGTTATTAAGATATTTTTTAAAAACTGGCCTACACAAGAAACCCCTGTGATCACTAGACCAAAAAAAAAAAGTAAAACACAGCAGTTCATTCACAAGAAGCCAGATGATCTCGCATCAGCATGTAAAAGACCTCTTCAGTCTCTTACAGAGGCTCACACAAGAGCCTTACGTCACACACCCGAGAACCTCCAGGTCTTAGTTACGTATGGTCTGAGGTCCCTGGATCAGACTTTGCACCATTAATAGGACATGTAAAACAGGCCACGGTTTACCAGAGAGAAGTACACAGTTCTAGATAAGCAAAAGATAGCTTTCTGATGAGGCTGGCCATGTGGCATTCCCACTATATAAACTCAGGAGTATTTGACACCTACCTCTATATACTGCTCTAGTTTGCTATTATTGGTTGGGATTGAATTCACTAGGCAGTTGTGAATGAGGCAGTCTGATAACTCTTCCCATATCATATCACCCAGCAGTTCTGCCAGTGTCACTCTGCACTCCTTTTTGTCTTCCGCGCGCTGTTCGACCGGCACATCTGAATTCAAGAGAAGAGAAACGGATTTTAATAAACCCGATCCCTGGACATGACCCTCCACCATTTCATTCAGTCCTTCCTGTCAAAAAAAGCATCTTTCAACTGTTCTGTAATTTTATAAAGGAGATGTTCTTCACATCCAAACCATGTGCTGTGACTGTGGAATAACCTCCGTCCCCATCAAAAGGCAACTGAATTTATGGTTAAACCGAGCCCACTTTCCCAGTATGTTTATTTCATGAAATCCTCGCAAAGCCCAGACCAGTTTGTAGCCCATGGAACTTCCTGCATGTGACTGGCTGACCGAGGGACCGCATCGGGACTTTCCCCTTTTGGACCTGAGGCATGCACAGATCTTCAATGAAGTGACTGGTCTTACCAGAGAGATTGTTTACCGAAAATTTAATTCCTTGATCCCTTTGAGCCAAAATACTTTTCTCCTCCATTTTCACATCACAAATGTTTCACGTATACTTGTTCACTGTTAAGTCCAGTTTGACAAGGTACACAAGAGCACAGCACAGCAAGTTACCATTAAAAGCTGCTTAGATCTTACAGATAACTCAATACCGTTTAACAAGGAGCTACGCGAGAGAGCTTCCACTCCCATTACATGGACGAGGTGCTGACCAGCAAGTCACTCTAATCCCAAAGAGAGGGACTACCTACTCAGCAGGTATTTGTGGAGAACTTCCAGAATGAACTTGATCTTGTCAAAAATCTGCACGGGAGAGGAATGATCCAAGTTAGGCTCTTCATGCTTAAAACGTAGGATGACCACATCTGACAGTTCTTCTGTGAATGGCTGAAGAGATGGGTATGAAATCAGCGGCTTGAGGATGTATTTCAGCAACAACTGGCCTAAGATATAAACAAAAATGTTTTCCTTTAGCAGAAGTCCGAGTAAGGCCCAGCTGGCAGTATTTTGGATGCACAGGCTCTTCAAGTGATGTGGAAGTACCACTGTCTAGACTAGCTGTATCAGAGAACATTCATGAGATAAAACGCCCGAAGTATGAAATCCTGTCCCAGCATCTGTCATGCTTCCTGATTACTTCTTGCCAACGCCTGAGAACAGAAAGGCCCAGAAGCTTACTAAAACCAACAGCCTCGGTCTTTGCAGATAAGGAAGCTTTAACTGGAAAAGCCCTTTAAACTCTTTAATCAGACCATGAAACCACAAAGCCACAGATAAAACAGTATACTAGAATAACCTGACAGGAAAAGATAAATAATTCTGGGCACTTTCGTATTGTAAAAACCAGAGGATTCACCTCACGCTCAGGGGGAAACACGAGGCAACAGACAAAGACGTCTCCCAATGTATGACTGAAGTGAACTGGACCTCAATATCCATCCTAAAACAAGCCTGAACTCATATCCACTCAGGCTGCAACACCTATACGGATCCAAGGTCTCTCTTACCAAAAATTTTAAGCTTGGTGCGCAGTTCTCCTAGGACAGCAAATGCCTGCAGCACAGAAGCAACAGGCGGGCCAGCAATCTCCTCCTCTTTTGATGGCAGTGTACACAAGTGCAATTCTGAATGCATCACTGACTCCAGGCTGCTACTTTCTAGAGAAAAGGAAGAAACATCTGTTAGAATGTGGTCTGAGATAGAGCAGATCTGAGAACCCACTGCATTCCTCAGCTGGTAACTAAAGTGATACGCTACCTCTCCTCAATTCCAC
Source organism: Nettapus auritus (assembly GCA_011076525.1). Taxonomy (NCBI): domain Eukaryota; kingdom Metazoa; phylum Chordata; class Aves; order Anseriformes; family Anatidae; genus Nettapus; species Nettapus auritus. The sequence goes on from CM021788.1 coordinate 5,966,205, forward strand.
AAAACAAAATTCCCACAAAAGACCGTCAGAAGAGAGTACCAAATATCTTGTGTTTCAGTACAGGACAAATCTGCAGAATTCTTCTTTCAGTTGCCATGAAATTGAATGACATTTAGTGACAGTCACCCCCCTTGTCCCCATTGCAAGTCAAATGTTATAAAAGGAAAACTTCGTGTTTTAATGAAGACACCAATATACAAATTCTAGAGCAGCTGCAACCAAAGTAGCAGCCAAAAACCTATCAGAGAAGATAAAGTATTCTTAAAACTACCCTAGTAGGAGAATATACGCAGTCAAAACAAAAAAATTTGGAACTCTCCTTAAACCAACCTTAATTCAACATTACTGCATTTCCTATCTTGTAGGTGCTTGAAACCAGGCTTATTTCAAATAGCGAAGCAATAATAGTGTAATACACCAGAATTGTGAGCACCTTTTGAAGGAGGAAGCTTCCATACAGCCAATTTCTGCCATTCTTCTCCTAGATGATAGAGCATATTTTGTGTCTGCACTGTGAGCTCTGTGCCTAGTGCCTTCAGGATCTTCAGCTCAAAGCCCTTGCGGGATTCCAGCATTTTCAGGCTGCTTCTTGCCTGGTGGTGAAGTTCAAACACACAACATGGGTAACTGTTGCCCCTGCCACTGAAAAGGATCTTGTGAAATTTATTGAAAGCATCTATCAACAATTTTGCCACACGCTTAAGAAGTCATTACCTTTTCCAGTTGTTGAGCTGCTACAACATACTTCTTTTCCAGCAATGCAGTGTTGTACTCTTTCATAGCTGTATCAAACTGCAACAGTCAAATAGGATCGTATGTAAGAGCATATCCACTTTAATATACATAAACATAATTTTTAATAAACATAATTTTAAACAACATGAGTAGACACACGAGTTACAGTTAGTTATTCAAAAGAGAAGCCCAGAATAAGGTAGAGACAAAGCAGCAGAGAACACAACTACCACTAAACCATTTTAAGATGCACTTCCTCACCTCTTGTAGCTTTTTCAGAATACTCAAAACCAGTGTGTCTCGCTCCAGCTGCTGCTTCAACTCAGTAAATTCAGCAACAGCAACATTTAGGTCTCGTTGAACCTAAAATAAGAAATTTTTCATTAGACAGCAGCCAAATGTTAATAGATTTCCTCTTAAAAGTGACAACAATGAGATATAAAGTATTTCTGTTAATAATTTGGTGAGAAAGACGAAAGACTCAATGTTAATAATGTATCTGCTCTGGCATTTGATAATGACTTTGTCTTCGATTTCTATGGCATTCGATTTTATTCCCTGCTAGAAAGATCCTTATAATTTCCCTGCTGGAAACTCTTCCATACTGATTTTTTTTTTTTTCATTACATTACAGGTTTTGTCAAGGCACTGGAAGGAAACTCAGTATCAAAAGGCTATCAAAAGGAGTTCAGCGTTCTTTTAACGTAGCCATTTTAAATGCAAGATCATTTGAAGTGAGCAAAAAGCAAACTCAATTAATATAGCTAGTAACATATCTAAACTTTGTATTTTAATCTGGTTTGGTTAACACGATTTTGTGTGTGTGTGTGTGTGTTTAACTGCTGTTGTTTATTACCTTTTATTTACATTAAATTGGTTTTCATTACATTATTAACACGTCATGCTTTTATGTGAGTAACACCACACGCCACTCCTTCAAGTCATGTTGGAATCAATCAAAGCAGCACAAAAGCAGAGGATCCGGCCTGCAGAGCCTGCTCATGTTCTCCTCAATGGCTGAGTGAACGTGCACGGCCATGTGCCATGATCTGGGTGGTGCCCATCACTGCCCTCTCTGCCCCAAATCCCCGTGGGACCAACACTCAGCCTGTCACCGCATCACACCCCACTGCAATGCAACCAGGCAGATCCTTCTCTCTCCTAGGGAGACGTGCGACACACTTCTCCAAGTGCACAACAAGCAAACTACGACCAACAACCCCCTAATTACTCTCGGGCACACCCCAGATGGGACATACACTTATGCCATCATTTTTAAGGGGTGATGCCATCCGGAGCCTTCAGGCCCGTGTCCTCCAAACCCTGTCCCCCTGCACACAGCAGCTGAAGGCTTGCAGATGTGCCGTGGGACTGAAGGAAGCTGCCAGCAGCTGGGGGCCCCAGCAGGTCCCACCTGCTCCTCGATGCCGGCCCTCAGCAGCTCGATGCTGCCGGACAGCCTGTCCACCTGCGACACCAGCTCCTCGGCGCTCAGCGCGCTGGGCAGGAACTCGCTGTACTTGCTGGTGATGGCGGAGCACACTTCTCCCTGCGGACAGGGGGCAAAGTCACTGTCAGGGACCCCCAGGACCCCCAAGTCCTCCCCCAGGACCCTCAATTTGTCCCCCCGGTCCCTCATTATCTCCCCCGGGTCCTCGAATTCCTCCCCTTGGCACCTCAAAGCCCCCCCCCCCCGGCCCGCTAATTCCCTCTCCTGAGACCCCCAATTCCTCCCTCATGGCCTCTCACGGCCCCCATCGGGACCCCCAAATTCCCCCCGGGACCCCCAAATTCCCC